>JBAMAV010000243.1:0-480158 GCA_037043315.1 Amiota communis
TTGCGACCCATTAACTCATCGACCTTGTCTCTGGCTAACAATCGAATTGAGGGTAAGTTTTGGTCCTCTTCAACGGCTAAAGGGAGCGATGATTAATTTTTGTTGCTTACAGCCCCTGATTACGATACAGTCATCAAAGACATTGAGTCCCGCATTCCTTCGCTACCAGTCAACTATTGGCGTAAACACCAAAAACATTTATCACAAAAATCCAGCAAATGCGCTAAATACCCTTCAATCTTTGAGTTACAATTCAACAATATCTACTGGCAGACACTGCACAGCTCTAATGGCACATTCCAACTCTATGGTGCCTACTATGACATGCGGAAGAACTCACCTGTGGGACCTTCTGTGCGCCTACTCGGTATGCTCGATCGTATCGAGCCCAAAGTAAAGACAAATTGTCAATTCTGGTATGATGGAGAACGGAAAGCGGATGTAATGCCTGCTATTGAATACAAATACATTTGGGTCCGTCAGTGGGGCAACTATCGACAGGGTATCTATCAGCCTTATCTAATTACTTGCAAATTGCCTAAGAAGAATGGCACAATCCCAGTCCAAGCACCGAGCTCTGTTTCCTTGGTTGAAAATAAGTGCGATCGTGCAACAAATAACCTGCGTGTCATATATAATCGACCCGAGGACAAAGGATGGCCGAAAAAAAGAGGTTTCACCGTGTGCGTCAAGGGCTTAGATTTTTTATATGATGACCTCTCGGTTCGTTTGGTGGAATGGATCGAGTTGCTGTTGCTACTTGGTGCCGATAAGATAAACTTCTATGAATTACAAGTTCATCCAAATATTGCTAAGGTACTGCAGCACTACCAGCGCTCGGATAAAGTACACATCATGCCGCTTACATTGCCGGGATCTCAACCCAATATTGCCGGCTTCCAACATCTCTATCTTAAAAAGAAAACTGCACATAAGCGACAAAATGAAATAATACCCTACAACGATTGCTTATACAAGAATATATACTTATATGATTATGTGACGCTACTTGATATCGATGAGATCATAATGCCCAAAGCACCATTTGAGGATTGGTTTGCGCTCATTGCGCGTATTGTTCCAGATTCATTGAAGCTAAAACCACAGGGTTACGATAGCTATCACTTCCGCAATGTCTACTTCCTTGATGATCAGCAACCCAAACGCGACACCTACGAGGAAATACCGGAATATATGCATATGCTTCAACATGTCTATCGTTCCAAGAACTTCTCGCGACCCAATGATTACGTCAAGAGTTTCCACAGCACAGAACGCGTCCTCACGCTACACAATCATTTTCCCCGGGCTTGCCTTCGCGGAGGCTGCCGCTCGTTCGCGGTCAACACTTCCATAGCTCAGATGCAACATTATCGTGCCGATTGTGTTAAGGAGCTACAAAAGAAATGTGCCGAGTATAGGGCCAACTCTGTTAAGGATACCGCGATTTGGCAATACAAAAGGCGTTTAATTGAAAGAACAAA
The DNA here is from genome assembly GCA_037043315.1 of Amiota communis. NCBI lineage: Eukaryota > Metazoa > Arthropoda > Insecta > Diptera > Drosophilidae > Amiota > Amiota communis. The sequence goes on from JBAMAV010000243.1 coordinate 1,485, forward strand.
AGCAACCCTGTTCCAGCTGGGAATGTTGCATTAAATTAAAAATTGTTATAATTTTTATTATAATTATGTACATATGTATTTTGTTGTATTGTAAGTATAATTTGTTAGTAGTGTATTTTTATTGCATACTTTTTGGATTGTCACATTATTTATGTGAATTAAAAATAAATAAAAAAAAAAAAACAATTGAAATAATTAACCCTTTGTAATTCAAAAACACTGAAAAGAAAATTGCTTTATGTTGCGGTGCCATAGATTTCTCTTTCGCCTCAAATTCAACTCAATTCCAAATCACCGTTCCTTAAATTTCGCCTTCAGCCGATTTGACAATCTTCCGTTATTTTAGAACCGATTTGGTTAAATTCTCCCTTATCTAAAGTTATTAAATATAAAAAGTGCAAACAATTGTAGCTTGTTGTTTCCCACTGTAACTTGCTTTTAAAGAATTCAACATTTCAGTTGTGCTTAATATAAATTGCATTTTGCAAAAACGTTTTTAAAATCTCAATAAAACAACAAGCAATGCTGGCAGTGTCGTAACAATAGAGTCGCATAACAGCAAAATACCACGGGCCTCAGGCCTACGAATATTTTGATCAACCAGAACCAAGTACGATCAAAACTCAGAGAATCATTATTGAAGTGGAAAAATTTAAATATGTGCCATTGTTACTGAGAAGTAACTCAATGATCAAATGAAACAGTTTGTAATCTGAAACTGGCGCTGTAAACTTAAATGCCCCTTCTTAAGTGATAGTGACAATAGAAAATATTCATGGTCTTCACTCCAACGTGCAAAGAATGGCAACGTGTATTCCATAAACAATTGAGTGAACGCCGTGTTTTGTTTATTGACTGTGTAAATCGTCTATTCAGTGTATTTCGTATTCACAAATGTAAATAAACAATACAAAATGCCTTTGATTGGGCAGACTTGCCAATTCATCATAAATTCACAAAGTTGGCAGCGCTCAGCATACGCGGTTTAACCTACTAAACAGTCGGTCTGCATGATGGCAAAAAAAAACTACGTTCGAATCAACAATGTTCAATATAAACTGAGTGAAATAGAATTACGACGCCGAAAGAATTCGAGTGCATTTGTGCACTGACGTCAGACTCAGTCGCACAACATTCACACAAAGATGCATGAATTGAATGAGAGGTTGTTTTTGAATTAATTCGAATGTCTTCATTTTTTTTTTTTTGCATAAGAACAAAGGGCTGTTGTTGTTTTGCTGTGCGTAAGGAAAAGAAGAAAGAAAACAACAAAAAATTGTGTGTATGTATATGCGTACTACTTACATATGTCTGCATCTTATTCTCCGCTCATTTCATTGTACGATCGCGCGCTTCACTCAAATCAAACGAAAATTCGAATTAATTCGGATGTGTTCGGCTTTGCTGCAGTTTTCATTTCGTTTTGCACGCTAATTCTTTCTTTCACAGAATGCGGACGGCTTTTGAACTCAAAACAAAGACGCATGCATATTCATTCATTTCGTGTCTCGCTCTCATTCAATTAAATTCAATTGAATTCAATTCGAGTTCATTCTATTGGACTGCAGTTATGAACGAAGCCACGCAGCTGTCTAGTATACATCCACATGTTTGTATGTATAGAGAATGTGAATGAAAGTGAATATTGGTACGACTGAATAATGAATACAGCATTTCATTGTACAGCATACCCTCACTCCACTAACGCCAAACGAAATGAAACAACTACGAAAGAAAACAAAAAGAAACTTCGCAAAGCCGACCGCAGAGACGCGCAGATTCCACACATTGCCGCGCTTCCCTTATCAACAAGCATACATACGGCTGAGAAAAACTTCATCAGACTTAACACTTGTATGGTTGGTTGGTTTCCGTGGCTGGCTCGTATAATCCACTACGAGCCACAATTAGCACTAGAGTGCCATTTTGACACCACTTCCTGGCTGGGCTTCGTTTCCGCAGCTCCTACAATGGTTTCTAAACCGAATACCCAGTCTCTCCGCGTGCATTCCTACACACCAGTGACAGGTATAAACCGCTGTGAGCCTTGCGGTATCCGAGCGTCTTCTGTCAATAAGTCTAAAAGACCTATTTTCGTTGTAACAAGGCCAGGTAGCACGTAACGCTCTGCAAGATTTAACGATCTTTCCACCGTCTGTTAGCCAGCTGGCGGAAAAACAAGAAGTTGCTCCTCTTGACGACCGCCAGGAGAATCGAGACCTGTTCCGCCAACGATACATCAAGAGAAGCACCAGAACGAGCCAATTCGTCAGACTTCTCATTCCCCTCTATGTTCCTATGGCCGGGAACCCATATGAGAGTGATATCAGCTTGACGACTTAGCTCGCTCATCGTCAACCTGCATTCCTTAACGAGCTTTGACTTCACAGTGGTGGATTGCAGTGCTTTGAGTGCCGCATGGCTGTCAACGAAAGTAGCTATCTTACGACCTTCCAGTGCGTTATTTTTGGCCAGCCGACATGCTTCCATAACGGCAAGGATCTCCGCCTGAAAGACTGTGGCCTAAACACTTGTATACAACTGTACTCATGCTAACACAACATTTTTGGTTATACCCATTGTTTCACACATTCCATCCCTTTCAGACTGCATATAGCAAACACATGTACAATGTTTCTTGTCGCACAACATATACAACATACAAGAGTCGTTGTGTACACTAATATTGAGTACAGATTCATGAATGACAACTTTTGTTGGCAATATGAATGAGCGATTGTTCAAGTCTAGTATGTCTGCGCTGAAGTATTTCTTCATGCGCCGTTATTTTGTATCGTAAGATGTATGTTATGTAGTCGCATATATATAACCGCCGTTAGCACTGGTATATGCGCATGACCGTGATCAATAACTTTGATCCAGCACAGGACTTAGACACGTGTCAAATAAGTACAAGATTATGTACTTGATGTAAGTGAAATTGCTATGTCACAATATATATTTATAGCAATTAATATGGCTATTGCATCGATATGCAACTTAGCGCGAAACACAAACACACCACTATCACGTCGGGGTCACCAATGTTTTGAGGTTCTGTTAGTTTACAGAACCTATGCTCACAACAGTTAATTTAAAAAAAAGGAAGGAAAAATGAAACCCATATATAATAATTTCCTTTTCATTCAATTGTTCACAAAATGTTTAAGTTTATTTCATGTGTATGTATTCAATTCAAAGTCACAAAGCAAAATTCACGTGTATTCATATCAAAGTCACAAAGCAGAATAAAATCAAAGTTTTTACACATTACTATAGTTAACAATCTTGAGTTTGACTTCCACAAAAGCAAAGAATAACGGAATTATAAAATAAAAGATAATGAAAAATGTATGTTGTTGCTTTACAAAAAGCAGCTGCTGACAATAAGAGCAGTAGTTGCTGACAATAAGAGTAGTAGTAAACAATATGAGCAGTAGTTTACAATAAGATCAGTAGTTGACAGCGATTCTCAACCTATTTTATTTGTGTGGCGGGGAATGCAGCTACCACCAACAGTCCTCATTTATCCAAACACTGATGTTTCATCAACAGTTGTTGTTTTACAAATATCTGTACGAACCTTTATTGTCGTCATATACTCTTCCGTATTGTTACGTTTGTGCTCGTTTTCGCACCACAGATGCGGTGTTGCTTGCCGATTCCCAGTATGGTCTGAATTAGACACTCTGGTGTTTTCGTCATCCGCTTGATCAGGCAAAACCCATTGTTGGCGCAGCCAATTTCTGATGCCAAGTACCCTCGTAGTACACCAACAAAAGCCATTATTGCTATTATTAGGCATATTTCGTCCAATTAAACAAAACATTCAAGACACGATAATGGTTAACATGAAAATATGTAAGTATATAAATAAATAAATTACTGCATGTCGTATTTATCTCTTCCATATCCTATATTTACCTATAATTTCTTGAAGGCGATTCAGAAACGTTGCCCGCAGCTTACACCTATTAATACACCTTACATTTTGAGGAAACCCAAAATTTTTATAAATTACTTCTGTTATTGCTGTTCATTTTTTATTATAATAATATTATTATTCTTTATTATATTTAAATATCAATGTATACACTGTCAACTAAACATATATGAAAATATAGACCATAGGGTCGTCGTCGGGGAATACATATTAACTTAAATTAAAAACTACAGAACTACAAAAGTTATATGGAAAAAAGAAACCTATGTCAGCTGTCTAGCTCAAAAACTAAGGAACTAGTTTGCATACCTACAAACTCACAGACGAACATTGATAAGTTAAGTCGTCTCATTAAGCTGATCAAAAATATATATTCTTTATGTGGCTTGCCTTCTGTCTCCTTCTGTGTGTTACAAACTTATCATACTATTCACTCCCGTCAGGAGTATAAAAATTATCGTTACTGATTCGTCAAACTATCGTAATCGATATCGTTTGCGGGTGCCGTTAACGAATGTTTTGCTGCTACAAACTGAGCGGCAGATAATTCGTTTTCTGATCCGAACGCGATAGTTTTGTCCGAAAAGACCCGCGATATCGATTACGATTTTTTTTTGTATTGTATGATTTGTTGAGAGTGTAATTATGTTGCATACTTTGGGGATGACTACAGTAATAAACTACTTTTGCATACTTTTAGGGGTGTGACATTATTTAAATTAGTTAAAAATTAAAAAAAAAAAACATAATTGATATAATTAACCCTTTGAGTTAGTTATATTTAAAAAAAAAAACAATACAAAATTTGCATATTTTTTCATGGAAACATTATTTATTAATCAAAAACTTATATACATGACAATAAAGACCTTTTGTTTTCAAAATTAACAACAAAATCACAAATCAAAATGTTTTATTGTTTTAAACTTACATAGATCTAATTAGTTTTTAACAGCAGTTACTGCATATGGGCTTTGAGCACTGCAAACAGACTGGACACGGGTAAAGAGTTCTGCGTCATTTCTGCTTGAATCACAAGTTACAGATTTTTAAATACTCAAATTTATCAATTTCAGGCCTTGGCCCTACCATTTCAGTAAGCAAAACTTTTTCTAAGATACTGCCAATAAGGCTCTTCAGTTCGTGTGAAAGTTGTAGTGTTGCATATCTTCTAGTTGTAGAATGATATTATTTCTGGAAGTCCATTATCTGGGTCCGTGGTCTGTTCATGATGCAACAATGATCCCAACATGACATTCTTTCCTTTTTCGGAAACATAAGACAGGAATGTAAGTTCTTTTGTGTAGCCATACATAGAAGGAAGAACTTTGAAACTATACCGACCCCTTTCAATTCACTTTCTGATGCAACATTGTTCTAAAAACCTTAACACATTTCAATAATTACAATTGAAATTCAGTTTCAAATTGATCGTATGTCACAGTGTATTTTTCATTAATAGCGTAATTATCGTAAGTGCCATCCATACAAATTTCAGTCTGTTGAACATAATCAAAATTTGCAGCACAAAAAAAAGGAGAATGAAAGAATGAGGAAAGATCAATGATTCCTTCACGTATTTAATTCAGCATAATGGCAAATCTTTTAAGGTTTTGCCAAAAATTTATTTTGAAAACATTAAATATTTCGCAAATGGTAATATGACGTACGTTGCAATCAGAAATCAAATATAGTAAAAATAAAAAAAATAATTCCACTCAACCAAACAAACGACAAAAAAATGTATATAGTCAAAGGTTACATTGAGGAATTGTCTGCTGTTCCATCTCATTATTATCGTAAGTAGTAAAAGTAATAAAGTATATATACCACAAGGTTTTCGAAATGTGGCAAATTTGTATAAATGTTATAAACACTTTTTGCAAGAGCAGGAGTCGAATAGCTTTACTCTATCTTTGGGTATATGGAGAAAAATATTTAAAAATGACTAACATTGGTTCTCATTTGCCGAAAAAAGACAAATGTACCACATGTGAAAATTTAAAATAGAATATTCAAAAGCAACGGAGAAGGAAAAGGCATTGAATTCAAAAATAAATCAAATTTATTTTAGCATCTAAAAAAAAATCTACTAAAGGCCATATTTCTAGAAGACCAAGCTAAAAGCAAAACGGATCATAAGTTTTTATGTATTAGTTTCGACATGAATACATGGTATTGAATGCTCAATTTTCGAAACAAGTAACGCTATTTTACTCCTGTAAATACGCGTTTTACAACTATAGTGTTTTCGAAAATGGTATACGAAACGGATATTGTTTTTTTGTGGAGTGAGCGAGGTGGCAAACGAGGAAGCAATGAAATATGCTCGGCTCTTTATAAATATTTAATAAAAAACAAGAGCGTATTCTTAATTATATTTAAAGGTATGTAACTTTTCTGTAATTTTGGACAACCAAGAAATCACAGAAGATACAAGCTTGTACTGCGACAGCTGTCGTAGCCAAAACTGTAACAAGACGTTGCTGGCAATGCTTGCTTACATATTAAACTCTTCAAAGTTTTTGAAGAAGTTAAAAGTGACTTATTTACTTCCGGGCTCTGTGCATAGCACAATAGCGTCTTTTATGAAAACCCGAACCATATGGGTGCCTAGTGAATGGCCCGCGCTTGTTCGAAACTCATGCACAAATCCATCTAACTGCGAATGAGTTGAGTTAAATCACACATACTTCCAAAACTGGAAATTATTTGCAAATTCAATTTTTCTAAATAATACTAAGTTAAATTTAAGCAAATTGCGTATTGCAACATTTAATAAAAATCCAATGACCATTCAACTTAATCATTACTTTCTTATTTCAACAAAAAACTATGTTATAAAAATTATTAATTTAAATCATAAGATTCAGAATTTATACTCCACCTAATTAAGAATTTCAAGTGTCAATAAATATTAATCTTAAAAGCAGCAAAGTACTCATAGATGCTTTGGCTGAAACCGACCACAAGGACTGAATATACCTCATTATTTATTTTATTTTGTTTTTTTTTTTCAATAATGTTTATATTTATTTATGCGGCTTTTGTAAATGATCGTAAGACACACATTTTGGTCTCCAAGCAGTCAAAGCTGTGCGTGCGAAAATATCATATGTGCATAAAAGTTAATGTTTTCACATGAAAACAATTTTTTTTTGTAATTTCCTTTTTACTAATAATTAATGCAGCTTAAAACACATATCCAATTTAATTTTTGGCGAAACTTTTCGCACCCAATTTTGAAATAATCAAAAAAACCGTTTACTCAACAATTTACTTTTTGTCGCTTACGATCATTTCGAAAAAATGGGTCGATACAATAAAAGTAACACCAGAGATGGGCAGTGAAGCAGGATAATTAAGTTCGCGAAGCTTATTGTAATAATGAGCAAACGTTTCTTGAAAGAAAGATTCGTTATCTATATCGCTCTCATGGATAACGTTGTTGTTTTCACTTGAGAGCGATAGAGACAACAAATCTTTCTTTCATGCAACGTTCGCTTCTTTTTTTTTTTTCCTTGTGTACTCCTATTTGGAGCATAGGGCCTCTACAAGGCTTTTCCATAGCACACGACTCTGGGCTGTTGTTTTCTTTTTTTTTTTTTGGGTCATCCCATGTGATGTCGACATCAGCAAGCTCACGCTGGATTGAAGGTGCGTGGGCCAAATGTCGTCATCATATGTGACTTTTTGTATCCGAGGCATTGCCTTGTATTGGTTTCGTTAGTCGGTTTTATTTCACTAAGGTAGGAGATTGGCCTATCGTTAAAGGGGCAACGTTTGCTTATTATTACAATAAGCTTCGCAAACTTAATTATCCTGCTTCACTGCCCATCTCTGACTAACACTTACAAAATTAAGGAAGATAGATATAAGAAAATATAGTGGCAAGCAAAACAAAGTCAATGTTCGTCACTTTTACAAAATTGGTTTTGTGGAACAAAATCGGCAAATCCACTTTAGTGAAAAATAAGATTAGGGAGATACTAATAAAAAATAAAAATCAGGGCCAACTGCATTATTTAATTATGCACGTTGTGTTGAACAAGAATTGAAAATGAATTGGTCCTCAATCATTGTTTTTTTGCCAGCACAAAAGTCACTAAACATACAAATGATGTTTGCGAAAAAAGATTTGTTCAAATTAAAAGGTAATACGGAAACTAATATAAGTATGTTTGTCATAAAATATTAAGATTAATGCTTCTACGAGTATAGCTGTGCTTGCGCCAAAGTCATGTGAACGTCAGTTAAGTGGTTTTAAGATTTTTATTCCGATTGCAACTCGCACCGTCTCTGTAGACATTAATGTCTGGCCTTGACCCTCGTTCGTATAACATTAATTTTGCTGAAAAATGATGAGTGTTTAATTAAAGCAAATTTTTTATTGTCGTGACATTTTATATAAAACTTGGAAAAAATGCTGCCGAAACTTATATTCTTTAAAAAATATGTAGGTGTTGCAATGATAAATTATTGGCTATCTACTTGTGATTTCAATGAATGAAGATGTGAGTGATAATTTACATTCGTGTTGCCCATCCAAGTTGAAAATGGATAACGATTTAAAAGAAAAAATTGGTTTTAGTACAATAGTAATATTGATGGGGTAATAATATGTATGAAGTAAAAATAGAGAATGTAGAACACTTAAGACAAATATAAGAAAAAAGTATGCAATTAAGTCAGTCGAATGTGCTGTTATTATGAGTTAATGAGCTTTATTTCTCATCAAATATTGCCAAATGAACATAAAGAATCACTATCTTAGGTTTTCGTTACGTACTCAATATCCTCTATGGAAATCTGGCGCCTTTTCGAGCTATATTCAAATTTAGCGCAGCGTTTAGCGCTTTTTAACCCTTAAATGGTCACTATTGCCAGACCATTTTTTTAATTTGAGCTGATTTCAAAAGTAGAAAGAATTAAACTACAGCCATGAGATTTCAGGTTACCTCCAATCAACCAATTTTGAGAAAAATTTTTTAAAAAAAAGAAAGAAAAAGTAAGTAGAAGGGGGGATATGGCTGTTTTGAAAACCTATAGCCAATTTCGCAAACTTTGGTCTAGCCAGACCACAGGTGTTCGCGCCGTTCATTTGTGGTTGAGTCGAAAGCTTGTTTTTTCGTGTAATAGAAGTTCAGAAGAGGAAGAATGTATTTGCTTTTTGTTTGTGTTCTCTTCTTTCCAAAGCTTTGACTACTATCTATTGCTTATCAGCTAAACTTGAATTATGTATAAGTCTTTAAGGTATATGTGTTATGTATATTAAGCTAAACTGGAATTATCAGTCTGTAAGTTATAATAGAAAATTTGAATAAATAGTTACAATTCGCAAGGCCAGCAGAGCGTGTCATTCTTCAAGAGACAAAATCACTCGGTTTCATCGTGGATAAACGGCTGCTGAACCAGCCCCGAATTGTCAAATTAACAACAGGCATTTATATAGAATATCGGTGGTAAGTATTCCGTTTTATGAATCTGTGTGTATGTCTGCATGTGTAGTATACATATATGTTTATGCCATTTTTATTGTGTGTTCAGGTAAATTGGAGTGGAAAAATAGGCAGAAATCCGCAGGTAAAAAAATAGAAAGTGAGCTTTATTTCATAGGAAAAGATGGTACTCGATGGAACAAAAATGTACCATCTCATCGACTGGTGGTCCAATTATTTCTTCTTCTGTGCAAAATGATTGTTCAAAAAACTTATCACACAACAAATGGCCACTATTGTTGTGAAGGAGACCAATAGGAAAGGCACAGAAGTTTCAAATATGCTTGTTGGTGAGGGAGAAGAAAGACAATCATCGGCAGCAAGCTAATTTTGATCTATTTTGCTTAACTTACTTCTTAGAATTGCTTGATTATCTTTTTTATACTCTTCAGGGGAGTGATAAGTTTGTTATGAAGTTTGTAACACACAGAAGAAGACCCCATAAAGTATATACTATTGTAGTATTGTATATAGTAGTATGGGTACGTTCCCTTACCATATCCCTATCCTCGACAGTTTTGCGTATCTAGACTATTTATTTCTCGTTCTTGTAATATTGTGTTTATTTGTTAAATACTCTCCCGTTGTTTCTTCGATGCTAATAAACCCATAAATAAATTTTTCTTTATCGCTCCGGTTGAGTAATTGCAAAATCTTAATATTATTGATATTTGTTCAACCCGGCTCACAACCCTGGTGCAATCAAGCAATAGGGCGTATTTTGCTTGTTTAACTCTATTTATAATTTCTTCAATAACGGATTAAGACATTAATGCAATTGATGTTTTGGATGTCATAGCTTAGATAATGTTAATTAAGGTGTTTTTCATTAATACATTTTAGATGCTCCCGTAGTGTCCATCATATTTGTATAATAATTGAAAAACGTCTATAAAATTGCCACTGCTGCCGCTATTATTAAGGTTAAGAGATTTTTGATGAGCTCTAAATGTTAGATTTTGTGGGGCTAGGTATTTTATTATAAATCAATATTAATCTTTTAAACAAGTTATACCAATACTTTTGTGAGGCCCCGCTGCCACTGCCTTCACCTAACTATCTGTTTCTTACCTCTAACTCACCGATCGCCTTTTCTACGTTCAACCAACGTGTGAAAATTCACAAGGGTATGCCATAAATGCTTGAGTACCCCAAGCAAGCATACTAGGCACCATTCTATGTACGCCATGCACTGCTGATAATCCAATCGGTAGTAATGATAAGTATGCAGATGACACAGCGATCATTCCGTCAAATAATAATATTGTGGTAAAGTGATTGAAACAATGGAAGTCTGTCCAAAAAATGTTCACCTTAAAGTAAGGAAACTGTCCCCCAGTAATGTACCACAAGTCAATACCGTTAAATACCTCAGGGTCACATATATTGGAGACTTACATGTAAGACACACGTAAAACACGAAACAGATGCAGCTTAAAATAAGAAGTACAAAAAAGTACTGGTTCTCCCTTAGCTTAGCCTACAAAATAACTGAATTGACAGTTCTAAAGACAGTGTTGACAAAGGCAATGCAATGAAATATTGCAAATATACCAGTCTGTAACTTTAGTAATTTGGAAATACCCAAGACCTGAGAGTGTCATTTGTTAGTGATAAAACAAGTAGAATGTCTGATAAAATAGAATAGAATATATTGCATAATGATACCAATAACCAAGCAATAACTCTGCAAGCAACAGTAGTGATATTGGATATTGCACATAGATTTCTAGATTATATTGGACTTCAAAATTTAGAAGTTAAATGAATTAATATCCAGCTTTATAATGATACAGCTTGCTGGAACTTCATCAATCCTGTGATGTGAAAATGATGTAAGCAAAATTTCAATCAGGAAACATACTGATTTTAATGGCAAAAATCCCAAAAATCTGAATACTGATAAGTTGTGGTATTAAATCCACACAATCAGTGCCCATTGCAACAAAATGCAATGCTGCAACAGTGAATTGCAAATTTAAAAAATCAATTGAATGCAATAGTACGAGTAGTAGCAATGAACTTGAAGCAGCTAATCTTTTTTGCTGAGGTTGTTTTGAATTTTTTTTATTTTTTGTTAGTTTGAAATTGTTGCAAGTGCGCGCCTGCCACTAATTATTGTTGTTGTACAAGAGCAACAACAACTTACAATAACAACAACAACAACATATGCTTGCAACTATTATGAACAACAACAGAAATGTGTTTTTCTATTTTGTTTTGCTTTTTTTATGTATTTTTCTTTAGCCAAAGAGTTTGTCCAATGAATGATGGTGATGATGACTTTGGCTCAAGTTCGCTCTCATTTTGGCGCGCGCAATAATGCGGAAAACTATCTAATTATTATCATTATCACCATCATCATCATGATCATTAGTATTGTAGTTTCTTACTTGTATTGTTGTCCATTTGAGTTTGAGTTAACTTGATTTGAGTAGGAAACAAATGTCGAAGCTGCAACACCAACAGCAGCAGCAACAGCAACAGCAGTTGCTATAGTTGATAGCAACATTGCATGCCGCCAGATTCGCACGAATCGCTTCAAATTTTAAACTTGAACTTGAAATATGGCAAAAATATTTGTTCAGGATTTTAATATTTGTACCATGGAAAACAAATAGAGCAGGGCACATCATGAGGTAACAGCATGAGGAGGATGAAATGCATATTTTTATTTCATTTTTATGCAGAGCATTTTTCTGGTTTTTTGTTTCTTTTTTGTTTTTTTTGTTGCTCTTGCAACAATTTTCCATTTCTGTTGTTTGTAGTTTGTTTCTTTCTTTGTTTTTCATGGAAAATTGTTAATACTTTTTAAACTTGTGCTCATGTCTGAGGATGAGGAGGGATGGGGGATACAAGGAGGCTGCTAAGTCTGTTAAGTCTTACAGTGTCTGTGGTTTGTTGGTTTAAAGCATTATAAAAGCGACTTTACTGAATTTTCCTATGTTAATCAAACAAAGTCTTTTGTCAAAGTCGTGTTGCTTTGCTGATATTTTATTTCATACATTTTAAATTTTTTTTTTTTATAAATATGTTGTGTTTTTTTTAATATTTTCGTGATTAAAAATAAAAAATAATAAAACGAAAAGAAAAGTTTCCTAAAACTAAACATCAAAGTGAATGACAATTGAATTGAATTGAATGCAAAAAAAAAGAAAGGTGAAGTGGATACAAAACACAAATAAAATTTAAAATATATGAACCTTCCATAGCATCCATATTTAATAATTATTAATTATTGTATAGTAATAAAAATGAGTGCTTTTATGGTAACAAATTCAATCCATAAGAACAAATCTATTTGTGGGAATCATATTATTGCTTTGATGTTTTTATAATCAAAATGTTTGAAATAAAAAATATCATAATATTAGAAATACAATCTTAATCTCATGGAATGTTCTAATAGTACAAGTTTAGTCAGTCATCAATTTTCTCAAATCTTAATAAATAAGGCCAACATCCTTAGTATACGTGCCATCAGTTCCACCAAAGATTGTAAAAGCTCGTGCCTTTCAGATTGTGTTACATAATACTATATAATGTTATTTATTTATTTATTAGAAAACTTCTCTGCACTAATAAAATATGCAGGAGAAGCAAAAAGAATGGTATAGCTCATAAATTATATTTTTTTATTGTCTGATTGGTTATGTAAATATGTTTTCTATATAAAAAATAAACACTAAATACATTTTTAGCAATGAGAGGAGAGATGACAACATGACAATATCGAACATTTTCGAATGGTCAGTTAACAATGGTATGGATGACTGAATGACTTAGGCCTCAACCGCAACGTTCCTCTCAGCGCCAAACGTAACCTGAGTTATGTTAGATCGACTGGTCTGCTTTGTTTTAAGCGTCTACGGTTAGACAATTCATGAGATGGAAGTTCAGTTATTTCTACGTCGGTATGACGCTCTAAAGTTTTGTGATATCTCCTCCTAGCCTTAATTATTTCTTCCTGAACAATTTTTAACCTAGGTCTTTATGAATATCTTAGTTAGTTAGTTCAGTAAGTTTTTTTTTAGTTGTCTTGGTTGATAAGTTGTCCGTGTCGTGTATTGATGTATGAGTTTCCATTTCTCAAACCAAGTGCATGTTTCGTCTAAAATTTCTTGCAGCTTAGTTGTTGTCACAGCTAAGTTTTTGTGCGCACTATATTGTCAACGTAAAGGAGAGAGCATAATAAAGATTGTCAAAGCGCATAGAATACAATGGTTAGGCCATTTGGAGCGTATGAACGATGGCCGTCCTCAAAAAAGCATGGTCGCTTTTAATCCACCAGTGACAAAAGCCAGAGGACGCCCAAAGTTCCAATGGTTGGACCAAGTCATCACAGACCTGAAGAAGATGCGTGTAAAAAATTGGAGGGCGGAGGCTAAAGACCGTAGCGCCTGGAAGAGGATTGTGAACGAAGCTAAAGCTCACCCCGAGCTGTAACGCTGCCTGATGATGATGATGATGATGATATTGTCAGCGAAGGTAGCCACCATTGATGAATTATCTCCTGGAATTGAGATGTCTGATGGTTTATAAAGTATAAAGTATACAGTAAGGACCAAAGCACGCTTCCCTGCGAAACTCCTGCTCTTATCTGTCTCAGTGTTCAAGATGCGTTTCTAGATTTTACATAAAAATAGTAAGTGTCTAGGTAACTTTTGATGATTTCGCACAGGTTACTTGGTAATACGGTCCTTATCTTTCTAAGAAGGACATCGAGTCAGACTTTACCCTTTTGTCCTATGTTCAGAAAAAAAAACCAACGCAGAACCTGTTTTTATTAAGTTATTATAAAACCAGAAAGAAGGCTATCATTGGCTATGCCAAAGATGTAATACTCTTCACGCTCGACATGGCTAAATCAACTCGTCTCATCGAGCTGATCACAAATATATATACTTTATGTCGTCTGCGATGTCTCCTTCTGTGTGTTACAAACTTCATGACAAACTGATAATACTATTCACTCCCGCGAAGAGTATAATTATGAATGGTAATTTAGTGTACGTGTAATATAAATGAATTTATTTAATTTAATAGAAGTATATTAATTTAAGAAAAGTGTTACAATTCGTTATAAAGATTTTATGATTTAAAGAACTCAGTAATTCGGCTTATGTTGTTGAAGATTGGTTGTGAGAGATAATGGGTAGGATTAGAGGAATGTTTGGCAAAACGTTGGCCAAGGGGGAAAGAGATATTTGTCAGAAAAACAAGTAATGGTGTTCCAAAAATAGAGGAAAAAAAAATGATATCTTCTTTGTATGTACAATATATAAAATTTAAGTGAATGGATTTGTATGACTCTTCTTCTCCTAAACGTCTGGACCGATATTGATGAAATTATTTTTTGTTGTACTTATGGGGCCACCTGGATGGGTCTTAGCTACAATTCGACCCGGTTGGTGGTGTTGTTGTCGAGATCCAGAGATTTTTTGACCAAATTTTTAACATTATATTATCTAGCGCAAATAATTCTGAGCCATTTTTAATATTATCGTGTGATCGTTTGTTTTATTCCAGAGGAGTTTATTTCAGCAGTTGGAATAAGTCTTAATAGAATTTATCATATTGAATATAGTATTAAAATTATTATGAAATGTCAAGGGAAGATTAAAAGCAGATTTAGCTGCTTTGTCCGCCTCTTCATTGCTAGCAATGACTCCAATATTATTGATATTCGGCGGAAATAAGCCATTAATATATGTCTTAAATTAGAGTAAGATATGTTGGCGATGGCTTTAATTGAAGAAAGCGAGTCTGTGCGAATAGCAAAGTGGCAGATGTTACATTGGGCTGTGTTTACAGCTTTGTAGATTACTATGATCTCCACAAAGGAAATCAATATATAGCGGGAAGACGCACCTCTGGATAGGGATCCGTCTAATTGGAGAGTCGCTGGAAAATTTCTTTCGAACATTATCTTAAAATTTAATGACGTGTAAAGTGATGCAGGGATTTCCATCAAAACATGCATTGCTTAGCAACTCGCCCAGGCTATTCGCTACAGGGCCGTGTTCATCTAAAAGCCTTACTGCCCATTGTGATGTCTGGTTTGGACGGATCTTAGCTTCATTGTTCGCCTTCCACCTCATCGGCATAGCAAGCTACCAAGAGCAAAGCTCTTAGCATCTTAACTCATTTCTCTTTCCACGACAAGTAGACAGATTTATACTACAAGATAATAAATTGGTTCGATCGATGCAATTTTTTAAAATATTCTATTAATTGTATTTCAAAATGAGTAGTAGTAGCTCATTTTCCGATCCAAAATTATATTCCTTCGACAAACTTTGACTGTCTGCACTGAATAAAAAAAGAGGGTTTCACCTCAATAGCTCAGAAACTATGAGGAGGAGGGATGGACAGACAATTATAAGTAGCTTCATGTACCTTCCTACCGATACTAATCATTTCTTCACGTAATTTTTTAGTTTATATGTATATGAAATTTAGAAAATTCTCAAAGCCAAACGTCCAAAGAATATAGTAATATAAAATAAGTCTTAATAGACATACCAGCTGTATTTAAATACTCATATACATAGATGTTTTTTAGACTTAGGAGAAACTCTTTACTATAATTATGCGTTATGAAAGACTTGCTATCATAATTACAAAGTTTACTTATTGCATAAGTCCTACCAGTTTTGATATGAGATAGGCAGATCTATTTCAATTAATATCCACACAAATGTATGTAATTATACATAAGACAAATTAATTGCATTGGATTTGTGAATAAGGACATTAACCTCCATTAAATCAGGAAGCAGAGACTTGCCATTACTACATTATCTGAAACACTTTCATTCATTTATTCGCATCTCCTCAAGTGTCTTTCACTCAATTTGCTTTCATCTTTCCCTCTCTTTTCTATTTTTAACAGATGCGGCTCGCCGAATTACTTTTACTTTCTTTATGCGCTTTGGATGCCGCAAAAAAGTCCAAATCGTATGCCAATCCGGTTTCCAGTCCAGAGATTTCCAGTAAATCCATTAAAGCACAACAAGCAAATACCATCAACTTGCAGCAACAACAACAACATCAACAACAACAACATCAACAGCAGCAACAACAACAGAAGCAACAACATGACGCACTTCTCAATTCACTTACCGCATATGCAACAAATTATGATAACATTGCCTCAGCTCAGGCTCAAGTCCAACCTCAATTGACATCCTCCGATACCTCTTCGTCAACATCATCTGTCCTGAGTGGCATAGGTGCAGGCTCAGCAACAGCTGGCAACTTTAAACCATCATACAAACTACCCGAAATGGAAACAAACTTCACACCTATCCAAAATCAAACACCATCAGGATCTGGAGCAACAGCCACACTTCAAACGACGCCCATGCTAATGCAGTATTTACCGGCACAAGCGATGCCAGATGGCAGCTCTGGTGGTGTTCAATATTTACAATTGATACCAACCCGACCGATCATTGTGCCCATCAGTCAATATCTGAATGCTGGAGGAACACCACCAACCAATACGTATGCTTCTCTGCCGCCAGCAGCAACCGCTGGTAATACACTTGCGGACTATGCATCGACACCAATGCTAAATGCTCGACATCCAGCTGGTCATCCTATGTTAAATTATGCCACAGCAGCTGGACTTCATGCCTATGCGAACTCTATTGTACCCTATGGTCGCATGAATGGAGTTGGCATGGGTATCGGTGGCGGCGGACATCATCATTTTCATCGCATCAATCGCGAGACTAAGGAGAAGCATTTTCCACCAACGTTAAGCCTCAATCTCAATGAGTATCTGCCCGGTGTTCAAGATGCAGCGCATGCAGCAAGTGCTGCATTGGCTTACATGCGTGGTCGCCCATAAACGGATCGATGAATGGAAAATTAGAAAGGAAGGAAGCGCATACACTTAAATGTAATTTATGTAAATAAACAGTAAGAAAATTAAAAGTTCGTTGCTTAAGTCTTTTGTTTTAAGTTTTTTTTTTTTTCGCGTGTGTTAATTTTGTGTTTCTAAATCAACTAATCTGTATTTATAGCATCTTTTGTTCAATCATAATAAATAATATGCCAAATTTATTGCTTCAATGATTTATCACTTTTTTGGCAAAAGTGAATGTCTGCCAAAGGATTTTGTCAGGCTTCTTCGAAACATCTATTTATTTAATATTTATAGCTCATTAGAGTCACTTAAGACAATATTTGACCATTTGTGCTTTTCTGTATTGAGACAAAATATTGGGCAATTCCACATGCTAAGTGTGTTGGCGTGAGTGTATGTCCAAATGATGCTGCATGAATTTCAGAGAGTATTTATTCTTGGACACCTTTCACTATTTTCTGGTGAAAAACTATGCAGGACCTTTATTGTCTACATACACTGGCAAGCACTTGAATAGGGACAAGAATTTTTGAATTTTTCATTTTTATTTTTCTCTTAATCGTTCGTTGCTATTGTCATGTGCTTTGCTTTTTTGTAACACGGAGAGTATTGACAAACTTTGGAGATAAGACCGCAATAATTTATATTTTTTAATTATTTTCAATTTTGCTTTGAACATGGTAAGAATGTGGTACTTTTTTGCATGCACTTGAATAGGGACATATTTCTTGATTCTGAGTAAAAAACCATGTGCTTTTAAATATTTAAAAAAGTAGCATTGCCCCCCTTTGCTACGCCATTGTTATTGCGATTGAGTGATCCGCGCTCTTCCCTTCTCAATAAACGCAAATTGAGAGAGAGAGAGAGAGTTTTGCTGTCATTATCTATCGTATAATAGCAGACGAAACAAATTCTCTCGCTTGCAATGAACATCATATACAGAAACAGAATAACAAAGAGCTCAATTCTATTGTGTGTATTCAATAAATGAGAGGAAAAATACAACAATAACAACAACCAAAGCATTAACAATGCAAAAAAAAGTAGAAAACTTTTGTACTTGGTCTTGCAGTGGCTTTCGAAAAACTTAATACAAAAAATAGTATATTTAACTTTAAAAAATGAAAAATAAAAGTATTCAACTTGAATCATTTCCATTCATTTGTGGATTTAAAAAAGAAAATTATTGAAAACTGGACAAACATGCGAGAACAACAACGCTATGCATATAAGCGATAGAGAAAACAAACATCTTTGTGAGAGGTAGAAACGAAGTGGTGGACCTAGCGTATCATTTTATCTATCCACTAAAATGTTCAGTTCATTTACTACAAAAATGTAAACTTAAGGCTCTTTTAGACGGTCAGTTCAGTCTAAATCCATTGTTGAATCGAAATCCGCACC
The DNA here is from genome assembly GCA_037043315.1 of Amiota communis. Lineage (NCBI taxonomy): Eukaryota > Metazoa > Arthropoda > Insecta > Diptera > Drosophilidae > Amiota > Amiota communis. The sequence continues at coordinate 20,206 of JBAMAV010000243.1, forward strand.
GATAACAGAAACGATGACAGAGAAACGAACTATTACCCAGCTTATTTGTCAGTCCATTTCGATTTCTGAAGCGATAACATGGAATGAGACTGAACTGACTGTCTAAAAGGCACATTATGATTAATCGATTAATCAATTGTTACAAATTTTTAATTTGTCTGATAGTTCAATGATTGTACAAACTAAAAATCTGATGTCAGGTGGCGAGCGACTACCAATTGGTGTGGTGTGAAGGTGATGCGGCGTGCGATCCAACGGAGTCAAGTGGCGACGTGGTGATCCGACGTGGTTATACAACGGCGAATTGCAGCTCGACTTGGTGATCCAGCAGCAACAGGCAATGCAAAACATTCAAAACTTCTTTCTTTGTTCTCGTCCCAAAAATCCAATATGGAGGTTTTTCCTTAGTCCAGTTAATCAAATCTTACTATTCTTTTTCTTATATTCAATTTACACCAATGATACGTATAAGATTCGTCAACAACCACAAGGAAAATTACGTCATTCATGGGTTGTTGTTGTAGAATGTGATGGGGATCAATAGTCGCATCAAGAACTTATGTGCCTTGATATGAAAATTAATAATGGTCACTCTAGACATTTTCTGACAGTGTCGCCAAGTTTTTCCTAGTGCTTCCAAGCTTTTTTGTGTTTTTCCGCCTGTTGCATCAAAAACAGCAGCTGATGGCATTAAACATTGTTAAGTAAACCATAAATTGTGAATTTTTTTAAAAGAATTTAATAAAATAAGTATCAGGAATGAAAAAGGGAATTGCAAGAACTATTTGCATATGTTGCAAAATGTTCTAGGTCATGTATTTTTCACAAACTTTTAGTTTTTATTTAACCAACGTGCTTGCAAGTTCCACGTGTGTGTATAACCAAAACAAAAAACAACTATTCGTGATGCAAAATTTCCGGTGTGAACGAAAAACCCCATCAACGTGATGTACTTTGGTGTAAATTACATATTAAAGTCATTCATTCTCCTTTGTTATTCTTTCTTCTTCTTCTCTTCAAATTCAGCTGCTTCATACCAGGGCTACCTGCATTTATTAAAGTGCTGCCAAGGTGTCCTGGAAATGATCGATAATTATTAAGCAGCAATTAATTGGTGTATCGAATAAAAATAATAGCCGACGTCATTAATAGATGTTTTGCTGGTCGATACCCATCCCTACAGAGAAGTTTTTGTTTGAGTGAGTTGTTGTACAGTAAAGTTTTTTTTTTTTTTTAATTTCTATTCAATAACATAAACTCATACTTAAAATAATAATAACAATTGAATAATAAAATTGAAAAATAATATTAAAAGTTAATTTTAATCTTGTAGAAGATTCTTATTTAAATCTTTTATATTAGAGTGAGTGAAGGAACATTATGTTATTAACATATTCTCATTTAAAGCAATTTCACTGCGGATTTCTGGAATTAAGTTTTTTGCTGTTAATAAATTAGAATGTAATTAATAGGGATGTAACAATTCCGATTCCGATCCATTGGGTGATATATCGGAAATGCTAATTATCTATTGACGAATATGAAATAGTTAGGCTTGCCAACATAAACGCCTTTTAGATGGTCAGTTCAGTCTCAGTCCATGCTATCGCTTCAAAAATAGAAATCAACTGACAAATAAGCTGTACCATAAGTCCATTTTTCTGTCATCGATTCGGTTATCTGTGCGGAATTCGAGTCGATAATGGACTGAGCCTGAACTGATCGTCTAAAAGATCATTTATTCGTAGTTTATAGTTTTTCTTCTGGATCTGACCTTTTCTCCAAAGTTGGCAGAACTAGAAACAGTGAATAAGCGCGGGAAAACACTGAGATCAAAAAAACCGCCGTAGTGACGATATAAATAAGTCGGCGCAAGCAATTGTTGGAATGGCAAAGACTTAAAAGCGTACAAGTTCCATCTGAACAAATTTTGAAATAAAACAGGATGTTGACTCAAAAGCTACACGACATCAAACATGTGGACACTTAAAGGACCGACAGTGGTCAACAAATAATGTTAGAACACAGTTTCGAAAAAAATGTTGTGTACGATACTAACGATCCAAGAAGAACTAAATATGTGCATATTCTGCAAAATGTTCTTTCAGTTTTAATTTAGCCAACGTGCTGGCAAAGTTCCACGTGTGTGTATAACCAAAACAAAAAATAGCTGCTCCGAAGACACAAAATGAAATATAAACGCTTTGTGTGAATGCAGCATTGGATGCTCAGTGTGAAAAGGCTATTAATAAGCTTTTTAATTAATAAAAATACAATAAAAACCATTGGTTTACCAATTTTAAGTTCTTGTACGCAAAACAATACAAATTTTTTGAAGAGCTTTAACAAAAAACAATTTGGACAAAAACCCGTTGATTTAGCAATGAGTTCTTTTTTGTACTTAATACACAATAAACCACTGAGCAATGGAAAAAATATATCTATTGATTTCGTTTGGTTTTTTAAGTTAAATAGTTGTATTCTTTATTCATTTCAAAATTCTTGTCCCTATTCAAGTGCATGCCAGTGTACTGACGTAGTATGCTTAATATTCTTGACCTTTTTAGTCAGAAGCGAAAGCGTTTTGCAAGCACATCTAAGTAATTTTTCGTAAGGATTGGTTTGTATCCTGAACCTTTTTCTGCCTATAGAAAAACGCTTTTATGTCTCTACTATTGAGGTGTCTGCCACTATAATCACCTTCTTCAGTCAATTTTTACATTACCTCATCATTTTACTTGACCATTTTCAACTTTGGTTATTTCATTCTTATGCAACTTCTGATCTCATCTCAACTCATCTTTGCAAAAACTCATATAATTTCTTAACTGATTTCATGAACACGCTAATTGTAAAAGTCAACGTCAAAAGACGCAGGTAGTAACTGGCCGAAGGCCACATTCGATTAAAAACAAAGCAATCGCTTTAAAGACCCACAAAAACTAAATAAACTGAAAACAAAAGTGAAAACTAAAGTAATATAAAGTAAAATGAAATGAAGTAAAGTAAAGTAAAGTAAAGCAAAGCAAAGCTTGAAAAGAAAGACTTACATTTTGGTCTAAATTTAGTCATTGGGGATTTTTTTGTTTTGTTTTCTTTTTGGTTACGAAATTTGAACTTATTGCTTACCTTGATGATCTTAAGCGTAATAGTAATAAATGAATAGATGACATTTGAAATGAGTTAAGTCAGTCATTTGGTCAGTGGCTATTAATTTAACTGAATAATCTTAATTATCTAAACAGACTCACACAAACAAGTACATATGTATCTATGTATGTATGCATGTAAGTATAAATAGTTTAAGGTATGTGAAGTGGACTTTCCCAATAATTAGTTACTTAATTCACTTTTGAGTTCGATCAATTGAACTTTTCATTCAATCAATCATTTCTTTTCTTTCTTTAGATTGAAAAACATGTAAGTATCTTTCTTGTATTAAGATTTTGTATACCCTTCACATATGGTATTAACAATTTCTTGTTTTAAGTAGATACGAATTTGTAAAGCAATAAAATCTGTGATTATATATGAAAATTATCAGCATCGTGAGTGGAATGTATTCTCCTGGATTGGTTGGACCATGCCTCCACCTCATAGTTGTTTTATGCTATTGATTTACAATAAAATATAGCACAGATCAATCAATTTTTGTTCAATGCAGACAATATAGTTTCTAACATATTGAAAGAGGTAATCCAAATAAATATTGACTGCTAGAATATGTATTTTTTGTAAGGTTTACTTTTAAATTTTTGAAATAAAATGCTTGAAGAATTTGACCTATTAAACTTAATTTATATTTAAAATGTATGTATGTATGTATGTAAGTCGTTTATTGACTCCGAAACTGCTAAACCGATTTTGATAAGGGCATCTCTAGCATAGTCTTGAGAGTGTTTCAGTAAATTTTGGTGTGAATCGGACTTGATGTTGTCGAGAAATTGGTGGATAATAGTTTACGTAGAAATCTTAGAGACATATTTTAAAATCAATCAAGTCACTTTTGTCAAATATATCAGGATTTCAAAATCAATCAAGTCACCTTTGTCAATTGATTCATTTAATTTTTCAAAAGTATTTCAATTGCTACGCGAAGAACTACTACTAGCGAAAACAAAAAAAGATATAAGTGAAACATTAAATAGAAAAATACCACCAAAAAAAGCACCAATTGGCCGAAAAACATCCAAAACTAGTCAAAGAAATGAACGTAGTGCATATTGGTGGATTTTTCATATAACGCTTAAGGGGAAACTGAGTAACTGCACAAATCGCTCACGAAACTGTGAATGGAATATTAAAATATGTTTATTCCCGTGAATTATAAATAAAAAACAATGACTACAGTCACGCACTAACAAACACTAAGACGGGGGCGTAGCATGGCATGCCGGGAATGCTAATACTTATATAAATATTATTATATCTTATTATATCGTATGTTGCCAATCGAAGAAATCTGGCGGCGATTTAGCGAAGACTTCAATTTTCAAAATATGGATATTTTTTTTCGATATTCGGTAAACCAAACGATTTTTTCCAGTTTTTTTTTTTGATTTCACTCCCAGTATTCGCCCAGCTGTGACCTTTAAAAGTTAGCATACGATTTAGCAAGATATTTAAATATCTACCCGCTTTTTTGGAGTACGAAGTGTATGAACAAGATAGATTTTTATATATTTCATTTAAAAATCAATCCATGCGCACTTGTCAAATATATCTGGTAATTATGTCAATATCAATAATTGATTGGTCTAATTTTTCAAAAATATTTCAATTGCTGCGCAATGTACTAAAATTAAAAAAACAACAGCTTGACGCACTAACATCACGTCGGGAGCGTAGCAAAGCATGCCGGATACGCTAGTATTTAATAAAAAAATAGTTTATGACCGGTGTTTATATATTGTATGTTATGGGTAAACCGAAGTAGTAAATGACGTCCTAGGTAAAGTGTTTTTGGTGGTGTCATCCAATTTTCCGTGAAATAAAAGTTGCTTTCGCTCACCTCCGTTAGGGCTAATGTTTATTTTGTTTAGTAAGATGGTCTATGTCGAGTTCAAAAATTAGCTGCCAGTTTTTGCTATTTTTGATTTCTTGCGATTTTTAAGCACAATATCAGTCTCAAAACGCACCCTTTTTTCGTTTGTTGCAGTAAGACTTTATCAACCAATTAATTTAAAAAATCGTAAAACTTCGATATTAAATGCTTTAGAGGTTATAGTGTACCTTCTATATGTACTTCAAAGTATTCTAAGAAATTCATTAAAATTGATGATGAGCATCAACACTTTTTTTTAATTTTCTTTCTTTTATTAACAACATAAAAAAAATATTAAACCAAATGTTGATTAACACATTTGGAAGTTATTAGCAAAGCGGCACCAGATTGGCTATTTGTACCACTATGCGATGGAACCAACACAATCAGGGCAGGTAGTATAGTTACTTTACCGCAATTGCGCGAAAACATAAAATGAGCTTGGTTGTATTGTATTTACAAAGAATATATTAAATATATAAAAAAAAAAATTTTAAAAAAACCGCAACTACGTGTACTGAGGTTGAACTTCTGATGTTCTGTTGTTTACAAATTTTCTACTTTTCCGATTAATTTTCCAAAAATTTTCTTTCATATTCTTCTAATTGGCCTATAACTATAATTGATGACATCGCTTCCTCTATTTTTAGAATATATAAATTACTTGGTGTCACGGCTTTTGAGTCACGAGATATATTAAAAATATTGGCGACACGTTTTTGTTACATTTCTGAAAGAGCGTCAGATTCTGATGTGTGTCCCCTTTTTGAAAATGTTTGCACATGAATAAATGATTGTTCTTATTAAAATCTTATACGAATTCATTAAATGAAATCATTTTGTTGTATTACCTCAATTTCATGTTCTGCAATATTTGAAATCCCTTTTGATTGGTAACACAATACTTTATAAAATTTAAAGTATATACTTTCTTATTAAATCCTCGTTGACATCTGAGATCAGGAAATGAATTTGATGATGTTTTAGTCAAATTACTTCGATGCCAATTCAATTCAAACCAGTTGCTTTTACAACTTCATCGACGTCCTTATGTTTTCCGCCTTAAAAGTCATTCAACCTCTTGGAAAGTGGATTGTGGTAGTTTAATAATAACAAATGCGGCGGATTGTATGGAGGTTGATTCCAGATCTCCAACTGATTATCTTTATTCAGCATGCTATAAAAGTGATTCTGAACTTAATTCCATTGATTCTTGTTTCTTCTCGAGGCCGACAATAAACCAAACTGAATTACTTTTTGTCCTTAAACCCAACAATTGTCATGATTCTTATACTAGATACAGAGCATGTTTGAAGATCCAGAGTAACCATGTTCATAACCCTATCTTACAATCGGCGGAGTCACCAATCGACTTAATTATACTTATTAAAATGAATGTGTTCCTTAAGTATAATTGCTGATCTTTTTAACATAAAGGGCTTCGTGATAAAGTAAAGTTTTTTCCCTAGTAAAGATATATTTGTTTTAGCAATATTTTTTTAAATTATGTTTTGCTCTGAATCCTTAGTAAAACTTATTTCAAAATATGTTATCATAATACTTGCTAATGTATTATATTACATAACCATTTTGAATATGTTTCCATTTGTGTGTAAACTATAAATACTCCTATTTGTCTATTCCAATCTTCGATACAATCGAAGTTAATACATTTTCTTGTTTCGCTCGCTGTATTGTTGTTATTGTATTGTATTAATTCTCTAATTGAGATTAATTTTCAATAAGGTTTATTATTGAGTATTATTGGTCGACGTCGAGGTCTATTAGGGTGACCGAACATTATATGTTAGTATTTACTTGGTGTTGAGTTTAAGATGAAAAGCGAAAAACAATTCCCGCGCATACTATAACATGAACTTCATCTCGGATCATCTACAATAGATGAAGGTATAATCATTACTCTCTAATTTAAAATGGGAGGGGAAAGAGTTGGTTGGATGAATAGATAGATGGATGGATAATGCTGGGATAAAATGATGGTGAAACAAATGAACGCATTTTCAATTTGTTTAAATTTCATTTAAATACTATTTATTTGATTGATCATGCGGGCGCCAAATGAATGTTTCAATCGCTCTACATAGAGAGTGTTAAATGAGATTTTTGGGTTTTTGGTTTTGATTTTTGTTTTGTTTTTTTGTTTTGTTTTTGTTTAGAGATTTTCTCATTCCGGATTTAGTTCGCCTTTCGAATTTCTTGTAAGGTATTTTTTCTGTTTGTTTGGATTGTTGTTGATGTTGTTGTTGGATGGGGTGATTATAATGTGTTCAGCATAACATGATTATCACTAAAAGAGTTATTAAAATGATGCTGGCTGGGATCATTACTATACTACTATATATTTGTATGTCACGTAAGTTTGTATGGGAAACAACATAGTACATAGCACTATCAGTATCAAAGTCAGAGTCAGTATCAAAGTCAAGTTCCTTGCTTAAGTCTTTTGTTTTGAGTTGCGCTTCAAAATGCGTTCGTTTCAATATCGTAAATTATTTATTATTTCATAGTACCATACATATTTCATGATGCTAATGACTGACTGTATGTTATACCAACAGTTTGTTGCATGCAACTACTACATTGCCACATACTACAACAAGAAACAGCCTACTTCATTATACTTACCTCAACAATATTAATATTTCTTCTTTTCAAAAGATAAAGACATAACAAATTCATGCCTTTCTCCATAAAAATTAATCAAAACTTTAACATATTCTTCTGTTTTTTTTTTCTTTCTATTTTTTGATTAAACCAACAACAGTACAGGAATAACTAGTTACCATTTTTCTTTTAATCCCAATTTTCTTTTTTTCTTTACATGCACTTATAATTTTTTTCTTTTTTGGGTTTCATAGATGACACACCTCATTTTTCCACTTATAATTCACCTGTCGCCCTCACTTCATTCCAAATCAAATTGTAAACAACGACAACAACAACAACAAAACCGACAAGCACATAAGCCCTCCCATCATTAGTTTATCTTGTGTTTTGGTTTTACTTTTGCTTTTAATTTTGTCTTACAGTACTGTGCAAAACGAAATCAACATAGCAAACTCAAACCGAATATCGGAAATAACAGAACATTTCAACTTTCGTGGAAATGGAGTCGAAAATGCTGCTATAATGTCGAGTGGAATATATCACTTTTTTCAATATTTCAGCATGAGAACGACCAAAAACTTACTTCTAAGCGAATTGAAGACTATCTAAAGGATAATAGAAAGCAAATTCTAGATTTGGCTGCCCAATCAGCAGACATAAATCCCATTATAATCCCCTTAGGCATACAAAAGTGAAGCGTTTCAGATAATATATGTATTTGTGATCCAAGCTACGAGCGTAAAAAATAGGGTGTGGCTGTGACACGACACGAATTACAAAACATATGGCATACATAGAGATTTCCGATTGTTGAATAAGTTTCAATGTGTGCATGAAGTTGGGCAGCGAGCGATATTGCGAGACTTTAACATTAAAGTCTCTGGTCATCACGATTGGTGTATTGAGATCTGGCATGTATTTGAGTATGATCTTAACGATGTTTTTGGAATACTTTTACAGCGATCGTAACATACACCCGAGTATTCAGTGGCGTAACAATAGGGTGGTATGATGGCAAAATGCCCAGGCCCTGAGCTATAAGCACTTGAGAATCCTAACATATATTATTAAAACGTTCAATCCAACTATCATAGAAAGTTCGGTTTATTGAAGTTATAAAAGTGCTAAGAAATAAGAAGAAGATCGAAAACTACAACTTTATTATGTTGCTGGTTTTCCATTGCAAAATTTTACAGTCCATCGCACAGCCTCTAAAGTACTTCAGTGTAAACCCATCGACCATTCAAATGTCTTGAAGCGTTTACAAGTTTGTCTGGAGGATCTTGAAAAATATCGAAATAAATTTGGAGATTTAAAAACGCAAGCCAACGAAGCCAAAGCCAGAATTTCCTAAAACTCGTCAGAGGAAGTTTAAACGTCATTTTGATGAAAGCTACGAGTATGAACATCTCCAAGATCCTTGCTTGTTTAGATTGATTATTTTCAATCCTGTATTGGATATCATCATTAATCAACTGTGAGCATGTTTCCTTGTTCCAATTTCAGTGACTTGCAACCTCCTTCCTTGCAAAATTTAAATAATACCGATTTATTGGAAAAGGCTTTAGTATTTGTTGATTTTACATATTATATAAAAAAGACAAGGATATTCTTAGTTTTCGATCCACTTATAGACATGAAATCAGAAAGTCATCTTCTATAGAACCGATTTGTTAATCATGATGAATCATTTTATTTCTTTAAGTTTTCCTGAAGAGTGCACTGCATTTCTGTTATTTGTAACCATGCGACTACGGCTAGTGCCGGGCGATCATTTTCAGAATTAAAATTGATAAAAACAAATTTAAGAAATTCTATGGGAGAAGAAAGGTTACCCAATTTAGCTATTATATCCATCGAATATTCCATGCCCCGAAATTTAAACTTTGACGATATCATTAACACTTTTGCCGAACTGAAAGCCCGAAAAAAGGATTTTTTATCATCAAAACACCTAAAATGTATTTCAGTAAAATTTAATAAATAAGAATAATTAAAACTTTGGTTGAGCTTCTGTAGATTGAGGAAAGGCCCCATCCGATGGTTTTCCACGGGCCCCAAACGATGTAGTTACGCCACTGTGAGTATCAATTTGAAGATGCTATTGACTGTTATTTTAACTACATAACCCGTGAGTCGCTGATCTGTATATTCATATCGGATATGTCTATGTTAACTCTGTTACAAGCAGTGAAGCTATTTATGTTGCGATACATGCCGACTCCACCGGCTATGCAACTTGATAATGATGATACCGCTTCCTATGATATAGTTACAATTTGTCTGCGCTTCGCTGTTTTAAGATATGATCAAAGATCAAGGCCAGGTACCAGCATTGATTTGAAATCTTCCATTCACGTCTAGCTAATTCCCAAGTAATCAGATTCCTTGATGATGGAACCGACAAAGATGTCTTCTGAGTGCGCAACCGAGCTGATCAGGAACAGAATCACAAAACGTTTCTGCTTGTGCAACTAGTGGCGGCAACGGATATTGGGCCAATCGATGGTAATCATCCAGTATCTATGCATCTAACTGTTGGAGACGCCTGACCAAATCCAAAATAAAATTTGAAATCCTTTTGGGTATTGATAACATAAAGTCCATCTTATATTGTGACGCGACTCAAAGCCACATAATTAAGTTGATTTTGCTGCGATTTGTCATATTGATACACAACTCGATCGAAAATGCCTTTTTGCGGTTTGTGTATCGTAATCGCATACGCTGGCACGATGGGGAACTGCATTCATCGGTATTTGTTTGTCGGACCGAGTGGTATGTTGGCACCGCGCGTTGTTATTGGTGTCCACTTGACGTCAAGAATCCCACGCTTGCAGATTACATGTAGATAAGCTTTTAGTTTGGCTGCTAATATATTCAATACTAGTTGACCCGGGCAGACGTTGCCCTGCCTTCTATGCAGAACGCCTTTTATCTTTTAGCAAATACAAATATTTACTGAAAGAAAAGAACGAAATGTGAAATACTCTTATGCGTACTCATTTATTCATTTATTACACTGTGTTACAAAAAAAAAAAAATTGAAAAAACTTCTGGTAAGACCTAGTGAAGGTTATAGGTCATAAAAAACTAAAAAGAATGGCATATAAAAAATCTCTGATACACCCTCAAAATCTTGATTTAGAGCCCAAAAACCGTTTTTAAGAGGTTCCTGTACATATTACCTTATAACTTGGCCATTTTTTATCGGATTTCAAATTGCAGATAGAGGGAGATAGCTAGAGGGAGATAGCTAGACAATTAAGAATAAAAAAGGAAAGAAAACTGTCATATGCAATTATAAAAAGTACAATAAATCAAGTAATTTTTAACCGATTCTATTCAAACAGGGTTCATTTAAAGCTAAAATGACTAAACTTTCGATGCACGTTGAGAAAAAATATAATTTAGAAAAGATAAGGGGCACAAATTAGACTTAAAGTTGCAAAATCGATGGAAAAATCAAAATTTTGGAAAGTTTTTGGTCTGTATCTTCATGAATTTGAATGATAACAAAATACATGATACATGGTTGTAAAGGGCTATATTCCAGCTTCTAAATACAAATTTGAAATCCGATAAAAAATGGCCAAGTTCTAAGGTAATATGTACAGGAACCTCTTAAAAACGGTTTTTGGGCTCTAAATCAAGATTTTGAGGGTGTATCAGAGATTTAATATATACCATTCTTTTTAGTTTTTTATGACCTATAACCTCCACTAGGTCTGATAAGAAGTTTTTTTTCGCTGTGACACAGTGTTATTGTACCACCACTCCCTTCCTTAATGCAAAGACAGTGAATATTGTATTTAACACTAAAGTTTTATATACACAATCAAATGAACGTCGTAGCTTCTCAGAAGCAAAATTTATACTAAAACTAACTGTCCCGGCAAACGTTGTGTTGCTTTCAAGGAATACAAATACAAAACATGCAACAAATTTATAGATCCCGACAACAATGCAAGCAACTTGTCCAATCTGAACCATCTTAGGACTCACCCAAACACACATAAAAAATTTAATCAAAATCGGTCCAGCCGCTTAGGAGGAGCTTAGTAACAAATGGTCCATAGAGTCGAATTTTATATTGTAGTTAAAAAGAGCTATACAGCAAAACGAATTCAACATTGCAGCACTTCCCTCTCTGCCGCATGTGATGCGTCTCCGTCCTTACTCAACGTACAAAATACTTTGATCTTTTAGCTATAGATTGGTGTATTTAAATTTTGGATAATAGATAAGATAATAATAATAACGGACCCAAAAGCACTGCGATCAATTAGATCTATTGTACATGGCCTTTTTTTTAGACTTTTGATGAACCTTAAGAACTTGAACTTGGGGTTTGTTGTTCCACAATTTGTGTGGATTAACAACAGTGTCACCAAGGTGGTGAAGTCTTTGTCTACCGAGTGCGGGACATTTGCAGAGTATATACTCTGAACTTTCTTTATCCATTTCACAAAATCGGCATACGCCAGTGTCGGAAAGACCTAACTCATTTTGATGATACCTTAGGTTGCAATGACCCGTATAGTATCCAGTCAAAATGCGTAAGTCTTCTCTACTGAGTGAGAGAAGCTTATTCGAGATACCCTTTGAAAGGGTGAGGGATTGCTTTGCCTGGTGTTGTCCAGTGGAGTTCACCCAGTGTTTTAGAAATTTCTTTTCCTCAAGTTTTCCTCAAGTTTCCTGATTATAATTATGTAGAAGATAAATACATATGTAGCTGTAAATTCAAACTGGCGCGCTTGAATTTATTATTATTATTTTATTTATTTATTTATTTTTTGGATTGCACCCCCTATGTACGCAAAGCGAAGACGTATTTACGTCAAAATTTCTATGAATAATATAAGAGTATCTATACCACTCAGATAGTACTTCATAATTCATAGATTTTTATTCAATGCTATTTATGTACTGTTGGTTTCGTTTTGCACAGTACTGTCTTCATATGTCTTGTCATACTACCAGCATTTAAAGTTGTTTTTAATTTTTGCTCAACTTCGCTTCAATGACGTATGATGAATGACGAACTTCGTTCACTCGTTCGATCGTTTGTTCCATTTATGACGATTGTTTGTTTGTTTGATTCAATTGTACAACCGTTCGTCACTTTCGTCTTTTGTTAGTCGGCTGGTCATCCATCGTTCGTTTGTTCAATCGTGTAGTCGTCAATTCGTTCATCAACTTCGTTTATGTTGTGTTACTTCGTTTTTGAATGTAATCCAGAGTAGTGTAGTGGGACAGAGTTTCTTAAACTGTGTTCAAACTGTGCTTCCCAGTACTCCGCGATAAGATATGAAATATGTAAATTAATAAGTTAATTCCGGGGACTTCACTATGTGCATAGGTTTACTTGGAATTTAACTAATGTAATCTGAATTTAGCACCATAGGAGGCTGCACTATGTGCATTTAATTGCCTTCAGACCGGTGGAATTTGAATATTCCAGCAATTTGCATACCAGATGACTTTGTGCATTTAGTTCCAGGGGTATTGCAAATTACTGGAAGGAAATTAGATAAGGAAGCCAGAGCACGTTGTGCTTCTTTCAGCATTCATTTCAGACTAAACATTTCATCATACACACTATAAAGCTATATAAGCAACGAATGCGCTGCCGAGGTACCGCTTGTTTTTCAATGCTAAGGCAATACCGCTACTCAGATGCAGATTTTTGGATGTTAACTTGCATAATAATTTATTATTATTTGTATTTGGTGCTTTGTGTTGAATTTTTTAATTTCAAGAATGCTTTTTGACCGAAAGAGTTTAAGAAACTTAGAAATTTTTTGCTCTAGACAGTGGGACTAATTGCCTGTCTCCCAATGATGAAAAGTATTTATATATTTCTTCGCAGGTGATATGTCCAACCGATTTAAATTTTTTTTTTTTTTTTTTTTTTTGTTGTAGTATACTTTTGGGGGTTGTTTGAATATCCCAGATCTCGGGAACGGGAATACATATTGGAGCCAAAACTATCCTATGTTCAAAATTTCAATGTTATTAAAAGAACGGTATGGCAGCGCATAACATACAAACAAACAAACACAAATTTTTATATATCAGATTTTAATAATTTCATTTTGTACAAAAGGACAGTAATTTCATATCAATTTTGCACAAACAAGTGGATTTGAATAAGCTATTGGCAAAATAACCTCTTAATTTGCTTATTAGTATGGATCAAACAAACTAAACAGCAAAACAATTTCAATGTTTGATGATGTTGTAACGTAACCTAGATGAATTTTTGTAGTGCTAACAGACATGGACCACGTGACCTCATTCATAGTACTTGGCGTACAAATATTCAGCGATTCTTATTAGATCCTTATTAGATTGTCTCAACAATTTTTTGAAGGAAAAACATTTTCAATTCCTGGAAAAGAACTGTTTTTCTTCCAATAATACTATGACTAGCCCTAGACCGATGTCTAAAATTAATGCATTTAGTAAGCACTGCTTTCTTATTCCCTAACCAGAACTCATCACACTCAGTCATATAAATTGCAGTGCTCCCTGAAAGTGGAATAGGACATATATATTACGAGTATTACTATTAGCGATGTATTCGCGTGAGTTTGAAAAAATTTAAGAGTCTCTGGTTCGGAGTACAAACAAGAACCACTCGCATATACACATATTGTACATAGTTGTGTGTATGTTATTACTACTTACTTACTTACCTTCATTATTATCACTCACTCACTCTCCTTTTTGATGCGTTTATCTCCTCTGCCTTTTGATGCTACATTTCGGTTACTTATAACTTCAACTGCGGCTGCTGCCCATGATGCTTCTGCTGCTTCGCTGCTGTTATTGCTCTTGTATAAAACTAAGTTGCCACGATTTTATCTGCGACAGTCTTCGTCGGCATTTTTTTGGTAATTGTCGGTCGGTCTGAATGTGGTGAACGTTCGTGAAGCGTCTTCAGAAACATAATCCCCCCAAAGAAAAAAAAAGAATGTGCAGAAATTAAAAAAAAAATAACCACAAAAAAAATATAAAAAAATTGCTTATACAGAGAATTGTTTAATTATTTTTGTCATTTTTTTTTTCTTTTTTTTAATTTTGTTCCAAGTGTCTTAAAAGGAAAACAAAAATAACAGTTAATAAAAAATATTAAAAAACTAGAGAAAAGGATTAAAGTGATTTGAATATTGAGAAAAACACACAATGGTGGGTAAATCCAAATTGCATTAATAAAATCTTATTGCATCGAAGTTTTGTAAGATCTTTGATTAACACGTAACTGTACTCCTAATTCTAATCTCAGAAAAAAATACATAATAAATACTAAAATTATTTAAGTTCTTCGGAATTAACAGTAATATAAATACAATACTTATGATTAATCAGATGTCATCATAGATCAGGTTAATAAACCCTTTATACCTCAACCACTTGAATTTATTCAAATTCTTGGTTTTATGGTAGGTCTCGAAATGAAATACACGCATCTTTTTATTTTTGCAAAAAAAGTTGTGAGAAATGTAGAACATTTAAAAACAGGGAAGTGTTACAATAGTGTTGCACTGTCTTAAACTGATGTATGGAATGATTTAAGACAGTTGATTTGTTTATTATAGCATAATGCTATGCCACATTGAGTTTGGGAGACGCGTATTTTTTTGTATTTTGTTTCGTATTTTATAATCTTCACACAAGAAGCAGTTAAAAAAAATATATAATAATAAAATAAAAAATAAAATTATATAAATAACGTCAACTAATTTCCAAGAACTGCATTAAAATCCATAGAGAGATATGTTGCAGTTGTGTTATATTGATTCAAAATGGAACAAATTGTGCATATTGGAATGTGCTATGAACTATTTGGCTTGTTACAGTAATATATGTATAAGATATCAGAGTCAATCTTCGGTCATACTACCCTTTACCTCTTTGACTCTCCTACTCGCATTGTCTCATTTGATTATAAACAATCAATCTGTTGATCATCACCCGATCATAAGCTTTAAAATTGGTTCATTTATATCAAGTTTCGTCAGTCAATCATTTAATACCGAAATATTGAACACACAAATGAATGAAGCCAATCGATTTAAAATATTGCAGCTACGAATGCTTTCGCTCATCTACTTTTAGACAAGTAGTATAACAAGCTCCTGAGCCGTTGAATGTTAATTTCCTTATACTAATGTGTTAATATTGTGGTCGTCAATCCCGGAAGGTACAATGAAGAGATAAGCGTCCTTAAATGACACCTACATATCATCATGCGGACCAGTTTTAGCATTTGTCACTTTACATAACTTTTGTCTAATCTCATTTGTTTTCTGTCTTTCCATTTTTCTATAATTCCGACTATGTGTTTTGGTTGTCAAAAATATTGAATCATCATCCAAATAGATGGTATACAATAATATCTTGTAACTGTAATTCTAATAGGATCAACTTTTACATTTACAATAAACAACAAAACAATCTCAACTCAACTTCCAAATCTTTTATAATTGCCAACAAATTGCAGACTTCATACAAATGTGGCAACAACATCTTCTATCAACAAAGTGACCAAAACAAAAAAATAATCAAAAATTCTTCGTATATTGTGTGTACTGTACACCATATTGCCAACGACCGATTAAACTGGTTCTGTGTTAAAATTGGTAAAAATAAATCACAGAAAATTACTAAAAGATAAAAACTAAAATATTATAGTAAAAAACACAAACAGCATTAACAATTTTCCGCTTTTGCTTTGCGGCAACAAGTTTTCTGACTTAACATAAACAACAAAATTATGATGCATTTGCAAAAATTCTTCACTCGATCGCTTTGGGCATCACATCACAGCACATCACATAAATTCACATTTAGTGCGTAGAATTTTCGTATATTTTTTTATTTTTCTTATTTAATTTTTTCAACTTAAGGAACAATTATTAACGTGTTAAGCACAACTCAACATGCAAGATGCAAAAGTCAAAGATGAACCCATAATTATTGGCAACATTCCATATAATTGTTAGATATGATTCTCGAAAATGAGTTACCATAAATCTGTGGCAGAGTCATGTGACTTTGAGATACGCACTTGCAATATATTCAACATTTTCATATGCAAATCATGTGCAATCGAAATCACTAACACAAAAACAAAGAACCCCCCAACCAACAAGAATATATGCACAATATTATAAGTAACTTGATTAATTGCAATTGCCGATGGACATTTGATTGAACGTTGCTACTTCGTTGATATTAATGTGCTTAATTTTCCAGCCCCATGACTTTTCAAGTTGTTGTCGTCATTGTCTTTCAACTTTTCATTCATTCATTCATTCATATATTCTATCTACTCATTCATCAATTTATGTCTATTTACCTGTCAATTGTAAGTACTAAATGCGTGTGGTGCCTTTTTTGCTTTCATTTTCTAAAGGTGAAACTCATCTTCATCAATGGATCTACCCAAGGCTATTGAAAGTCAAGTAACTTTAATGAATTGCATGTCCATGTTCTTAAATATGTAATAATTGTATTTAAAATTAAAATCATGTAGAATCAAAACCAAAGACTTAAGCAACAAACTTGACAATTTGTAAGCATTTAATTTTAATGGTTTTATGAAAGTAAATATTTATGGTAAATATCTTTTGTTTATTGGTCTTGCATCGTACTATTGTATTGTATATCCTAATGGAATTTGTGCCTTTAAGTTTAAAAAATGTCGTAATCTGTGGATTATCATCAATTGATGTTGTTGATATTCATTGGTTGCTTGCATCATTTAGTTTTACAAATCCAAAGAGCTTTTTGTCATCATCATCAACATTATTATCAACATCATCATAATTTTCATTTACATCGCCATCTAAGTCATCATGCATCTCGAGGCAAAATAGTTTAAACGTGCAACAAAATATTGCGAAATAATAAGCGGACGATTCTCTGGTTATTACAACTTCTTCCACATCTTCACCAGCAGCTTCAGTATTTCCCTCGATCCTGAGCTACTCACTTGTTTTGGTTATTATTGTTGTTGGCACTTCTAATAAAAGTGAATGTTCAACAAACGATGAAATAAAATCACAAAAATTATGCCTCAACAACAACAACAACAAACACACTTATTCGTCCATTCAAAATTTTTTGTGTTCCGTTTTTTTTTTTTCCCATCCATTTGGTTTTGATGTTTTGAATAAAATTCCAACTTTTCTTTATTGGTCGATGAATTTAAGTTTTTATTTCAGATCCGCAATTCCATTTTCATTACACTTCAAAAGGAATTTATGTCAAATTTTGATCGGATTTTCACTTAACAAACTTATGACCATGGTACTCAAAATTTATAATTTTCCTTTTATTTCCTTCATCTTTTGATTTTTATGATTTGTTTAACGCCTTTGGGTTGTAAGATTTGTGAAGGAAAAGTGACATTAATAGGAGAAAATCATTACTTCAGTTTCACTTTCATGAAATGTATTTATTATACATAATTTATTGTACTTATTGTATGGAAGTTTTATTTGTGTCATTAAAAATGAATCAGGTGTTGATAATTTATTAACATGAATAAGTTAAGTAAGTTGATTACCAGACACTTCTGTGATCAGCTAAGAAATTTCTTTCGTTCTTATTTTAAATTAAATTAATCCATAACCGGCCATTGTACCTGCTTTGGTACAAAAAATTGATCATATTCGTATAACTGTATTTCTAAGCAGAATAAAAAAATTCTCAATTTTATTATGTACTTTCATCATGCAAAATGTGATAAATAAAGACTTTTAGGCAAAGTAGAGATTACGAATAATGGTAATAAGAATTTTGCTTTTTTTAGTACTTCTCCGCTTTGAGCATATAAGTGTGAATTTGACTGCATGTGAAGCATGTCGATCGAAAAAATAAAAGCAGTTCACTTGATTTGCATAGTTAAAGAAGTATATTTTTCCAATTTGGAAGAATTTAATGACAAATAAATTTTTTGAGTGTACTCGCTTGAGTACAACGGCTAAAAAGTTATGCATATTTTCCAGAATGTTTTAGGCATTGAAATGGCATATGAAGGCATGTCAACGTTTAACCAGGTTTAAAGATGTAGCCAGTGCTTTGGACCTTGTTGAGACGTGATCAAATCAAGGCTCTTTTGAAACGTCGTGTGTTCCATTAGATCCAGGTTGTAATGAAGATGAAGAAGAATGTGACTCCATGACATATACGTAAACACTTTGCCGCAAGATGTTCCAAGTGACCTAAAAATATTTTATTGTAGCGATGGTGAAGATCTGCGTCGTAAATCGATATCTTCCAAAAATGATCCAAAATGGTCACGTAGAACTTCTGAATTTGAATTACCGCAAACCAGTTTTCATATAGAAAGCCAGTGGAAAATGGTAGCGGATTTAGAAGGATTGAAATTTTCGATACTTTATTTGAGGACGAAGTAGTAAATTTGATAGTTGAGCAGACTCGACTCTAAGCAATTTAGGCAAATGTCCATGACGAAAATGATTTTAAAAATTTCTTGAATACATATTTTATTGTTTAGCTGCTATCACTCAATGCCAAGGGAAGTGAATGAAGATACATGCATACATACCATTTTTTGGTAATTGATTCAAAGGAATCAAGAAATATATCCATTTTGCACCAACAACTTGATTCACAACGACCAAATTGCAAAAGTAAGGTCTCCGAGAATGATGATTTCTTGAGAAATTACTATAAGAATATAGCATCACCCATTTAGTCAGTCATTTCTAGCAAAGCTATTTTGGCTGGAAACCATTTTCCGAAAATTAAACAAATTAAAGGTCCACTATGCTATTATCAATGTTTATACCAAATAAGAGGTATATACGAACAATGTGAGATAGCACTATACAGAGAGAAGGAGTGTTTTAAATTTTTTCATACCACAAGAAAATGAGAAAAAAGTATTTTACAATTGGTCGTTGTACTCACTTGGGTACAGGCTCAAAATCCCACTAAATAAGGGTTTTGTTTTTATTTTTCATATTTTTTAAGTTGCTTATGTGATTTTCAATAAAACGAAACATAATAGAGTTTCTATGATTTTTGGTTTTAAAGGGTCTTGGGTTTTAATGGGTTAATAATCGCTAAGAAAAATTGTTGATCCCTAGATTAAAAAATGTTAATGCCCCGCACTTACTGGATCGCCTCTGTGTAACCTGCGACTAGTGAATTCATAGCCACCAGATAATAAGACAAGTGGATAGTGAATTACTATTAAAACGAGGCTTTGTATGCGTTGTATTCGAAATAAGCTGGTCTTTTTTTTAATTTTAGCAAAAAGTTGGTAACAATGGCCACAGTACACAACATTTAATTAAAAATTACTGTTTTGATTTAATAGGTCGATTTTGATAATTTGTTAAAGGAAGCTTGGCACAATACACCATTCCAATCGGTTATCCCGTTTCTCAGATTAGCGTGCACAGACATAAAGACGTTTACTATAGATGGAATATATGTACTCATTAAATGACACAAGTATGTATTGTAAGATCAGATTAAAGTGGTAAAATTTTGACCAATGCAACACCAGAAGCAAAAGTTGTACCCTTGATATTGTCAAATTTCAACAAAGCCGAGATTACTAAGGAAAATGACAATAGATTTAAAGGGATCATTAAGGTAACTTCGGAATACTCATCCTCTTTGAGCTGGAGTTAGCTATGCTAGTATTTTGTAAAAGCAAGTGACATTGCTTAAGGAATACATCACTGCCATCTGTCAAGCAACATTGATTCATGGAACTACTTTTGTGTTAACATGTTTTGAAAGGACAAAACAAAAGAATTGTTCGTAGTATACCCTATTAAATAAACAAATAAAAGAAATTGATTATAGGATTCTGTAAAAAAGATACACTATATAAGTAGTGTACAATGGAACCGTAGATTATGCTGTTTTTTATTGTAGATCCTTTATTTTTAATTATAGTTTTCGTTTTTATCTATCTTTTCATGCATATATAATATTATAATATAATATTATACAATACTATTAAACATATATTCATAAGAACTATCGATCTAAAAATTACCGTGGGTTCGGTTCAAGCTCTTCTGGGTTTTGATTGTTGTTTGAACGTGGTAAATAGTTTTGGAGTAGAGTTATTGCGACAAGTAGTCTTTACTTTATTATTAATTTATTGTTAGGGTTTTCATATTTACCTAGAACATAACTAAGTTTTTAAATTTAACTAACTTAAGGTTCCGGAGAACATGCGTTCCTATTATTATGCACAAACGTTCAAAGACAACAACAACGTTGTTTGCTCAATCAACTAGCTATAATTTAAATAGATACTTAATCTTATTATTATTTATTTTATTTACAAATGTAATTTAAACTAACGTAAGGATAAAACACTGGCCACTAAAGCCTTCAGCTTTGATACTTTGTAATGATTTTTCTTTTTTTTTTTTTAACCATTAATCAATCAATTTTTGTTACTTCTTTAATTTATTCATGAATTTCGGAAACGAATTTTCGCTTAACAATGGAAAATGGAATGAGATTTGGAGCAATCATACACTTAGTTGAATGTTTCTCTAAATTTGTTAAGGTTGCAAGTCACATCTGTGTGACTATCTGATGATAAATCTTGTTAATCATCTGTTAAAAATATTCTGAAATTAAGAAAAAATTCGTAATAAGATTCATTGAATTTGGTCATACATATTATCTTGTTGAAAGACAACTAACTTTCTTCTATGTTTCATTGCGACCTAGCATTTCCTTTAAAATAATCTTTATTTGATTTGATTGAAGGTGATCAATATGAATTATGTTGTTTGCATCCCAAGAGATCATGGCCATCACCTTTTCGACCAACATCAAAGTTTTCACATTCTTTGAAACTGGTTCACCCCATCAAATATTTTGTGTTGATTAAGGTGTGTAAATATGGTTTATAATAAACAAATGAGACATTGATCTTGATTATACTAGCTTCTTCATATCTATATACATAAGTTGTTAAAATACAAAATGTGATAAACCATTGGTTCCCTTCCAATTATTTTCTAATTTTGATTAAAAAATTAAAGAAATTATTGCACAAAACCACGTTTTCTAAGTCAAGGTCTCCTTGGTTTTTATATGGGGGGATCATTATAATGATAATGATGATGATGAAAACATATACTAAATATTGTATCTCATATAAAAATTCAACATCAAGTAATATGAAGGTACTTACAAACTGTTAGTAGTAGATTTTTGTGTTTGAGTGTATGATTTTCTTTAGTTGAGTTTAATGATATTTGATATTGTTGGTTTTGGAATTGCTTTTGCTTTTATGCTTTTCCTTCATCATCATCATTTCGCTTATGAGTATCAACTACTACAAGTACAACAATAATAACAAAATGCAAAGTGAAAGGTTTTATAACTTCTCTGGTCTTGTCTTGTTTTTACTTGTTTTATATTTTTCTTTCTTTTTTTTTTTTGTATCTTTTACTATTTGTCGCACTTGCACTTGGCCCAAAATAACTTAACTTAACATTTACACATATTAATGTATATTTCTATACATATGCATGAATGTGAATGTATATCTTAAAGATAATTTACGTAGAGTAACAAAGTCATCTGAAATCTCAATTGGATTTCAGTGATGCGTTTAATTGGTTTTCTGTTTTGTTTTTTCCAACACACCTCATCTCATGTTTCTCCCAACTAAGTATTTAGCTATCTGAGACTGTGCGTCTGTTTGTAGTTAAATAGATTTAACTATCTATTTGTTTGTCATTCATTCAATCATTCACGCATTCATTCATTTAGTTTGTTTATTCACAATGTTCCTTTTGTCACATCAAATTTACTGTGAAATTGTCTTCAAATGATTTTGCATAAAATTGTCGAAATTCATGAGATACTCGTACAAATAAATTATGTATATGACTGTATTATGTATTTTCATATTTGTTAGTTTTCTTTCAACATTATTGCGTGTCATGCGTGAATGTGAGAGGGGCTTGGAATGCAAAGAGCAGACCAAAAGGGCTCAGTTTAAATGAAGTATATTTAAATTTCAAATGCGTGTGGTGCTTCTACATAACATTACATTATTATTTTGTATCTTTGCGTAAAATAGATCGAAACTAGTATGTAAGATAGAAAGTAATAAGACTTAATTATGTGTGGGAAATTGAAAGATAAATTAGGTTTTCTTCTATTTTTTTATTTACCTGAGAAAACAAAAGACTTAAGCAACAAAATCAACAAGTATTATGGCATTAGGCTTAATAGTTTTACAATTTGTAACTTTTTTCTACCAATTTGCTTTCATTTTACGCATATTATAATATTGATTTCAAATTCATTAATGTTAATTTAATTATTTAGAGTCATTCCAAGTGATCTGAATCATCATGAAGCTTTGTTTTTGGCAAATATTTTAGTTAATTGTTGGCTAAGAAATTAAATTGGAAAGATTAGTGTCTCATTTATTGCTATCAATAGAAATATTAAACCATTTCTTCCAGATAACATTTAAACTTTAAGCTTTGTTCTGTAATTTGTCAACAAACAATGAAATAATTAGAGTTTTTTGAATATGTTTAAGAAATCTATAGTAACTTTCTTCATTTTTATATAATAAAATTCAAAAAACGAATTGGCTCATGGGTAATCGATCTGCTTTATCCACATTCAACAAATTGCTCTTATACAAGCAAGTCCTTAAAGCAATATGGACGTATGGGTTCCAACTATGCGGCTGCACAATTATGTTTTATGCATATGGTAAGTTTGCACCAACAAACAAACACAAATTCGTTCTCAATAAGAACGCAATGACGCATAATAATAACGGGCCCGAAAGCACTGCGACCAATTAGATCTATTGTACATGGCCTTATTTTATAGAAACCCTATATGTTTAGACTTTTGATGAATCTTAACATTACTTGGGGTTTGTTGTTCCACTATTTGTGTTGATTAACAACAGTGTCACCAAGGTGGTGAAGTCTTTGTCTACCGAGTGCAGGACATTTGCAGACTATATGCTCAGAACTTTCTTTATCCATTTCATAAAATCGGCATACGTCAGTGTCGGAAAGACCTAACTTATTTTGATGATACCTTAGGTTGCAATGACCCGTGAAGTATCCAGTCAAAATGCGTAAGTCTTCTCTACTGAGTGAGAGAAGCTTATTCCAGATACCCTTTGAAAGGGTGAGGAATTGTTTTGCCTGGCATTGTCCAGTGGAGTTCACCCAGTGTTTTAGAAATTTCTTATCCTCAAGTTTCCTGATTGCTTCATTTTTGTGGCTTTTCGAGAGACCACAGAATGGCTTAGGACCGAAAATGGGCATGATCGCCCCTTGTTTAGACAAGTAGTCGGCCTTTTCATTGCGTTCATGACCTTCATGTCCCGGTACCCATCCTTATACAACAGTATTAAAATGACGCATAAAAACATGAACAAAAATTTTTCTGAGTAAAGCTGGTATAAATCTCAACAATTATTTAACATCTAATATTAAGTAGATATGTTGTATTGTATTCTAAAAGGTAGACAAGATCGTTGCATAAGAGATCATGACTATGCTCGTCTATCTGTTCGATGAACCTAAAAAATAACATAAAGGTTTCTTTTCAATTTCTGGCATGAATATTTTTCTATATTCCTGTAAGTGCATAGAAAATTACAAAGAAAAATCTCGAAATCCACATAAATAAAGACTTCACTTTCTGGATTGGAACACTTTCATCTTCAAAAACCCATTTCGCAAAAGATAACTTTTACATAAGGAATTATTATTAAAGCCTTGGCTTAAATCGGAACCCTCTAAGCGGAAAACATTAAAGATTCCATAAAAATGTATTGATAATTTTGAATTGCAAGGAAGATCTTCCTATCATTGTAAATAGATTAAATATTTATCGAAATGAACTAAAGAATTTACTGAAGGTTATTCGACTGTCATTTCGCTTAAGAAACATTCTTTCTAGTACATCTTATATCAGCGCATCATAATGTTTATTGAAAGCTGAAGATTATATTTGATACTCTAAGCAAAGTCAATCAAATTTTTACGAAATACTGAAAATTATTTTACGTAAATACACGAGAGAAAAACGCCGGTCTGAGACCAACTTTGATTGGACCTTTTTCAAGAACAAACCAAATTAAATTGTTATTGGTCTTAATTCTTCTTGAAATAAGTAGCATTTGCTCTCAATTTCAAATCTGAGACCAACTAAACTTAAATCAAGCAAGCAACAATGTCATTAGGAGCACAATTTATTCCTGAATTAAGAAAAAAAAACCAAGGACATGAGCTCACCCCAAGTCTCATAGACTGGCTTAAGCGGCGATCCGGAGACGTAGAAATTCGAGTTTATTCAATTCGCAACTGGCCATGGATGCTTCAGGCAGTACTTGCTGAGATTTAAGCACGCTGAAGATCCATACTGTAGTCTCTGTCAAAATGTATGGGAAGATCCGGGTCACAATATCAATGAGTGTCCTCCATATGCTCGCCTTGGATCTCCCTGCAATTCACAAAAGATTGTAAGGCTAATGCTCATCTCAACAGAGGACTGGTCAATCTTTGCTATCGAAATTGCCAACATTATGCGTGTTGCTCGTATGCACGAGCGCACAACGGCACCTAACTAATTAATTAAGGATATTATCCCTCCATACGCAGGAATGAAAGCCAAGTTTGGAAGTGATGACACAAAATTGAGTTACTAAAAATGCACTGGAAAACGGAAGTTCCTGCGATATACTTATTATTAACACAGATATGATTTGAAAGTCGGAGTTGCCTACCATAGATATGCAAAATTCATCAATTATTTAACAGAAATTTTCAAGATTATTTTATTGCTACATTTACACATAATTATAACTGTATCTAGTGGATTGAATTATAAATTCTAGATTTTTTAAGAATGAATTTTCCATTTAATTTATACCAAATTTTCTCCATGTCAAATTTCTTTCCGAAAAATATAAATGGTTAAGGTTGTTCCTGATGTCAGAATATTTATTAACTTCCTTTATAATTTTGAATTTTGTCAGCCATATGGTCACATTTTCGATAACCCAGTAATCGTATATTTAAATAATCAGTGCAGCAATCATTACGGAGAAGAGTTTACTCAAAGGCATTGTAATATAAAAAAAATTTAACCCATAAATCATTATTTGTGTTTTCATCGCTCAAATGCTTTTTATCTCCGAACATTTGTGCTAAAATGGAATCTTCATTGTATGCCGGTGGAAGTTCTTCCACTGGAAATAAAAAGAAAGTGCAATATCTTATAAATTGGACTTCTGTCAATTGATACGAAAACCTTACCTGTCTCTTTTGACACTGCACCTGTCCTAAAATGATCATGAATCCAATTTACAATATGTTCAAATAGTTTTGGTTCAGTTTCTTTCAATTTAATTCGTTCTGAACCGGATTTATCTTCAATCATGTCGCAATTGGTTTTTAAATACTTGATAACCTACAATGATACAGTAACTTAATCTTAACTAAACCATGCATCTTATAAACTCAATCTTTTGCATAATTTGCTGAAATTTCTCTCTTGAACTTTGTGATGTGAAAGAAAAAAATTTCGATATACTAATATTAATAATCTGAATCGGAATGAGTTTGAATTGAATTAAAGACTCAGGAGTGCTTTGATTTAAAAAAAAAAGAAAACCATAATTCTCTTCTATGTTGAATAATATACAATGCATATGTACTAGAGTCTTGCACGAATGCATTCGCAAACAAATATTTCCAAATACATATGACAATTGGTGTCGAAAAGAACACCAAACAAATGAAATGAAATCCCACGCATTTGTTTCATTTGGTTTACTTTAAAATATTTATTTCCAGATATTTGTAAATTTTAAAGTATTCTGCATGTGCGACAGGTAGAACACAAGCTCACACACATATTTTATTTTCAACCCTTATAGAGTCAATGATCAGCGTAACAATTAGCTGAAGAATGCTTTCCTTGTATTCGAATGTTTTTCATTCAATGCATTCGATTTGAAATTTGGTTCATTCGCATTTGGTTGACACATGGTTTGTCTGAGCATGTATTTTTTAATTGCAAATGATGGTACAAAACTCTATTTATTTCATAACGAAACAATTGCCTTGTTTGCCGTTTCAAATGCTTTTGTACAAAACTCTTATATGTACAACCGGCACGGACCAGCTCCTAGCTTCCCGATATTCTGGTCGCACACGCAAACACCTTTGGATCACACGTTTCAGAATGTCTAAATACACTTCGCCATTGATTGTAGTGCCATACGAAATGAATTCTTTGTGGATAATACATTTGTTATTGAAGAAACACACCAACATGACCTTCACTCTTGACTTTTCCAAGCGCCTAGAATCTTCTCTGGCACCTTAACGCTTAGTTTCACGATCGCATACAGTTACAAAACTTTTTTTTGTATGCTTGATTCGCAGCTTGAATATTTCACTTTTGCGATAAAAACAAATTAATTTTACATAACTTCAGGCAGAGATACAGGCTTTACGTCCAACTAATTTGCATACATAGTGTTATAAATTAAAATTATTAGACATATTTTAAAATCAATCAAGTCGCCTTTGTCATATATTGTATTGTATATCGGGCAATTATGTCAATATTAATAATTGATTCATTTGATTTTTGCGATGTAGTACTACAATTGCAAAAAAAGAACAGATTGACGCACTGACAACACGTCGGGAGCTTTGCTACGCACGCCGGGTACGCTAGTTATTTGTATATTTGTCAGAGGAACAAATTTGTTTTAATACAGCTGGTGATGATTTTAAATAGGAATAATATCCCCACAAGTTTAATATTCACATTAGTTACCAACATCGCCATGAGGACCGGAACCTGTAACTGGGTTTTTTTTTTTTAGCAGTCCACAATTTTTTCACTAAAGAAAACACTCTTTCAACTGGTGCATTTGTGCCAGGCAGACATAAAATATATTCAATTAACATACAATACTTCCACCCAACAAGTTTCTGTCGAAACATATACATTATTCCATTCGGTTACTTTTTGTGTCGTAATGTAGTCAGAAATAAGTGAAAATTCGTGAAATATTTCTATGTCTTCATTTCAATCAATATACCCCTTTTCAATCAATACATCCATTGCTTTTTGAACATCTACTTTTTTTAAATCTGCCCATTAAAATATTTCCAATTCTTTCGTAAAAAGCCAAGTCTACTGTTCCAAATATTCACGATTTGTTTTATAAAATCAACTTTTTACAAACTTATTGTCAATATCAAATTCAGCATCAAACTACGTACTGTAAATGGAAGAAACTGATTTGCCTGTTTCTGTGCCAAATCTTCTTTCAGTTGATTAATTTCTCTTGCAGCTTCAATTGCCGATAAAGTCTAAACTTCAATTTTCAATACTGCTTAATGAAAGCTTTCTGGCCGAGCGTTTCAAAAATAAAGCCACAATTCTGATGTGGGGTCTTCAAAAAAGTTTGTTAATATTTGGGGACATTTTTCAATGCTCAAAAAGAAGTTCTTTAATGGCTGATACATTTTTAAAACCCTCATACATCAGCGTAAGCCATCTGGTTTTGCTATAGCCCAGCATTTTCTGATATTCTGTTTTAGTTTCGGCACAGAACTCCTTTAGACCTTCAACTCGAACCGTGTAAATTATAAAAAATTAATATATCTATACAATAATGCATTCGTAATCTATGGGCAGCAGATTTGATTGCGTTGTTAATTATATGGGCTCTGCAACCAATACCTATCAATGTTTTTCCCAGAGTTGATTGTAATTAAATTAACACATTATTAGTTTCTCGCCTAGCTACGCCACCAAAATTGACGTTGGCATTGTCTCCACAAAACGCCACGACTTTTGGAGTCAAAATTTTATTTGATTACACTTGGACTAAATAATTGACAATGATATCAGAAGTTGCAGCTGATTGGTCTAGGAGGTCTAAAATTTGTATTTACACACCTTCGTTAAGTTGGAAAAAGCGCACTAGGACATATTTTCTTGTTACATTAACATGTTTTTCAACTTGTGAAATACATTATTTTGAGAACGGGAAAACTGTGCATCCCGAAGCCTTAATCGGGGACACCGGAATCGAGACCCGAAGAAGGGGATGTATGGTCAAGTTACTCATGAGCTGAAGGAAAATTTCCTCACTAAGCGCATCAATATATGCGATTCATTGTTTAAATGTAACGAAAATGATAAGTTTTTGAAGCGAATCATAACGAGCGATGAAAAATGTGTTGTTTACAATAACATCAAGAGAAAACGATCATGGAGCAATAGAAATTAACTGCATCTAACCACATCATAGGCCAATATTCACCAAAGGAATATGATGCTGTCCATTTGGAGAAATTAGACAGGTATCGTTCACTTTGAGTTGCTGCCACGGGATCAAACTAACTATTGGACAAAGAAATCTAAAAGAAACAAATGTGTCATCTTCTTCCATGGCAACGCTCGACCGCATACATCTTTGGTCACTCGGCAAAATTATGGGAGGTGAATTGGGAAATGATGGCACATCCACCGTAAAGTCCCGAACTTGCACCATTTGTTTCGCTCTCTACAAAACTCATTGAATGGTGAAACATTATAAGTATCTATTACTTAAGACTAGTGTACTTGTTCTATATAGTATAGTCTGCGATTAATCGGATATTTGCTTTGTGTCAATAGGTTTAGCGGTGCCAGATTACAAATCATTTTTAATATTTTATTTTAGTTGATTTGAAGTTTGTTAGGAGGCATTTAGGTACTTCTGCCAAAACATGTGCCCCGTAATAAATAACTCCTTGGAAAATGATTTTAAATAGGAGCGATTTGTTTTCTATACTAAGGCATGAGTGCCCGTTGATGAAAGCGTATAGAGTGCCTATCAAAGAGCTAGCTCTTTTGTTGGTGAAGTTAATGTGTTCATTGAAGGTTTGCTTTTTATATAAAATTACCCCTTAGAGTCTAACGATATTTTCCCATTTGATTTCAACAATGTTAAGATTTATATGACTGTTACGGAGATATATTACCATGAGCACTATTAATTCGTACACCTACGATTTTCTCTCAAATGCAATTTTCAAACTATTTTAAACAGTAATTGGAATAAATATACTAAATAGTATTTATACTTGTTGGATAGGTTGTGGAACAAACTTTCATGAAAATATTTAAAAAAAAGATATGTTGCTTGTATTTTATCTATCTATACACATATGTATATAAAAATCATTTTCTTCATGTTTCTGAGCGCATCACTTGAGTACGGCTGAACTGATTTTGATGAAATCTATGTGAAACTCTAGCATAGTCTGCGGAGTGTTCCTGTGAAGTTTGGTGCGAATCAGAATCGTAGTTGTCGAGAAATTCGTGGATAAAATTTTGGATATAAAGCTTACAGATATATTTTAAAATCATTCAAGTCGCCTTTGTCAGATATTTCACATATATTTGTCATAGTCGTCTGATTTTTTACATGTACATATTTCAATTGGTGCACTAACATCACATCGGGAGTGTAGCAAAGAACGCCAGGTATGCTAGTTTTTTACGAGTTTGTGTAACAACTTAAAAATACGTGGAACTAAAAGTGGCTACTATTAATTCGTACAGCTCAGTTTTTGTTCGAACAGAAAAGAAAGAATATTTACCATTATTAGAATTGCTATGTTCTTTACGTAGTAACGTTTTCTGGTGAAAAATATATCCTGCGTTTTATCGGAGTTAACTAGGATTTTCCATTTCAATATATAATGAGAGAGTCAAGAGCTACCTGAAGCTTGTCAGCAATGTCAGCAGTTAGAGTTCCTGATCAGAGAACCGCTGTGTCATCAGCAAAGATTGAGGTAGTGCAACCACTCAGGGTTGTTGTAAAGGATGGGTGAAAGGCAAGAACCTTGTAGGCAGCCTAATGTTATATAAAAATCCTGAGTTACCAATATGGAAAATAAACGACCTGTAATTGAATTATTTTTGGGAGCTCAGGAAGGAAGTTCATAAGGTTCATTAAAAATTGATTGTTCTGTGATAAAAAAGATATTTCTATTTTTCTTTTAAATAATTGTTGAACCTATTTATTTGAGCGGCAGTGTATTCATAATCTCATGGATCGTATGAACTTTTTTCTGTAATAATATTTATACAATATTTATATGACATGTGGTTCATTTAATGTGTGATTTTATTATATAAAATTTATTTCTCTAATCTTCATGTGTGTCTGCATAGTTTTCTTAATTTTGAATTGACTTATGACTTAAATTAAATTAAACTTTTCCCCGTCTTTATCTTATATGTATATTGTTATTGTTGTTTACACTTTCCAAATCGAATTCAAATTAATCGAATTAAGTTGTTATCGCTGTGCATTCATCAAATTGAAAGCACAAGGCATTGAACGCCTTTCCTATACAAGCAAAAATGCGATCAAGTGCGAAATTTTTCATAAATAATTTTATTACTTTTTCGCAATTCAAAGCATTCACCAAATATTTTCAATCTACCCATTTCTTTCTTACTCATTATACTCTCTCTTTTAATAGAAGGCACCACGCAGCAGGTGCCCAGGTAAAACTAACAACATTTTGATTTACAAGTATATATTTTAGCATTAAAAATCGCTTATGCCAATCTGAATGGTCAACTGATTTTATTTTTGTTTTATTTTTTTGTTTTTTATATT
This sequence comes from Amiota communis, assembly GCA_037043315.1. Classification (NCBI taxonomy): domain Eukaryota; kingdom Metazoa; phylum Arthropoda; class Insecta; order Diptera; family Drosophilidae; genus Amiota; species Amiota communis. Next base: position 51,600 of record JBAMAV010000243.1, read on the forward strand.
CCAGTTACTACACCACCAGCTGTTGTTGTTTTTATTGCTACTTACCAATGCAGCACTTAATACAAATGGTAAGAGAATCTCGTTTTATGATGATGATTCCAGTGGCAAGCAAATACGACTGCAGGATCTTGAAGTCGAACAGGAACAACATGAGCAACAACATGAAGAACAACAACAGTCAAAACCAACATCAGATTTGAATGGTAGCGATCCCATAAAACCGCCAAGACTTCCAATACGCTATACATGGCACCACGCGAAACCACTAACCAAATCATTAAAGCAGAAGCCACCTACATCATCCCATTCATCACAATCATTATCACCATCAGCATTACCAGTGTCCACACCATCAATAACAACAACGAAAGATGTTTATGAAACCGCTGCATCATCATCTGATAATGCCTTTAGCAGCTTAGGGCAGGATGCCTTCCATGCACCTTCTAACCAGGTAGAGGAGCGTTTTCGTCAGTTTCAACTACAACATCAACAATTAAGCAAAGGTTATAAGTTGCCAATTCCGTTGCCCGAATCGTTGCTACTCAAGCGCCAACCATTTGAGTAAGTTTTGCTTAAAAGTTTCAATTGGTTGATAAACCAACCAACCGCATAAAGTGAATATCAAAACGAAAGACTAAAGACACGAACTGATATGAATGGTTGAAGTCCATGCTTGAACAGAAAACTTTTTGAAAGCTTTCAAAAAGTTATGTTTATATAAACTAAGATAGATTGGGAGATACCATTGTACCATATGATGGACTAGTAAAGGCCTTGGGAAAAGCTTAATTTTTAATATTTGAGTTCACACACAAATACCCGATAGAGTATTCATTTTGCAATTTCCTGTGCTTGTGAGTCGTTCAAAGCTTATACAACAATAATAAAATTTATAGAACTTAATAAGAATAGTCATATGGTTCCTCCATGAGATATTGCCACTATTTGATTGCCACAAGATTTGATTACTGACAATCGTTAGTGGATAATTTCATAATTTCACAACATTGATTATGGTTGACACTCAAGTGAAATCGACTTGGCTTGATCTCAATTCATACCATGTCATTTCGGTTAACATAAACAAGCTTGACTCGTGCTACAACTTTTTTCGAATGTTTTTCCTCGACCCATTTTTTTGTCTAATGGTTCCTCTTTTACTAAACTTACATTTTTATTAACATATATGTATGAATATGCAAGCACAGTAATTTTACTTTACAACATAACAAATTTACACCATTTGGCCACATCATCCACACTTCACTTAACCACAACCACAGCCACAGTCCGAGCCCGTGTCCGAACTGCCGAACGGCAACTAAACTATTTGGGACCAACATAACGCTTTAACTTTACTTATCTAATGAATTTGCAAAACAAATTGCGAATGCAATTAATTTGAAATATTCAAAAGAGATCGAGTGAGGCAGGCAGACATACATACATATGTACATGTTATGGATAGCAGTGGATGGCCAAGGAATAATGGATGAGTGGCTATGGAGTTGTTGTACATATACATTTCAATCAAGAGTAGCGGCAGCAGAAACAGCGGCATGTGTCGGAAGCTGTTTGTTCACTGATTGCTAGCATCGTTGCTAGCTAATAACTTGCATCAGATCACAAGATTGACAAGCTTGCGTCTCCACTTTATGAGATTGTATAGGTATAATTGAGATAGAAGCCGGGATTGTGATTACGATTGTAGAGCTGTATGAGGTTACATGTATTTGGTGGGTGTCCTGGGGGCGCTTGGCTTTCTATATGTTGAGGTCTTTTGTTGAAAGCCCAAATGACGTTGATCAGCATTGTTGCCTGCCTCACATGAACTAAGTGAACTACATAAGTAGTAAGTGCTGCTATAAGTATTGTAATTTCTTGCACAATTTTCTTCGCATAAAAATTACCTAAAAGAGCCGCTGGCAACATGGAATTGGAAATTGATTTTACAAATGAGAAATTCAGTGGGTAAAGAGTAAATGACTGAGTGAGTTAGTGACTGAGTGACAGAAGTTCAACACTTCAGAGTCTCTATATCTTTTTCATTGAAAACTGAAAATTATCACCAGCCATGCATATGGTGAGTGCTCTACAAACATGTGGACTTGTGATGTATTGCGTTGCATGCAACTTATGGCTTATGGCAAACTGCAATTTTAATTTCAACACATTAATTAATAAAACTTTGCAACACTCCGCATATTCACTTACTTATTTATTATTAATAACTTTTTTTTCCCCATTTTTATGGCAATAAAATTCATTCCAAGACACAACTTTAATGACATTTTATTTTTTCATTATAGCGTCGCTGTTGCACATCAACAACAACAGCCACAGCCACGAGATGGTGGCATTAATCCGATTGTGCCATACAATGACGTGCTCAGCGAACCATCATTATCATCGTCATCATCAGTCTCAAACTTTGGAAGCTCTACCGGTATACAATATTTGGTTGAAAATGAATTAAATGCGCCACCAGCACCATTACTACCGCCACCAATACCTCAGGAGTTGCTGCACCATCATCATCCTCATCATCATCATCCAGGGCAGATGCCTTCATCACGTCCTGTATCTCAACTTCACACTAATATTCATGCGCCAGCACTAGAATATGGCACACCTCATGTAAGTGCACTTCGACGTCCAACACACATACAATCAAATCAATATGCTTTTGCACCAAATCGTCATGCTGGCCAGCAGCCCGGACATATCCCACTGCCATATCCACCATCGTTTATCAGCATTACAACAAGAAGCCCGATTTCTGAGCCCCGCAGTCACTTTAGTCGCTATGCGGCTCCATTCCGTCCTTCACAACCTGATCCTATACAATCAGATTTTTGGAAAAATCGTGAATCCAAATCGCTGATTGATTCATATGTACCCAGTTGGGAAGTTTGGAAACTCATGCAACAACAACTAATTCATCAAAATCATCCTCAATATCATCACGACGACTCACAGCAACGAACCTTTTCTGGAGGTCATCATCATACATTGGCCTTCATCAAGGAAGCACCCTACGGAAGCGCCACTAGAATCTATAAGCGTGCCTCGCCACAAATGAATTACATAGAACAACGTAAAATCATTAAGAAATCACTGGTTAAGCAAATATCAAATCTGGATAAGGATGAAATAATTATGGATGCCTAATTGCCCCCGTATACCTCGGTTTTTTTGTTATTTATAACCTTTCTTACTTTTCTATGGCAACATTTCTCGTTTCAATTTTTCATAGTATTTATTTAGTATTGTTAGTGTGTTGATTTTTTTGTGTCTTTATATACTTTAAGTAACTATGTAATTAGTAAATAAATCAAGTTAATTTAATAATTAATATAAAAATTCTTTTTACTTCAACCATCATCATCCATTATGGTAATGAATTCCGTGCTAAAATAAGCCAAACAAAAAGGCAAATTTCTATGTAAATTTACAAAAAAAAAAAAAAAAACAGATGAAAATACTCGTATATTTTAATGGAGTTTAAGCCTAAACGGCTTAACCCTGATCTTCTTGGACCTACTTACTCTCTACTTCGGTATAATGTATTGTAAATATGTATATACCCATTGTACCATATTTCACTTAGTTTTTTTAAAAAGATAATAAAAATAATAATTGGTAACTACATATAGTCTTAGACTGATTTTTAAAGGAGTAAAAAACTTAAGTTTTGAAACTAATCTCTCAAATAATAGATCCGAAAATTTAACCTATTGCTTTTTGGGCTGCAGCCCCGTGGATAAAAGGGCCTTGAGCTTGAGAGAAGACTACCGAAATTGTGAACTTTTTTGCATTAGTACAAAAAAATATATGTTCTTTTCTGCTTCGACCCATAGGTGGGAAGGTCTTGTCATAATTATGATGAAATTTTGAATATTTTCATCATTTTTAGTAAAATGAATAGTTGAGTTTCGAAAAGAGGCAGGAAATTTATTTAATAAACTTGCGAAACTCGATGCTGCAATTTTAATTATTTTTTGGGAAACTCCAAAGTCCTGGTTTTGATATTTATGAAGACAAAACGTTATTTATGTCATTAATAAAGAGTTTCGGAGCAACATTTGGCACCAATCAGATAAGAAACTAGAGGAATACAAAGAGAAAGCTAAAAAATGAAGAACTAGTGTTGGAACAGAATACTGTGTTATATGGTAAACAAGAAATAAATTACTGCAAAATTTTCAAGTAAATCTACAGATAAATTCTCAGTGTACGGCACATAATAATGTTAAAGACACACTAAACGTTGCGTTGGATGAGCTGATTATGGATGTGAATAGAAGAAGCCAAGTCTATGAGACATATATGAAGAAATACAATTTTTTTATGGATTTGCAAGATAAAAATCATGATATAAAAAGTGATTTACAAAAGCGGTGAGCCACATAATATTTTATGCACGTGGCTACTTTGCACCAGCAAATTCATTCTCAATAAGAACGTAATGACTTCACAAGCACAAACACCTAGAAAAAATTAAGTAGTTGAAGAATTTATTATAATATGGTTTTTTTATAATAATAATAAAACAAATGGCTTCTAGAATGCAAAATGGATTCTGCCAGAAAACATTAAGAATAGTCCAATATGAATTCAATTAACTTCTCATCCTTCTCTGTTACCCAATTATGATGAATTCTTTATTGATAAGTCAATGGACAACAATTTGGGCAACTTAGATTGTACCTATGATGATGACACCATAGACGACACAAGACACCCTGTCTAGCTAGAAAAATGAAAGTTCCTAGAAAGTGACATAGACTAAAAAAAAAATAATAGATGTTAATATAGTCAATCAAGAATCGACAAATAAGAGATAGTACATTGTACAATAGCTATTCCAAGGTGGGGAAATATCCTAAATCACATATCTTGAATGTAACAACACCTGTGCCAATGAGAAAGTATTTGCTATACCTCCTACCTGAAAAAAGAAGCTTACCATATTTCCAGCCCAGTAACCCCCGCCCGCATTATTTTTTAAGATAATCAATATTTTGACTAAGAAATCTAAAATACTTCACCTAACTCATAAATTAATCGACTTCTTTAACTCTTGTGTGGACACCATTTGTTCTAAACACTTCAGGTACATACGTCAAGATCTGGCCAGACCACTACTATTGGTGATAATTATTAAGTGTTATATGTTTGTGCGTGTATAGTAAATATAAGTTAAAATATAAGAAAATGGAATGATTTTCAAGTGATACATAACTTATCGCTTGGAGTCGATGTATGTACTAATGCTATAGGAAGACTAGGGAAGCTTAGCAAATCAATCAAACATGCTCAATGTTTGATTAGCGTTATAGTTCTTGTTTTGTTAAAACTGCCTCTATACCGTACCATTCAGTCGTTGCGCCTTCCTACAGCATTGGTAAAAATTATTCTTTTTTATTACTTAAGTTAACTTATATGTGTCATTCCGCGTTCAGGTAAATCAAAATGAAAACACCAAGATATGCATAAAACTTTTTGTAGTTAAATACTACTCCTGTTGCTTTCCAGATAGTCTCTTTCACAATAATAGTATCCATTTCTTGACAGATTAGCATTTTCAGGACCACATTTGGCACAGATAAAGAAATGGATGGACCACCAGTGCTGCGTGTGATATCATCTTCATCTTCGTATGGACCGCAAATGCCTTCTTCTTTTACTCTTTCTCGAGCTAAATCGTTAGCAATAGCTTTTGCTAGTCGCTGGTGGAATTCAAGAGTTTGGGATTTGCCTAGTTTTCTAGTGTTGTACACCATGTCGACTGCATCCCAAAAATGCCTCTCTCCATCCATATTTCAAAGTGCCAAATAAAAAAAAAACATGAACACACTAAAAATAACTTGCTTCGCTTTAGAAACTCTATCATATGTACAAATGGTAAGAAATGTAACAAAATTTAAAAAAATGCATACAAACTGTGTAGAAGTGCATAAGGGTCTGGTCAGACCAAGGTGTACCAAATTCTAAATGCCCATATCCCACACTTCTACCACATTTTTTACTTATTTTGTTTCACTAACTCACTCAAAAATAGTCCATTGAGTCCTGAGCCCTGGAATCCAGGGTTGTCTGGGAACATTATAACTTTGACAAGAATCGTCGAATCGACTTAAAAGCTATCAAACCCTTGTTTAAAGGGCTCCGCGAATATCCGGTATACGTCTTTCTGCGCAGGAGCGTTATCGGGCTATGATTATAACTGATTTTTTGATGACGATTGTTCATGAAAATGGTGTTACAATAGATTTTTCGAAGCAATTGTTCCCGGTCGCTTGATATAAAAAAATTAAGATTTTGGATGGCCACCGCGTTCACCTGATTATGCCCCGCCGGATCTTTTCCTCTGGGGCTACTTGAAGTCGAAGATTTACATCAATAAACCAAGGGCCATAGACGAACTTAACGCCAACATCCGCCAGGAAATAGCTGCCATATGCATTGGAAAATGTCGAAAAACGAGCACATTACGCCATTCGAGATGAGAGGTATTTTGTAATGCGATATCATATTCAAAAAGTGATGTAATCAAATCTCCTTCAACCAAATTAAATGATCTCTCACTTGTAGAGTAGAAAAAGATTTTCCTTCTTGTCTTTTTTTTTTTTAAATAAATAATGGTTTAGTCTTTTTGAATCTTTGGTATTTGGTATTTCGTGAGTGTTAAATAGAAAACTTTATTGAGGCGCTCGAGGGTTAAGAAGAAAGCAATAAGAAAACATAAAATTCCGGTGTAATAAATCACAAATCAATTTATCGCATAACCACACGATATAATAATAAACGTAAGTATTTCTTTATCTGCCTGTCTGTCTGTCTGTCTGGCTATCTTTGTGTCTGTCTTTCAGTTCGTTCATCCATCAATCTATGTATTGCTCACACAAACACTAGTATCTCTGTGTTTATCACTCTTATACCACATGTGTGTAGTAGTATAAGTACAGTGGGTACAGGAGCCTCATGTTGTTGTTATCGATGACGTTTCTCATGTCGAATGTTCAATGTTGTTGTTACTCGTATGATGATGCATTTTAGTATTTGCCATTTGTTAACAAGCAATAAGCAACAGAAAAGCCCAAGATGTGCTTTTAGTACAGGTCTTTCGAGTCATCGTGATGATCATCATTAGCATTGTGCTCATCATCATCATTTCAGTTAGTTGCTTTAGCAAACATTCCACGTTATTCACGTAATCTACAACAGAGTCTCATAGATATCACAAGCAACTGCTTCCATCTGCTTGCAACTTACTACATACTTACATACTATACTCACTCGTATTCATAAAGATTGTACAAATAAAGCACACAAGAGACAAGATACTTTGAACGTCGTAAGTGGGTAAGTAAGTATGTAGTTAGTTGTTTTGGCCAAAATATGAAACACAAAACACAAAAATAAAATAATCTAAACAAGTAAACAAAGGAAAAGTATCTACAAAACAAAACTCTAGTATAAGCTGTTGGATGGAGCTGCTCCTGTCTTTCTTTGACTTGTAGCATCAGCATCAGCATCAGTAATACTACGTCATTATCATAATTATAATCATCATCACCATTTTAAGCAAATGATGGCGCCATCTATTGTTGGATTTTGCTCATCATTGATGGTTGTTTGTTGTTTTTGGCTCAATTATGATTTGTGGCATGCAGCAGCATATTTACTTACTTTTCTGTTTTGTTTTCTTTTGTTTTGGTTTGTTTTGTCTCTTTAAAGGCAAACAAAATTTATGCAAGTAGGAAGTGTCAGCACTAGAGCTGTGATAATGATAATGATGATGATGATGACGATGATTGTGATGGTGTTACTCTGTCAGGCACACAAAGTCATAAAGTCATAGAGTCAGTTTCATCTTCTTTGCCACGGTTGCAGTTTGTAATATTGAAGATGAACATTTTTTCTTCATTATCTCCATCACCAATTTCAGTCATGATCATCATCATCATCATATATGTACTATTCAGTAAAGTAGTTGTGGGCGCTTGTTACGACATTTAACTTTTATAGTGATAATGATGGTGACGATAATGATAGTGATATAAATGATGATGCTACTGTAGTTTTCTTATTGTTGATGATGTTGTTGTCTTTATACCACTTGGATCAAGGCTGCCATTAGTTGCTGTCTTACATTGAAGTCATTTACAAATATTCGTTGACTCACTCGTAAATAGGGAAAGGTGCATAAATTTTCGTAAGGGAATTATAGGGAAATATAAATGCACGTAGCTTTATAAGGAAATTTAAAAAATGTTGCTTCATCTATTACTTAAACATATACTTGAACTAAAGAAGAGAAATTACATAATATCAAGTTCACTTTAACTCACATTGTGATGATGATCATTTTAACTTTGGGCAAATTAACTATGCTGTAATTTCTCCCAAGCAATCTGGCCGAGCTCCTATACTTTAGTAAGAACAGGATTTGTATGATGTCGAAAGTCTTAAGGGAGCAATACACTACTGGGTGAAAGGCTCAAAAGAGGCATGTTCCCCACCAAGACTTAAGTCGTAGCTATAGATGTGAAGAAGGGAAAGAAAACATTCAACATTTTTATGCGATTGCCCTGTACTTCATGAACACTATCCCATTTTTCCAGGTAACCTTTCTCTCTCTCTCTCTCGCTCTTTTTGTCGATTTTGTGGATTGGTTTTAAGATGAAACCATTAAACCAACTAAAAAGACCAGACTCCTTCCAACTTTTTCAAGTTTCGAATGGGCTTGCAGGCTTATGTGTGATTAGAACATGTAAACATTGTTATTATGGAAGTGAAACTTCTTAGACGGCGTTAAGTAAAAATTAAGAGTGAAATGATAAGAAATCATCACGTTTTTTGGCATGCTGTATCGGTTCTGTTGGAAAAATTATGAAAATGCTATTCTTTGTATGTGTGTCTCTTAAGAGCGGCTTGACCAATTTGGCAGACTTTTTTGTTGTTGTGCTCGTTATAGGACAAATAGAAGAATATTGGATAGTGGGTCACGTACTATGGGTACGTTCCCTAACTGAGTACGCACAAGACTTTTGCGCTATTCGCTCTTTTCTTTCTGTATTATGATGTTCCCTGAGAGCACTGCAAGAGAAAATGAGAGAGTGTATTGTTGTAATTGTATATTTTGATCTTATTTATAATAAACTGAGTCCACACAAAACTGGACAATTCTGTGAATTCAAGTTCTTAATTGAATGCTTTACGAAATTGGAAGAACGAGGAATGACCGTACAAATACAATTGGCAGTCAAAAGCTAATTATCGGGATCTGAACTAGATATCCTTAAGGAAGTTTTCTCGAAAAATCCGGATGTATATTTCTATTGAATTCCCAATAGATCAAAAAATTAAATTTCTCTGTTCACCAATGACATCTGAAGTTAAAGTTAGTTTTTGATTAATCAGTACATTTGTCCGATAGTCGTCATTATTATTTATAAAATCCAATTTAGCTATGCTCAATGTCGTTCAATACAACAGTTTTGTAAACCAAGTCGGGTGAACAGTATCATATTAAGTATATGATTTAATGACACAACTTCTGCTGGAGAACTAATTGTACGTTGATTAAGTGTAAATAGATCTGCTGGGTCCACAGTAATTAAACAAAAGAACCATCAAAGATTTGTAGTTCAAACTGATATAAGAATCCACCTTGGTAGAATGAATTCAATTAATTATCAGTATCATTTTCCAATTTTAAACATATTTGCGATTGAAGTGGGTGAAGTAAACTATTTTTGCTCAAAGAAATGCTGCAAGGAATTTTAATGGATCATATTGTATTTATTAAAAAGTCTTATATGTATGTACAAATTTTTATTGAACAGTTTTTCCAATTGCTGTAAGTCAAGTCCATGATATATTGTAATTCATAAATACCCTACTGCTACTCGCTGTTAATGCTCATCCACAGTTGAGTCTGAAGTATGTGAATTATGAATGTAAGCATATTTATTTTTATTATTCAAAAACATAATAGTCAATAGAAAAACAAAAATAAAAACAAGAAAGGTGAAGTGTAGAGTATATTGTCTTATAGATACTTATACTTTGAAGATTGCGCGAATGGTAAACCTGGCAGTGATATGCGTTGGTGTTAACCTTCCGAAACTGATTGTGATTTTTATTGTGATTGTAGACTGTGACTTTGGCTTTGGCTTAGGTTTTTCATCTTCACTATTGATGGTGACAATATTGGCACCTTTTGTTGTAAAAATGTGTGGCATCTGTTTGTCATAATCATTATTATTATTATTATGATTATTATTATTATCATTGTTTAATGATATTGTTATGATTATTAGCTCTATGAGTTCATAGTAGTAATACTACGTTCAAGAGCCAATGAATGACTCTCAACTCAACTGAATCGAACTATGTTAAGTACGAGTATAATAACACATTTGCATTCATTATACGTTGTAAGCAGTAGGCAGTTGTATGAAGGCCTTCGGTCAATGGATGGACCCCTTTTGAGAGATATTTCCCTTTCATATTTGAAGAAAAGAAATACTATTGTACTATTGCAACAGATAAAAAAACAGTCAACTCGCAAATCGTGCGTTAAAATGTTAAACGAATACATGGCGACATTAAAAATGAAATCGACTAAAAATAGAAATATGTATGTATGTACATAGTTTTATTAAAGCAAAAATTAAAAACAAAACCAAAATATAAGTCTATAAAAAATCGCAATAATTTAAAACAATAACGAAAACATTTGAAATTTCTCGCTCGACTTTATTTGTTTTAAAACAATTGCATGACAAAATCAAGGTCGTCGTCCATCATCATCATCATCATCATCATCACCATCATCGTCACCACCACCATCATCATCATATGATCCACTTCATCTTTGTCCGTCGTTAATCTTTTGTTGTTAAAATAATATAAATTAAAATAAATATAAAACACTTAAAGCAATATGAAAATCATAAACATTTTTTTATGAACAGGAATATTTTATTACATTGAATAAAATTCAAAGAAGCAAAGGGAACTAACTTGACTGAATATTTTATACCCTCTAGTACTAATAGTACTTTACCATATACATATACAATATAATTTCTCTTTAAATGTGGCTCATTTTTAAAGTTGCTTGATAAGGTAGCAGGTAAGGAATTTTATTGTAGTGATGCCTATTCAACTGTCGCCAATTCTAATAAATTACATAAGTCAGTCCACAAAAAAGAAAAATTCTGTAAAAAAAAAAACAGTTTTATAACTCTAAAAGTATAACTCGTAATAACAATTAAATTTGCGTGAGTGAAAAAAAATTTCTAGAGACACTTTGAAGAATCTATTTTCATTTATGTTATATAAAATGAATTTCTAAAAGTGTTCCTAAGCGCCCATCTCGAGAACGGCTGGACCAATTTTTGTTTGTACTTATGGGATCAAGTTGATGGTTATTAGCTACATTTAGTCTCGGTAGGTGGCTTAGTTTTAGAGATACAGACAGTTTTTTATTTTAGATACATGTTTCTTGCATGGCCAATTGTATGTTGCCTGTTAACGTGTTGGAAAACCTTCAAATTTGTTTGTTAATGCGCCAGGTAATCAAACAAAATATGTCGTGTACCAAAAAGTATTGTAAAGAAAATATCATACATGTATTCACAATATTTCACGACATAGAACGCATTACAACGAGCTCTTCAACCACTATCTATAACCTTGACCAGAATTGTGTGGCTCTTTCGTCAGAAACGTAGCAACGTGCGCCGGGTCTACTAGTTGTAAGTTGAATGAAATCATCCAATGAATCATCATCAGAAATAATCCAGTGAATTAAGATTTATGGAAAATGAGCAACTCTTTTGACATACCATATGATATCTGATCCACATACATAAATGAATTTGCAGAATAATGGCATCATCATGTGAGCAGTTTATTTTGAAAGTGGCATAAGTCACTTTTTTTTTAAATCAAGATATGAAAGGGTTTGCGTTTTAACATGGTAAAAATATTGATGCCGAATTTTTTGATGATTTACTTGAATCTGTTACCAAACAACATTAACATATTGATAGCAAATTTTTATTAAAATGAAAGATACCGTTAATTTGTAAGCAATGTTATCATCAATTTGGATTTTTTTTTTTTTTTTTTGTAAAAGTGACTTATGCTACTTTCAAAATAAACGGCACATATCAAGATAACAGAAGTTTTAAGGCCTAATTGATTACTTATTGAAGATCGGGTAAGGTTAATTAAGGTCAGGTAAACCATGCACTCATTGTGAGGGGTTTGGGTAGTCCATTACTATCCAAGGTCGGTCATATAAGTCTCCCTTAGCCTCTAAAGCAACCTGCGGATTCTACGAACAGAGAGAGAGAAATGTCCCCCATGGACATTTTGCCAAGCTACCCAAATCATCGAAGAACGGTTCCCCGGGTTCGTTTGGCAAGAAGAGCACGTTATACCGAATGCACACCGGGATTGATGCAAATCAATGTTGATTTGCCTATTGATCCGGTTCAGATTCTACAACAGCCACAAAGGTTGTTCTTGTAGAATGTGATGCGGATTAATAATAACACCAAAAATTTATTTGCCTTGTTATGAAAATTAATAATGGTCACTTTCATTAGTGTTAGCCAATTTCTGCCTTGTTTGGATGATTTTTGTCTGTTTTTTTTTTTGCGAGCCAACACAGAACAGCTGATGATGGCTAACATTTTTGAGTAAACCATGAATTGGTATTAAAATAAGTATCAGGAATGAAAAAGGGAGCTGCAAGAACTATTTGCATATATTGTAAAATGTTCTATATTATGTATTTTTCTCAAATTTTTAGTTTTAATTTTTCCAACGTGCTCGCAAAGTTCCACGTGTGTGTATAACCAAAATGAAAAACAGCTGTTCATGGTGCAAAAAAACTGGTGTGAACGAAAAATGCATCATCGTGATTTAGTCCGGTGTGAAATTTGTATTAGTTAGCTCATATCAAATATGATTTAAGCAGGGAAGCTCTAAGCCACTAAACTTAAGTGGCTTATGTTCCGATAAATAAAACATTATTAACTTAGTAACTTTATTTGCTACTTTTATTATTTATATTTATTACATTTAACACAGGGTAATGATGGAAGAAATAAGATATATAATGCTTGCCCGCAGGTTGGATCGACACAGGTTCCCGTCAGATTTTAATATAAAAAATCCAAATTTCCAACTTTTCCGGTGGATTTTTCAAAACATTTCTTTCATATTCCTCTAATTGGCCTATAACGAATACAACAAAAAGAAAAATCAATCAAATAAGGCAAGCCGTTCTCAAGCAATACCTTTCCGAACGCACATCATGACAAAATTCCTCTTACAGGCTTCACCACTTCCGATATTTTCAGAATATATGGCGCTACGACTTTTGAGTTATGAGATATATTAAAAACAAGGGCGACAAATTTCGTTGAATTTCTAAAAGAGCGTCAGATTGTGACATGTATCCCCTTTTTAAAAACGTTTTCACGTTAAAACTTGTGATGTAAGGAATTGTTGTTATTTTTTATTAGTACAAATGAAGTACCTATTTAAAATACTAATTTATCTTTCTATCTTTCCACCCTCGCCAAGCCGGGCAGGATTGCTAGACATGGTATATTTACATTTTAGATTTTTTAAAGGAGTATATTCTTGTTTAGTATTAATTTTTTCCAAAACAACGCACAAATATTTCTGATCGTTGTTCATGCTTTGCTGTCAAGAACTATAAAATAAATAGACTGGACAAATCGCTCAACAAGATCTTCTTTCTTTAAAGCTCTTATTTTAAAGCTGCTTTGTGTGTACAATAATTTTGTTGTGACATATCCCGAGATTAGATAGAATTTGTAGTTTGCAAAATTTAAAATATGAAGAAGAGGTCCAATTTAAAGAGCCGTTTGTCCAGTCTTTCTGGTATGAAGCACAAGGACTGGCACCTCCCCAAAACCCAAGTAGTTCCCCCAAGATTGTTAGATTAAAGTCAAAGAAGTGCTCAATTGTCGAATAAATTTGTGCGATTGCTTCAATTTTTATTATATAGTGAAACGGTCAGTTAGTTCATAACTTTAAAAGTACATATCTTGAACAAGATTCATCCGATTTATCTTATTTTTTGATCTTGTTTCTTTAACAATTGAGTAATATTTTTAATTTCATTTAATACAATTTTACTTCTTCTCTTTTTAGTTCGTAAAAATGTATATCACAAATTTTATTTAGAATCTCCACATTTATAATCACCCGAGTGATCACCCGTTGCTGTTCTCTGATGTGTATGTTTCAAATGCATTTCCAAATTGGGAATGTATGTAGTTTAAAAAAATCAAATTGGACAATAACAAAATTTTGCAGATATACAAGAAGCAGAGAATATCAATCAGGTATCGTGCATTCAACTTCGTATAAACTTTAAAATGTGTATCTTTCAAAGCAAACCTTTATCTATACATATATAAAAGAAAGTCGTGTGGGTTACACAATTTAAAACTCAAGAACGGCTGAACCAATTTTATTGATGTATGATTTTTTGAACTCGTCTCCGACCCGAATAGCAGAATGACAATTAAAACATCGGTAAAATCCAGAGAAATCTACAAAAAACTACAAATATGGGGGTGCCACAGAAAACTCTAGTGTTTTCGTCGTATGCATTCCACTCAGCCACTCGGTGATTTTATCGAATAACCAAACCGCTTCAACTGAATGTTAATGGGGCTGTCAGCATATAAAAACACAAAAGGAGGAATCAAACACTCCCAAAAGAGTTTTCTGTGGAACCTAAAATCGAAAATCTGGTGGAATAGAGGAGCAAGAGTTATCTGTGGCAGCCATCATAGGTTATGTTTGAATTGTAGCTTTGTAACTGTAAGAGCAATTCATAGTTTTTTGAACAAAATTGTCTTAGTAGCATGACCTAGCATAAGGCATACACAGTGATCGGACCTCAAAGAAGACAAAGTGAAGAAGTGAAAAAATACACAAGTAACAGCCAAAAAAGAGAAAGGCTACAAAAGAAAATCCAATTGAAAGCACACAGTTAAAGTAGAATTGAATCTATCAATTTTTTTGAGCGAGGGCGTAGCAACACGAGCCGGGACAGCTAGTATACTGTCTTATACGCAATTCACACCAAAGCAAATGCACATTAATGTGCCTACTGAAACGTATCAGATTCGACAACAACCACAAGGAAAATGACGTCATACATGGGATGTTGTTGTAGAATATGATGGGGATCAATAGTCGCATCAAGAATTGATGTGCCTTGATATGAAAAAATAATGGCCACTCTAGACATTTTCTGCCAGTGTCGCCAAATTTTTCCTAGTGTTTTCAAGTTTTTTTGTGTTTTTCCGCCTGTGGCATCACTAAACAGCAGCTGATGGCACAAAACCTTGTTAAGTAAACCATAAATTGTCAATTTTTTTAAATGAATTTAATAAAATAAGTATCAGGTATGAAGGAGGGAATTGCAAGAACTATTTGCATATGTTGCAAAATGTTCTAGGTCATGTATTTTTCACAAATTTTTAGTTTTTAACCAACGTGGTCGCAAGTTCCACGTGTGTATCTAACCCAAACAAAACGTGATGTACTTTGGTGTGAATTGCCTATTAGTATCTCAAAAATTAAAAGTTCAAATGGATAAACATCCATTGCATGCCTTATACTACTTTGATATGGTGAAGGGTATAAAATAATAAAAATAATATTGTAATAAAATACATTTGAATATAAAAAAAAACAAGTTTGCATTACATTAAAATATGTAATTTTGCTTAATTTTTGTTAAAATTTTTATTTTGATATTTTGTATATTTTTTTAATTTGAAAATATTACAAAATTCTCTAGTATAACACATACCATTCTCTTCACAGCTTCTTCTATTTCTATATACTATCTAAATTTTTATTTATTTACATTGTTAATAAATATTTTTGTTTCTTATTATCTTGAAATATCATTCAACTTTTCCTTTCTTTACGCTTGTCATTTTGTATCTTTCATCAACCTCACCAGCATCATCATCATCTTCGACTCTCATCACATGACTGTCTGACTTTTGTAGTATATGTATTGTACGAGTATTCATCATGATCGTGTTACAATATTTACTATCTACAATATCTTTTTTGTTTATTATTTCGAATGTATCTACATATATATATATAAAATTTTTGTTTTGTTGCTTTTGTTGTGTCAACAACTTTGCTACTATCAATTAAGTTGTCTTTACAATTTTATCAAAAAATTTGCCGCTTTGTACAAAAATTTCAATCATCATATTGTTTGGATTTTGTATTGGTGCGATTGATTCATTGTTCCATATGGAAAATATATTGTAATAAAATGCAATGGTCTATAGAAAATTATGTTAATTATTTATATAAGTATAAGTATAGCATATAAATTTGATGTCGTTATGTTTTCAAAGAGAAACTGTTAAAATATGATAGAAATATGAAAGAAAAAATTGAAAGGTCTTTTTCGTATGTTTGAAGTTCATTACACTATTGTAGTTAGTGCGTGATATGCTTAACTATTGATCTTTTATGACTTTGAACTTGAAAATAACAAATAGAATGAATAACAAAAGAAATTTAAAACTTGACCGAAACGAAGTGGCCAATGCCCTTTTTCAATTTGCGTTTCTTGACTATGAAATTCGTATACTATGAAACTTCTTTTACTCATACAATGCAGTAATAAATTACATTTAAAAAAGAAAGAAAATAATGTTTATTTTCTGAAAATCATTTCTTCTCCTCCTAGTTTTCATAACAACCAAAAAATCAACCATCAACCCACTCTCACTTTTCATAGCATCTGAAACATCAACAACTGAAAATGGTCAACTTCTTTTTATTGTACTATTGTAACGAGTAACGCTTAACTCACCAACTCAATATGATGATAATGAACATAATAATGATGATGATGATGGTGATGATAATGATGATGATGATAGTTGCTTAGCAGTTGACGTTCAAGTTAACTTGGCTTGCTGCAGCTCAACTCGACCATAGTTTGCCTCAACTCAACTCAACTCAACTAAACTCACTAAACCCAACTCAACTGAGTACAACAGAGTAGATCGGCAAAGATTTGCTGAAATTGTCTGGCAGTATAAAAACCAAAAGCTGCGCCTGCGCCATCCACAGTAAACCGCGCGACACTTTACCGTCTGCATGAATTTTTTTTATACATAATTTTTTTTTTGTTACTTTTTTCTGTTTTGATTTGATTTTATTGCAATTTATTTTTTCCTTAAATATTAACGTGTTTTTGGTGAAAAATTTAACAAACAATTAAATAAAGTGAAATGTGCGAACTTTTTTTTCTTCAAATTAATTTTTTTAAATTATTTTTAAGTGCTTAATTAAGTGTTTCTTCGAAAACTTTATTTTATTTATTTCTTTTCTTTTTGTAAAATATGTGAAATACAATTTAAATTAATTAATTCTAAAAATACAAAACAAAATTGTAATTAAACATTTTATTGAACTTATAGTAGAATATAATAAAAAATAGAATTTAAAGAGCGTTGGAGGGCAAAATGCGTTTACTTATTATTTTGGTAAGTGTTTTTCAATGAACTACTCTATTCTGATAAACCCAATGATACTTAAGGCATGTGCAGACTCTTTTTCCTTAACACAGAATATATTTAATAATAATCTAAAACTGTTGAATTTGTGATCATAATACAACAAATACAGAACTGTCTTTTCTTAATTAAGAATCTGTTGTATGGTTTTACGAAGAAGTAAATTATATTCATCGATATAAAGGCCAGCCAATCCTTAATAAGAATTTACTTTTGTATAATCAAAAGCTGGTGGAATAAAAAATGTATACAAAACTATCCGTCCGTTCTTAATAGGAATCTGTTTCATGATTTTGGAAAAAGATGATCCATCCTTGACTTGTCTTTACTTCTTGAAATTGTCATCATATAATTAATTAATTAAAAACTAGTCAGTCATTTTTTAATAAAAAATCTATACAATAGTTGTAGAAAGATTTACTATATTCCTTGATTAAAGGCTAACGTATAAATTGACTAGGAAAGTGATGGAGGAATAAGTATTCTGCTATGAGAGAGCACAGGAGCTTTGCAGCAATAATATAGAAAGTGATACTATTAGAGAATGAAAAAATTAGAAATAGGGAAAGAATGTGGGAAAGAGCCTATCAATGATAGTAGAAACTATTTAAATGACACGTACAAAATCAGTGTTATAATATGGATTTTTAAAGCTAGAAGTAGATCTGAAGAAACATCAATGTACAAACAACATACAAACAATCAATGTTTTCCATACAAACAATCGATGTTTCTCCAGCTCTACTTCTAGCTTTAAAAAAGCTTTAATGGACACAGAAATTCGAATTTCGCTTTAATCAAATTGAGAGTATCACACATTTCCTAGGAAAATGTCCTATTTTAAAAAGAATCCGTTGTAGATATTTTAGTAAATATATTTAAGGTCAGGAAGAATTATTTGCCATATTAAATGATAACGGCATTGCTGGATGGAAAAATTTAGTTATGCAGTGCAGCTTTAAGTTATAATAATAATAATTATCAAAATAATAATAATATATTCCTTGAGATGAAAACTTTTGCATCATTTAATTTATATTATTTTAATTGGAAAACTGTTTCTGATCATAGAAGACTTTAACTCATATACATATGTGTATATATGTATGTATGTAAGTCACAAGCCCAACTAACGTGAAAGTAAGTTCACAATTGTAGTACATGCATTTTAATAGTTTAAATTATAATATCTCCATTATGATGACAAAGTAACCTAAATTTATATGGATACTTAATCCGGTTTGTTGTGGCTAAAATTTCCAAAAAACACGATACTAGATAGGAAACAAAAATTGAGTTGTTGAGCCTTGGGGGAATGATGCAGATAGATCAGGGTAATAACTCACATGGCTACATATACTCGTACTACAATAAATAGTGGTGCTATGGCGGAAGTTTGTACAATCATAGATGAAAATAAATATATACATATAAATATACTTACAAACTAACTAGCTAACAAATTGTCAGACAGGCAAACCAGGCTGAGTGAACACTTGTCTTTGGTTATTGTAGATGATTGTATAAAGCAATGCCAGCCAACCACTTTGAACGAAACGTTCAAGACTCGAAAGTCAGGAGCACTGAACTACCTCGACTGTGCTATGACTGTTGGTTGGTTGGTTGGTCTGTCTGTCGATCGATCGAACGGTCGGTCGGTCGGTTTGTCGGTCACATTGCCTACCACTGTAACGCCTTCTCAAAAACCCGAAAAAATAAAGCTGTGATTAGCTTAAGAAGAAGTGCAGGAGGAAGACAAATCAAAGCAAAGATACTTCATAAACTAAAGTAAACTGAAGTGAACTGGGTTGGGCTGAGTTGAGTTGAGTTGAATGGAGTCGAGTCGAGTTGAGTGAAAATATATGGCAACTTTTACATGGCATTTCTATGTAGTTTTCAACAGTAAAAAACACAATCTTTCTTTATTTTTCGGCATGAAGATTTTCTTTCTTTCTCCCCACAAGCGTCCGCCCGCAAAATGAATGCAAATTAATTTCGCACTGAGCTCAGCTGAGCTCAGCATCGCATCACATCACATCGCATCGCGTCGCATTTGGGTTGAGCGGAGAAGTCAGAGAAGCTTCAACATGTGTACGACTACAAGTTTTTTTATTTTAATTTTTCGGTTGAGGAAATGCATATGAATTTAAAGCATGGAATGGCTTGGTTTGGATGCCATAGCATGGCATGGTCTGATCTGGTCTGGTCTGGTCTGGTGTGGTAAAGCTAGATTTGTTATGGGGTCGGTGGGGTGTACAACATTATGTATATGAAAACGAATCAGTTGAATTCGCATGCTTTCATTATACAACAATTGTTTTTCTTTTGTGGTCAGCAAATCTGTTGGTGTTGGTCTATAAGCTTCTTGAAATATTTAATTTGTTTTAATATTGTACAGTATACTACAAAGACTCACTCACACAACACACATACATAATACTTATTTTGATGATCAGTTTGGGCGATAAAATGCGGTAGGATTCATTAAACTCACTTTAGCCTCTTACATAATTCTTTCGGTTTGCTTTGTTGGTAAACAACATGATATCAAAGTAAATACAATAGTACATATTGCATATGGCAAATACATTAAGATTACCCACTATTGTACTATGTATATGTACTTCATTATTATTATTAACAATACTAATTAAGTGTTAAAAACCCATCAATTTGTAGCAACCTTAAATGGATATACCAATAATGAGCACTTTATACATTTGAAGCATCTAAAGATGTCTGATAATGCCGAATGTTACCATTTAAAGCAATTCAAAATGTTTCAAAAGACAACAAAAATTATCAGATCAAATGACATGAAAAATAAAATACCAAAAATTAACTATAATACTTTTGCATACGATTTGGACAACAATAATAGGTTTTTCTTTGTTTGTTTATTGTATTTTATTTTATTTTTTCAATTCTTATTGTATATTTTTAGGTCAAATGGTTTTTCGATTAAAATTTGCTTTATTTTTTTATAGGGGGAAATTTGGGTTAAAATCATAACAACTTTGCCTGTATAAAACACACAATTGTTCCTTGAGCTTAAAATTGTGTGTTTTGCAACTTAATAATATTTTTGATATATTCATATTGTATTCTGTTTAATAAGGAAGATTATTAAATTCATGATATTGCGTTTCTTCTGTACTTTGTCGTGACGATTGTATACAAGTGTATGGATATGATCAGCTTAGCTAGAAGAATCAATTAATCTTTGATATATTTCTGTGCAAAATGGTCTCTAAGTTTTTTGGCTTAAAACCTAGGAGGTAGTCCCCATATAAAATTAATTTCAAAATAAACATTTTCAATATGGTCCTACTATACCAGGTATATAAGTTAAAAATGTCATTTTTCTTCAAAGAGATAACTCACAAAGCTCATTCATTTTTATGTCAAACCTAAAGTGATATATTGTAGGTAATAATAACACGCTACAAAACGCAATATTCGTTTCCTTGTTTACAGCTTAGTATCATACTTCTTTTCTATGGTCAACATGTCAATATTTGAAACCAATAAAGAGTATTTGCGGCAAGTGCTGATTTTTTCGTTAAATCAAATGAAAAAAGCATCGGAAAATCATCGAATTCTTGTGAAAATCTAAGGCAATGTGCTCCAATCGTCAATACTTGTGAGCGCTGGTTTCAACAATTCAAAAGGGGTGATTTCAAAGTCAATACGAAAATCAACCAAAGATGTTTGAAGATGTCGATTTGCAAGGATTATTGGTTGCAGACGATACACAGACACAAAAAAATGATGGCAGAGCAATTGAATATCATTCAGAAAGCCTTTTCCGATTGCATGAGAGCCATGGAAAAGATACAAAATGGGTTCCGTTCGAATTTTGTTATTTTGTAGCATGACAGCGCTCGTGCACATTCGGTCAATCTAGACAAAGACACCTTTTCAACCCTTGATTGAACACTCTTACCCCAGACTTGGCTCCTTCAGATCATCATTTCTTTTCATCGATCGGACACGCTCTGGCTGAGCAGCATTTCACAACATTCGGTGAAGTGGAAGAATAGCTTGGTGAATGGATATCGATGAAAGATGGAACTTTCTTTTGGAATGGCATCCATAAATTGCCTGAAAGATGGACCAAATGTGTAGAATGTGAGGGCCAATACTTTAAATAAAAAATCTTTTGCCAATATTCTTAAAAAACTTCTACATATATTAATTTCGTTTTTGAAATTTACTCATCATATGCTGATATGGGGCAATCCTATCAATATTTGATATATCTCCCATATACGACTTCTAAGGTTTTGAATGACAGACATTTGTCTCGCTTTATGGAATACTAGCGAACTCAACGCGTGTTGCTACGCCCCGACTTGATGTTAGTGTGTGATTTCTGTAGTCATTGCTTTTCCATTCGCCATATATAACCGGAACACAATTTTGTTTTTTTTTTCGCTTCAAATTTGTAAGTATATTTTAGAATGTATAGATTAGAAATATGACCTTCGTTTTGCTGTATCACGTCATGATTTTTTTTTTATTCACGTTGAAACATTAAAAATTGGTGAAAATCGACATTTTCATTGTCAAATATAACAGTAAAAGGATAAGTATTACAACAACAAAAAATGCAGTCATATTTTTCAATGCATTTCAAATAGTAAATATAGTTAAAAAAATATTAGAAAACTATTAGGAAGTTTGTATAAAATAAAGAGTGTCCTTTTAAATGTTTGGTATCAGTGTGGTTTTGGAATTTTCAACTTTATAATCTTAATAAATAAATATGCAAAAACCTTCTACTTGAAAAAATACGTATAATACGCAAACCTTCATGGTGTTTAGTGTAACGGAGTCGAAGTTTAGCACCGTCGAATTATTTTTCTCGTCCATTTTTATATTTTACGTTAGACAATGCAAGAATAAAAGTGGAATATATTTATACTAACCATAATTTATAATAACCATCAGTGAAACGCTGCTGAAACGTAACGAAATGGAACCATTTTTTAAGCGAATCATTACGGGCAATGATAAATGATGCATTAAATACGAGAATATACAACGCAAGTGATCATGGTCAAAGGCTGGTGACCTTCCACAAACGACTTATAAGCCTGGATTGACGGCAAACAAAGTTATGTTGAGTGTTTGGTGGGATTGGAAAGAAATTGTCTATTCTGAGCTGCTAGAACGCGTCGAAACGGTCAATTCGGTCCTCTACTGTGCACAAGTCGACCGTTTGAATCAAGCAATCAAGAAAGAGCGACCAGAATTTGCCAACAGAAATGGAGTTGTCTTCCATCATGACAATGCCAGGCCACACACACCTTTGATGACCCGGAACAAATTGACAGAGCTTGGTTGGGAAGTTCTGATGCATCCACCGTATAGCCCGGACCTTGCATCCTCTGACTACTATTTTTGTTGGTCTCTGGAAAATCCTCTTAATGGTAAAAAATTGGCTGGCTGAAGATCCATTGAAAATCATATGGACAAGTTTTCCGCTGATAAACCACAGAATTTCTACACCGATGATTCATTCATCGATGATGAAGCCACTCGGAAAATGGCAAAAGGTCATAGATAATAATGGCCAATATGTACTTGGTTGCAATTGATTTTGAATAAAGAAAATTTTTGTTCAAAAATGTAAATGACTTTTTATATGACCCTATATTTAAAGTTGAGATTGTTAAATTATTTCTTATAAAGTATTAGCGCACCCTGCCCGGCTTCGTACGGCCAACCAAATCTTTCCTTGAATTTTTGTGAAACACATAATTATCCGATTTGACAAAGACTTAATTGATTTCAAAATATGTCCCTAAGGTTTATATGCAAAATTTGATCCACCAATTCCGCGACAACAGTACCATATATCGGGTCCACAACTGTCCCTTATTCACGGCTTAAACCGACCATACATATTCACAAAAGATACGAATAAACATATATTGATTTTTAAATATTAGAAGGTTATAAAACTAACAGATATTTACATACACTTATTATAAAGGATGTGGACCCTTGCATAAAGAGCAAAATTCACACACTAAAATATTTTATTTGCAACTTTTATTCAAAGAATGTTTTACAACATGTTTAAAATTTTTCAGTGTTTGGTAAAAAGAAAATCAACGTTACTAACTTCTAATTAAGCGTTCTTTAAAATAACATACCAGTTTTTCTATTATTTATCATTAAACTTCACAAAAACAGTTGTTTGAATTAAAAATTTTGAGTTCCGACCCTTTTGTTGTTAGGGTGCGATAGGTACATATATATTTTTAAGGAACCTTAATCTTATTGATCGATTCTTCTAAAAAGGAATGAGATAATCTGGAATAAAGAAGACAAAAGAATCAATGATTCAACATCATGGTTGCGAAGATATTTTTGTCACTCCCTTTGAAGCATCTACATACATATCTACGATGATGCAAATCGATAACGTAGACCACACATACACGTTGAGAATGTATATAATGTATACTCTTTTACGCTTGTCTTGCCATTTTTTCTTTGTAAGCATCTTTGAAAGTGAACATATCTATGTGTACTTTGCAAATAAAAGTAAAAAATAGAACATATACAATAAGTCTAGTAAACTGTGGTATGAATACTAGCTACAACACGATGCTATTGAAACGGGAGCTGAACACAGACTGACAAGGCTTATTCGAAATTCGATATTTTGTCTTATTATGCGAAATGTAACATGTCCTTAACGAGTTTTGTTGTAACTTTTGCTCGTTATACGAAATACTCATTTAGCCATAACAATGAAAAGTCTACCTTTGGTTACACCAAATCTGCACACATTTTATGTATAAAAGCTTTGAAAATACAATATTATATGGATATAATTTTAATTAAAGGGGGCTATGAAAAAAGAGCATCAACAACAGTCATGAGTTTGAATTATTGAATTACCGATTTGTATGGTGTTTTTGGCTTCTATTAGTTAAATCACGATAGCTTTAAAATACCATCTGAACACATACAACTTATGTACAAATATAATTTCATTTCTCTATTTCAAGAACTAAAGAGGGCAATATAATGTTGTAATGTATTATAGTTTTCTAGATAAACTTAAAACCAACCTACTTAGCTATAAACAGATCTTGACATAAGTGATCTGTGACAATCTCATCTTCTAACATAAAGTTACTGTATCTAATGTTCGATGTAACTAAGTTGTTTTCATGTTATTGTTTTTATGGTTAATGAAATCTGCACAACTGGTTGCCCAGCATTGAAACTTGTTATAGAAACATAAATTTACAAGAGCAAAAAACAGAAAAGACAAGAAAAAGTGGGAAAATTAGAAGCGTAAAACATTAAAGTGTCTATTAAAGTCAATGTTGATTTATGAACGAGGCAATGTCAAAATGTCAAAGCACTTTGAAGTGGCTATGATGGCTAAACTCATCGTAACACACACACAATGCGTTTTAACTTCCAACCGAGTGAGTGAGGGAATTGCATCGATGTGAACTCAATTGGTCGTACGCCGGAAACGCAATACAAGTTCATGTAATGACCGCATTTAAAGATTCGATTGTAAAGAAAATAAAACTAATTAAACGAATTATTTGTAACGGGATCAAAATCATTTTAAAATTCCATCATAGAAATAACATAAATATCAGATCAAAAGAAGATTACAAGAATATATTTATCCCAAAAACTAAACACAATTCTTAGGTCTATAAATATTGGCCAGGTTACATACCAGATACATTTTCCGTAAGATTTGCCTAAATTTTGGATCGAAAACGTAATGTTTTAATTGCTTTACTTTAAAAAAATCCAGATTTCTTTAGAAGACATTGGATCAGGAAAATTGACTATACTGTAGTGTAATGGTTTGATAAATTTCTGAATCCTTGGTCTGGTTAAAAAAAGACTCCTCTGTGCAATATCTTAGGAACTAAAGATGCTAGAGTTTGAAGAGACATTAGATAAAGTGATCACATTTAGTATCTTAAATCACATCTTTATCAGATGGGCATTTGAGGAAACATTAAATTTCGAAACGGCATGCAGTAAATTCATAGTGATGCCTGACTGCTTAGTTCGAACACAGAGGTAAGACAGGAAAAATGACTTTGTTAAAATTAGCGTTGATTTGATTTGATGATGCCATTAGCAATGCAAAACAGATAATTTGAAGATAACAAAAGGTGAATATCTCAAATAGGAAAAGCCTTTAGTTAATTGAGTTTGCTTTTCTCGATTGTACAGGAAAATTAGACGCTTTCGCAGTTAACGACGTGCGCCAACGATGATGATGGCGATGATGATGCAATCACTCCGCCACCAGAAACAATTTAAAGTTAAAAGTGAGCAAAAATACATAAAGACATGTTCAAAATACAAGAGAATAATTCGAGGCCAATACCGATGTCGATTTCAAAGTTGAAGTCAAAATAATGCATCTAAAAACAGAAGAAGTGGCAATTGATAGTTGCCACCAACACGGTCACCAAAAAATAAAAAAATTAGGTAATGAATAAGTCACAGTTAAATGTAAATTGTTAATTTTACAAATTAACCACAATTACAGCCGTGCCAGAGAGCAACTTGACTTAATTGGTAGTCATACGAAGAGTTTATATTGTTAAGAGTGGGCGGCAGCGGAGGCATATTGTGATTTAAACTGAATAGTTTGATCGAGACAATGAATTACTTTGCCATCAGTCTTAATAAGAACATAAACATTGAGTTACAAGAGCCACAAAGACGACTACAATAGCTGCCCTTGAGGTCCCTTTATATGAGTAGCGCATTCCATTTATTTAGAAAAAAGGAAGCATTGGAATTTAGGAAATGAAAAATGTTCGGCCTAAGTAATTTCTGTGCAACTAGATTCAATTTCCAGCACAATTTAAGGTTACATTCCCACATAGGGTAAACTGAAAATAGATTAGACCTAAGATCGTTTGTAATTCTCATGTATGTATGCACAGATGTTTGAAGCACGGAAAATGTTATTAAAGCTTAATATATGGAAATACCACAAGAAACACTTATCTATGCTGATATTATAAAGAGGAAAGATTTGTATTTTTGTATATTTGTTTGAAATGAAGAAACTCAAAAACTACATAACTGATTTTAAAAATTATTATTATATGATTGGACAAATATCTCTTCAAGAAGCATCTAACAACACCAACAATTTACATACAAAATTTCTGAATTCCGGACTACGTCGGCTAAATCTGCGTGTTCAAAATAAAGGACTAAGAGAACTTAGATTTTTTATGACAAAATTCATGCAAGTACAATAATTTGTTGCAAACACAGTCACATTAATATTCATCAACACTTTGATAGTATAACTGCGAACCATTCTGTAGACTACCTTGGGTTACCCAAAAAAAAAAAAAAAAATTTAAGCAAAGGATTGATTTACATATACGCCTATATTACATAACTTTTTTTTTTTTTTTTGAGATTATTTATAATAATAATATTATCGAATAAATAGCATAAAATATTGTTGTGGTTATTTAAAATATTGACGTGAGGGAATTACATAACTGAACGACTTTTAAGCTCTCCAGGATGGAGCCTTTTTAATCTTCTCCTCGGGCGATGAGTTGCTAAAGCCTTAGCCAGTGGATTTGGATGAGTTAATAGTTTCTCGCTATATCTACTGCTATGGTGATTTATTTGGTCGCCGACAAAGTGCACGTTAAGATCTTTGTGAAGGCATTTATTGCGGATGAACCAAGGGGCACCAGTTATTAGGCGTAGGGTTTTGTTTTGTAAAACCTGAATTTACTTTAATGTGATGTTGCAGCAGTGCCCCATAATTGGATACCGTATGACCAGATAGGAGTGATGATGGACCAATATATATAAAGGACTTTGTTGCTAAGCCGCAGTTAGCTTTTTTCTTTAAGAAGCCAATTAAGTTCCTTGATTTTTGTAGTGCACTTAGAGTGGATTCTTCTAACATGTTGAGCCCAAGTCAATTTGCTATCTAAATGCATTCCTAGGTAGCAATGTTGATTTTTTTGTAATAGATAGTTTCCATTGAAGTGAACTGCAGGACAACGTTTGCGTCTAAGTGTGAAAAGAACATTGTTCAGGTTCCAACGCTTCGACCAAATGGCTACATCTTTGAAAAGGATTGAAAAAAAATGCAGTTATATTGGATGGAAACAAAATATATTGGAGTCATACTTCATGACTCCCTCAAAATAACTCACAAAATACTGAGTCCAAGTGGAAAGAGTAGCCGCAAAGTGATAGGCTTCTTAACAAAGCATTGCATTTACATAATATGCGAAAAAGACATTATGATCAATGTACATTAGGTAATGGATTAAGAAGAGCATTTGCAATCCCACTGTGATCTGATATATTACCAACCAGACTTCCACACCTAAGTAAACACAACAAATTTTAGACTAATCTTCAACAAGAAACTCGCCCATGCTTTGCACGGGTGCATTAGACAGCTATTTCCCATTTCCATTTCTTCATCGGATTAATCATTCTGAAGAAAATGATGTCTATTTGCATTTCTTGTACTACAACTTTTACAAGAAGTCGTTCATTCTTGGCATTATTGATTAAAACAACTTTAACTTAATTTATTCAAAACAATCATTGTTGCTAGTGCCACACTTGCAGATATAATTGATTTAATTTTGATGCACAAAGAATGAACAAAAAAATATGTTTAACAAAGATGATTTCAATGGTTTTAAGACACAATATAACCTATAACTAAAGTCTTAATTAGAGTTAAAGAAAACCTTTTGGAATAAATTTTTTAAATAACAGTGAAACCCGTATTAAAATCCATTGAGTGGTTTAGAAGTAATCAGTATCCAAACATATTGGAATTTCGACTTTGCTTTTATATTGCAAAATGATATGTAATGAAAAAAATCTTGGAACTCTTAATGAATATTATACTCCAAACTATGTACATATATATAATTGAGGCGGCAGTGAAAGGTGACAATCCTTCCTCCCATCCAATCTGATCTAATCTAACATTATGTGTCAATTATTGTTTTACTCTTTAATCTTTAAAGCATGGGAATCTTACTGAAGTGTCACGTGCCTCACTATAAGTTATAATACAATGGTGAACACCGTAAAATGCTTGTCCACATGTGATTTATACAGCTACTTATTTTCTGTGATGATGATCGCAATGCCTTATATTATATAAGCGTCATTAGCTCATTGAGCTTTGTGGTAATTATTCGCTTTGCTAAGTCTTAGTCTCAAAGTCTTTGACTGAGTTGTTACTTCCAAATTGTTTATCTTTGGCGAAGCATCACAGCGCTCATTCCAAGTCGTAATTAAATGAACTGACTTTAATTGTGAAGTGCAAAGGCCTTTCACTTCTTCGCACAGTGAGGTGTGAAGACGCATATTGATGATGATGACCATGATGATGATGATGACAGTGCTATAGATACTTGTATATACTTTGCTTAACGATAATATTTAGACTTTCTAACTAATGATTCATGGTCTGTTTTTTTTTTAGAATGCTTTTCTATTGATCTACATCATTAATACGTCTCATGCTAAGGGGACGGGCAATGAGACCAGTTCTGGTCTTGGAAAAATTACAAGTCATGATAAAACGAATTACCCCAAGAAGGTGACTTCACTCAAAAAACGTCCAACAAAAACGCCTGCACTATCTTCGACGATGACCACAACAGACACCAGTCATAGCTTGAAATCAAAACCGGTAAACACCAAAGTAAAAACTAAAGCCACAGAGAAAGAAATTGCAGAGTTGACGGACAATTTCAAGAATCTGCCAGCGGATGACTTGGAGTTTATCAAAGAATTAGACAAACAGTTCAAATTGCATGGTGGCAAAGTAAAGATCAAAGTGGAGCGCGACAACACGACCAAAACCACTGCTGGTGGCAAGAATAATAAGCGTACCATCGAAGGAGATTTGGGGTAAGTTAATCCTCACCTTAGTTGTTATCACCCCTCCTAACTAAAACTTTGCTTTTCAATTTTTAAGCTATGGTTATGCTGAAAATGGCGGCTACGACTACAATCCACCTAAATTTATGTTCTATCCATACTCACAACGTGATATTCCACCCAATGAGTCTAGTGGTGATGACGGCTACTATAATCAACATTATGAACCAACCAAAACAGGCGTTACTAGCGTAACTATCGAGCCTTCGTATTCATATGAGTTGAAGCCACAAACGAGTTACGAATCATCGCATTCCGGACAACCGGAGGCACAACCACAAATCGATCTGCCACATCCAGATGAGCACACTGAACATTTAGTAGAACAACACGGACAGGAGCAGGTTGCAGAGTCGCCACATCAACAACAAAGTCCTGGTGGCTATGATGAACCAGTTATAGTCCTACGTATTCCTGGACCAACCAAATATGCAACTCACTTGCAACATTTATTGCAACAGTACCTGGAAATCCGCGCTGCACAATATTTGCGCATACTTGAGGAAGCTGAACAACGAAAAGAACAACACCAACAACTTGTCGAATCAGAAGAGCCTCAACAATATGAGCAAGCACCACAGCCGGCACCAGAATACGGAGCACCACAACCGGCTCCAGAATATGGAGCACCCGAACATCCCGCTGAAGAGCAACAACAATACCCAGAGGATACTGGCTACGCACATCAGTTAGCGCCAACACATGCACCTGAAACATATCCAGCCATAGATGATGTTTATCAAAGCTACAAGGGGCGGCATCAACATGAGCAGCAACAGCAACACTACGAGACGCCACCGCAAGAACAATATTACGAACCACCACAACAACATCAAGTGCAGTTGAACTATCAGGATGTTCCTCAATATTTTTACATGTCACAACATCAGCATCATCATCAGCAGCAGCAACAGCAGCCACAACAACAGTTTGTTGAAGCCGATGTTAATCCTGCCTATCAGCCACATCTCTATCTAATTGCCATGACACCACAACAGCCACAACAGATCTACAGTTCACCGCAACACCCACAACCAATATATAGTGCACCGCAGCATCAGCCCATTTATGTGCCAGAAGAGGAGAGCGCTCATGAACCTTCTAGTGCATCCCATTTACCCATCACTGAGAACAGTCCTCGTTCTACACACACCAAAGTCATTTTCACACAACACAATCAGCATGGTGGTAGCACTGCTGACTACACTCACAATTCGTACACCCTGCCCTCCATCAGACCACAGTATTTACCATCAACACAGCAGCAACACCAGCAGCATCATCAGCAACACTACCAGACTGCAGCTGAGAGCAATGATGCCGCCGAGTATCAGACGCAAGGACAGCCCCAAGCGCATGTGGATACAGTTTCCATTACCCAGCGACCATACAATTATCATGCGCACTCCTTGAAGACAAAGCGTACACGCCGACAAGGTTTTAAGCGTCCGGTATCTGCGTCTGGAGTTGCTAAAGTAATGGACACTGTTACTACAAAGGCGACCAGTGGTGAAACCGATCATCGCCTTCAACAGATACGAGAATATGTACGCGAAAAACTTGGTGCTGAGTTAGGATCTGCTGTCGAATATAAAACGACGCAGGTACTAGAAGGTTAAAGACTTCAATTCAGGCCTCTATGTGTGGCTCTGAAAAATGCATACAAATTGCTTCATATTACAGAATATACAATAGTTTAAGAAAGTTGATCTATAATATATCACTACCTTCCCTACCTCTCTTTCACTGACTCAAAAAGTTTGATTACCAAAAAGTATGCAATGTAATTTATGCTTGAACTTTTAGGTTTCAAACTTAAGTTTATTTAAGACAAAAATTTCCAAAGCTTTAAAAAAGCTTACCTTCTTTTTATCTCTATCTTTCTATTCATCCATCTTTATATTGGATTTCCTTTCTCTAACATTTTCATTTCATTTAACTTTCGTTTATTTTTAAACAATAAAATTTCATTTATAAGTTTAGCCTGTCTTCGATTCTCTTCTTCTTTCTCTTCATCACATAATTATGTAAATTCGATTTAAAAAATATATTATATAAAATAATAACAACAAAATGTGTTAATTATGTGCAATATTTTAGTTGTTTAAGACTTTTTGCAAATTATTTTTTTAATTAAATAAATTTTTTTATTATTTTTTTTTTTTCTTTTCTTTTTTGTAAAATTGAAAATAGAAACATAAAAAATAGAATGTTTAATTAGAATCATATACTGAACCTTTACATAGAAAACACTTCAGTAATTTCACTCATTTTTTCCATTCCTATAGTTATAAATAATAATAACGGTATAAAAATATCCATCATTAAGTAGAATTCCCTTGGTTGATGAATTTTCTCTTGGTATCAGATATTAACTTTTCGAGGCCCTCAAAAGAACACACGGATATGTTATTCCGTTTAGTTAATATTTTAAATAGATACTTTGCAAGATCTTTTACCCTTTTTCTTGGTTTTACTTTTGAACAACTTCTTTTGTAATGATTTTCAATGGATAATCCAAACAAGATTCTTTGAAAACCAGAGATTGGCGATTTAAGAAGATTATAAGAAGGAGAGGAACGTCCAACTTGTTTATTACCTTTATCCTTTAGTCGTTTTGACTATGCTATAAATAAAAAAAAAAAACAATCAAAAAATCAACTTACAATGTTCGCAGTTCGCTAGACTTCTACGTCCCCGAACAGCTTGCAAGAGACTAACACTGCACGAAAATTTAGATCAAAACAAAATATAAAAACATGATTAAACTTGAAAATAAGATAAGAAGAATGACGGTCTAGGGTTAAAGCAGATATGTGAGGAGTCGAAGGAAATAGTGTTGGATCATATCGATGTATATTCATAAGTCTGGTTAAAGACAAGTATGTTTTCTTAAGACAATACTTGCATCTGATCTTGTCAACGTGTGTGTTGCAAGTCTGAATATAGTTTATAATACTACGTTTATAAGACGCCCGAAACGGTTTGCACTTAGGTCAGCCTGACTCAGAACAGTTTTTGTTTAGTTATTTATGCGAGCGAAGTCGTGCGCTCTTGTTGAAAACGTATATGTATTTGTTAAAGTTGCCATATGCATAAAATAAGGTTTTTTTCAAAATCACAGTGTACAAGACAAATGTTCAATGTATGATCTATATCCTGATTTTAAATAACATTTTGCAATGATTTATAAATCTATGATTCACAAAATCATTGAGAAAATGATAATAAAGGAAAATAACTGCACCATATAGCAACACTGCACAAACCAACATTTTGGGAACAGCTGATTTTCAACACGTTTGCAATAAGCTTTGCATTTATAAGACACATAAATACGGTTCGAGAAAATAACGACAGGTTTAAAATGTGCGCTTGTTAAAGTCGCTTCGCGTGTTAAAACCGAACTGAAAATCAACTTATGCATGCGTGCCGACCTAGATGCAAACTGTTTCAGGCTTCTCATAAACAGGGTATAAGATAGTCGAGTTGACTTGCGACCGCTCTTGTAGGGTTCTTTAAGCATATAAGAAGGTCGATTTAACTTGCGCCTTATTTTGTCAGCTTTCAATTCGTAATTCAAGTAAATCGAGTTGACTTGCATTTGATCATGTCAGCGTTCAATACGCAAGTTAAGGATCTCTAATCTTAATGTTCTTTTACCCTATGTAGAAATTTTGAGTTCCATTATAGATTTCGATCATGCAAAAATTAAAACATATACCATATGCATACTAAATGTATAAAGAATTCTTCGAAATGATCATGGTGCAATGCAAAACTAAGTATTTAGTTTACGAACAAATCTATTTTCATATTTGAATTTTTAGTAAGGGATTAAAGGATATTTTAGTTAATAGTTCATACGATTTTTAGAAGTACCTCGAAGATAACTACTAACGTAATAAAATATATATTTATTTAATGTTCACAAGAAAGAGAATTAAGTCCCGACTCAAGGATCCTGTTGCACTTATGCGTCACACTTGATGAGAAACACAACACAACGTCGGGCTACGTACCTTACATTTTTTTGTACCAATAGGTACTCATATCCCCAATCTTTCATATAATTATGAGCCATTTTGCATTTTTGTTTTTTCCATAAATATAATGATTGTACGTTTGTATTAGAGGGGTACATTGAATAAATCAAAAGCCCTTTTGTTTCATTCATTATAAAATGGTTAGTTGTTCCAATCAAATTCATTTTAATTGATTTTGAGATTCATTTATATTTTACTTCTGTAGTATGAATAACATTGCATTCACATGTTGATTTGCTCTCTGATAATGAAAATGAAAGAAATTCGAATTCATTATAATGAATGTGATTTGATTATATTCACAAACCTATTCATTATTTGTTGAAATATTTTCATGTGTTTTGTATATTGCGAGCGAGCTGAAGTGAGCGCACAAGTAAACATACTACGCATTTACAAAGACAGGGAGAGAGTTGAGAAAAAGAGCATAGTTGCTATGTTTAGTTTTAAAATACAGTGGAACGTCACTTAAGGAACTGCACATTTGACTTCCTTATTGAGATTTGCTGGTGACGTCAAATGCAGTGATCACTGTATTTTTGTGTGCGCTCAACTCGATTGCCTCCGAGTAGTGGTTGTTGATGTTCAAAGTGTCTTTTCAATCATTCTTTTTGTGTTTAAAATATATCAACAAATAATGAATAGGTTTTTGAATATAATCAAATCACATTCATTATAATGATTTTGAATTTCTCTCATATTCATTATCAGTTACATTATGAATAACTTGTGTTTCTCTTATTCCATTTATATTTTATTTGTACAATGCATATTGAAGGTGGTTATTATTACAAATCATACAATGAAACATAAGTAATTTGAAAAGTGATTCAATCGATGCACGCCTATAGTATGTATTAGACTTGAGCGTGAATGCGTTCAAAACGGGTTTTGAATCATTCTCTGTAAAATGTGTTTGAGCATTCATTTATTCGTTTTTAGTGGATGTGAATGTCATTCCGATTTATGTGTTCTTATCTACACAGATAGTGAATGAAGATGAATGTTGGTATGAGTGAATATGGTACATAGAATTTTTTGTGCATTTTACAACTGTATATTTAATGTGATTACGTCGCTCACGTCGCCCACCCTCATTATACAAACGCTAAACGAAATGAAATAACAACGAAAGAAGACAAAGAGGAACGTCGGCAAAACCGCTCGCAACGGCTCAGCTTCCCACATTGTCTCACTTCCCTTACGCATCATATATTTGACTAACAAAATACGAAAGACAAAAAAAAAAAAAATGGCGTAGCTGATCGACAATTGTGTTATCTGACAGCACAGTTTCCCCCACTGCCTCGCTTCCTTCATTCAGAAACAAATTTGAACTACACCTCACACAACTATGAAGTGAATGATCCAATCATTTTTTCCACATTTACTGTTTTATTTCGTGTGTTGTGAATATGCAGGCACAATACTCATTCAATTCATTCCTCAATGAATGAGTCACTCACTCATATCTTTTCTCACACAGCATTGCCAACATTCAAATTTCGTCGTCTACAATAATATTGAGTATGCATTCATGAATTTTAACTATGGTTAGCAATGTGAATGTACGATTGCTCATGACTAGTGTGTGATTAGTGTGCTTGTCAATTTTTTGCTATCGAAAAAATTTGGTTCAAAGAACCTGTATTAAATTTTTTGTGAAAAATAAAATTAAGTATTCCAAAGTACTTAAAATGTTGACTGTAGCATTTGCCGAGACTATTTTAAGCAAAAACAATTTTTATAAGTGATACAAGCACGTCAAGAACCGGTGAAAACATTAAAACAGTGAAGAAAATTGTTATGAAGGGTCGTCGAATCATTATTAGAGAAGTTGCTGAGGATGTAGGCGTAACTGTTGGATCATGCCATGCAATTTTTGCGGGTGTTTTGGTCATGCAACGTGTGGCAGAGAAGTTTGAAATTGCTAATTTTTTACCAAAAGAACCGTCGCTTGAGCATCGCTCAGGAGCTATTGAACCCATTAACAACCGAGCCCCTTTAAAACCAAAATTCATAGAGTTCTTATATTTCGTTTGATTGAATACAACATAAACAACTCAAAAAACATGAAAAATAAAAAACAAATATTCATTAAGAGGGTTATTGAGCCTGTACCCAAGCGAGTACAATGGCTAAATGTATACAAAACTTTTTTCATTTCATTGTAGTGTGAAACAGTTTGAAACACTCCTTTTCTACGCACAGTGCTACGTCACATTGTTCGCATATCCATCTAATTTGGCAGTGACATTGACGAAAGCGTAGTTTTTCATTTCATTTTTGAATTCTGACTTTGATTTCAGACAACAAAAGCCGATGGCCCGGAATCCTTTGTGTTTTAACATAACCATAAGATCATATGATGTGAAAAAATTATCAAAAAAAAAAAAAACCCGTGGTCGGAAGGCCTGAATATGTTGTCTAAAAATTCAAGAACGACTCAAGAGTCCAAGTGGCATATGCGGCTTTTCAGCAAATTAACCTTTTGCACCGCAGGAGGTATCGAATTGATACAAGTATCCACAGATGCTTGTAAGCATTCAATTTTTAAAGACAAACCTCACAGGTTTTCCTCTAATAAATTGTTTCGATGAATAGCTGCCATTGCCTCATCAATTGACAAAGTTTCATGCAGATACTCAAACTTGCAAAACTTCTTAGAAAGCATCATTATAAGAAGCCTTACTTTTGCCATTTTGTCTTTGCGGATCAAGTTGTTGTTGTCTGCTAAATGAGTAAATTTTTTGATTTCTTTGAATCCGTTTCTAGACATATTGTTAGCAACAAATGGTCCATCCATTTGCCAATACATATGCTCCCTTGGCATAGTATGATAACCGCTAAACAACAAAATTCCCAAGAAAGTTTTTAAATCCATTTCGTCTAAAGAAAAGTCTTGGGCGTTTGATTGAAATGCTTAGAGTCGAGTCTGCTCAACAATCAAAGTTGCTACTTCGCTGTCAAACTGGTTTGTGGTATTTTTCCAAATTCAAAAGACCTGCGTGACTATTTCGGTTCATTTTTGACAGATGTTTTACAGCGCAGCTATCCAAGTGGTATATTATCCTCACTATCGCTAATGTAAAATATTTCTAGTTCACCGGGAACATCTTGCGGCAAAGTATTTATGCAAATATAATCGGCGTTAACTTCTTCTTCATAAGTATTGTAATCTGGATAAGGTGAAATGCACGCAATGTCAAAAATGCCGTAAATTAATGACTTCTCCACAAAGTCCAAAGCACTGGCTACATTCTTGAACCTTGCACCATAAAAGGTTGATGTTTTGATGATACTACAATAGAAAAAATGTATACCTTTTAAGCCATTGTACTCAAGCGAGTACACTATATTTTGAACTCACCTAAAATAAAAAAAAAATTTTTCCGTACAACTCTTCTTCAAAATGAAACCAGAAAGAAGGTTACCATTGGCTGTGCCAAAGATGTAACACTCTTCACGCTCCTCCGAGTTGCATCCAACGTTCCTTTCTGAGCATCACCATCTTCTCTCTGTTACAGTTTGAATATCAACAAAGAACACATTTTGAGTATCAACAAAGAACACAGTTTGAGTTGCATTGTATTTTTATTGTACTTATACTCTTTATAAGTTTGTCATTTGATGTGAGTTTGTATGGGATGTACCCCTGTTGGTAATCCTAGGATCATGAAATTTACATGGCTGATGTATACGGAACAGAAACACATAGTGTCCAAATTTCAATTCAATAAGTCAAAAACCAAAAAACTTTAAACTAATAAGAACATTAATTCAAAAGGGGGTTTGTATGGGAGGTACCCCCCCTAGTGGTCCGATTGGGCTGATTCCGACAAATGTGCTGCGTTTGGTAAAAAGAAACCTATGTACAGCTCTCTAGCTCAAAAACAGTGGGACTAGTTTTGCGAACAGACGGACATGGCTAAATGAACTCGTCTCATCGAGCTGATCACAAATATATATACCTTATGTGGTCTGCGATGTCTCCTTCTGTGTGTTACAAACTTCATGACAAACTTATAATACTATTCACTCCCGTGATCGACATGCTTTACATGCAGTCAAATTCACACTGATATGATCAAAATGCGAAAATTGTGTGGGGAAGTACTACCGTTATTCGTTATCTCTACTTTGCTTACATGCCTCTATTTACAACATTGTACATGATGTAACTACGTTATAGAATTGTGGAATATTTTTTTCTGTTTGGATATAGACTTATTTGAATATGATCAATTTTTTGTACCCAAGCAGGTACAACGGCTTCGAATGGGTTAATGTCGTCAATGACGATCCATATTTTCTTAAAAGAGTCATGACTGGTGACAAAATGTGAGTATATGGTTATAACGTCAAAACAAAAACTCAATCATCCCAAAGGACAGAGATTTGCACCATTGAATAACAAGTGTATTACATTTGAGGGGAACTACTTTGAAGGAGATACAATAGATATTAATGAATAAACAAATATTTCTCAAGAAAAATAAATCTCGTAAATGGTATAGTATGTGAGTATTGTATTATTGTGATTGATCCAAATTTTGCAGTTATTTAATTTATGTATCTTAAGAGAATTTCTTAGAAATCAATAGAAGTGAACCCTAAATCTTTTCGAAAAGTAAGGCAAAATCTTATCGAAAATTAAGCATTAAAATTTGTGAAGACGTGATGTAATCCATTTTCTGATTTCATTATTTTATTAACATATGTATATGTACTTTTCCATATCTAGGCAGGAAATTTAAGAAAAATTGAATATAAATAATTAAAATATAAAAATGATAATTTTTCATGATAAAGTTGAATAAAGAAATAGCATAATAAATAAAGGAAAAAGCATTTTCCATATGCCATAAATTAATGCATTTTTATTTGAGTTACGAAGTAAAGAAAGCAAAACTCATGGCGCGTCAAAACAAGACACGCAAAAAATCACTAAACGGATAAACAAAATGCTTGATCAGTACATAATATCGGTATTTCTTATATTTTTCAACATGAGTCCAATGGCTTTGGTAAAAATCAACAAAAAATATAAATAAAGAAGTCGTTTGGTCCCGACTATCGAATATCCTACATATAACCCGAAGCATTGTATTTCGAAACTCAAAGAGAGAACAGGCTTCAGCGGTTTAGTAAATGAATGCATACCCAATCTAAAGAACCACATTTCTATTAAAATATACAACAATGCTGTTTAACTGTGTTTTTATTTTATAGGAAATATGCTTAAGAAATTTTAGGAGCCTGTTAGCCATAGCCCACTGCAATCATAAGATAAATATCTCCAAACGTATAAGTTAGATGTAAGGTATAAGGTAGTTACTTATTTTAGAGCTTCCCCGAAGAGAATGTTCTTTGTGAAGAAATAATACAATATTTGAGTAGACTATTAATGAACTGGAGGCTTTCTTAGAAAAAGAAATAATTAAAATAAATTTTATTTAATTGAAAGTTTCATTCATTCAGTGAAAGTGATGAATATGAAAACATACTTGCAGCACAATGCAAAGAATAAAGTAAAGTTCAGCTGCTTTGCTTTTATAATACGTACAATGGTAATGGGCTAAAATACAGTCGCCTAGATGAACGGTATGGCTAAATTGATATAATAAGTTATTGTAATTTGATTTAAAAAAAAAAAAAACTTTGAGATATCTTACTCTTTCTGTATAATGTACAGTTTCTTGAACCTTTTCTTCCATTATAAAGTTAAGGACTGTCACTAACCTATCCACAATGTCTACGTTTAATGATAAGGTATATTGCATAGGTACCAGAGTCTTGCAGGAATGCATTTGAAACGGTAAGTAAGGCATTTGTTTCGTTATTAGAGAAGCAAGATTCAAGTACTCAGTCGACCAAATAAAATAAATTGAGTTTTGTGCCGACATTTGCAAATACCAAATATTTGCTCAAACAAAACAAATGTTTTATTTCAAATGCCAACCAAATACTTATGAACCAAATTTCAAACCAAATAAATGGAATGGATTTATTTTTCAGCTTTTGGTTACAATGATCAGTGACTTTATATGAGTTGAAAAAAAATATGTGTACGACGATGCAGACTGTGCCTTTGTCGCACATGCAGAGTTCTCTATTCATTTAATTCATTTGTATTTTTTTTTTTTTTTCGAATAAATCAAGTGTGCATCATTTATAAATACATACCATTCGTTTCATTTGCTTTGTTTATATTTTTCGACACTAAATTATATGTATTGTATTTGGAAATGTTTACTTGCGAATGCATTTGTGCAAGACTCTAATGGGTACATTCGACATATCAAAAATGGTATGTACAATTTATGTAGAGGGTATCAAAAATAAAATGATATATACTCGTATAGAAAAACATTAAGAAAACAATAAAATATAATAGTTTTTCAGAAAATATTGAAAAATGCGTGCTATGTGCTCATATAGTCATTGCAATACTATTTATACTATAAATATAAACATTTTATGGGAAGTTAAACGATTTTATATGATCTATGTTTGTTTTGTAAATAAAGTTCAAGAACCTTCAGAGTCTATGAAAGGTGGACAAAGGTCATCTGGCAACTGCAATATGGTATAATAGTATTGTATCATTCATTCATCTAAGACTCACTTCTCTATAATATATTTATTGCGCTTCAAAGACCCATTTACCTAAATATGATCGTTATGATGATGATGATGATAATAACAGAATGCATAAAAGTAAAGCGAATCGGTGAAAATTAAGGCATTTTATGGTAGCAATGATTGCAGGCAACTTTTGCTTTCTGTATATACTTACTCACTCGTACAATATCACAATGAATGCATGAAGAATGCAAAGCAGTAGCAGCAGCAGTAGCAACAGTAGTAGCAGTGGTAATTGTACTATGTAGTAGCAACAAAGTTGAGACTTACCTCATTAATGCATTTAGTTACGGTGTAACTATATTGTATCTATGTGAATCTAAGTGTACTCGTATTTGAGTGTATTTGTACGGAAGTCAAGCTGAGTGCATTGCAAAATTAAAATTAAAAAATTAAAAATAACAAAAATTAGTCTTATATGCTCAGTCAGTCAGTCAGTCACTCATATGATACTCTTTCTTATATGAAAGAAAAGCGAAAACAGTGAAATACTAATGTAGTTAAATCAAAGAAATGGCAATAGTTGCTACTACGGTGTTTTCAACAATTGTTCAGATGTGGTTCGATGTTAGATAAATACCCAGCTTGACGCTTATTCAATGCATCAATCCATTGCGTCCACCGCATTAGATTGCGTTTTCATTGAAAACTGACACAATTTGTGCATTTCCATTACATTTTCTTTCATCATAATGATTAGCATTGCATTAGTTTACTCTCTAATCATGTTTAAACACTTTTCCACACTTTACGTAAAGATTTTTCTTATTCAAATTGGAATCGAAATTGCCATCACCATCACCATCGCCATCACAATTGCAATCTTGCATTATCTTATAATAATTATGCGAGCAGGATAACATTTCCAGTAAAATTGCTTATGCTATTTTAGACAATCCATATATAAGTATACACTTACAATCATATTTATGTATCTATGTACAATATGTATTGTACATATTGTACTATGTAGTCAATATCACTGACTGTAGTGATATGAATAAACTTTACGCTCTGACAAGAAGATGAACAACTTTCAATTTTTATATCTTTTGATTTTGTATGTACGTGTATCATTGTATTGTATTTAAGTATATTTGCATGAAGAGAGCCAAATCTGAGTATGTGATCATGTAATATCGATTGCCTTTCAAAAGATTAGAGTTCATTGAATTATCATTGTCAATGAGGATTTGAGGAGGAAGTAAGAAGTGGCTGTAACAACAACATTAAAACAATTTATGATAAATGATTCAAAGTTCTTATTAATGATTTCATTCGATTCACTTAAATCATGTTATAGGCTTGTTTCCCACGACAATTTTAAATACTCCTACACACATCGCAAAGAAAAAAACAAAAACCCATGGAAATTTAATTGACAATCATGTGCCAACATCTATGTTTAGTAATAAAAAAGAATTTTCACTTACTCCCACATATTGTTACTACCAAAACACACCTGTTTTTTTTTTAATATTGGCCCATAGCCAGATCACAGCGATTGTCGTGGTAACACCCTTAACTGAACTTAACTAAACTTAACTCAACTTAAGTAAACTTAACTTAGGCTACCAGTAAATGAGCGGCAACATTGTCACTTTGATGTTCGATGCCAGTGTAATTAGCGATCAAGAAACCAATAAAACTTTCATTTTCACAACTGGCATTTGGCAAGTGTGAATTTAAACGAATTAAATGTTGAACCTTAAATGTACCCATGAAGTTCACCTTAAAGTGACATTAATCAAACATTTGATATAATTTCCTTTTTGATTGACTTGTGAGATATTACAATAAATTCAACGAACGAAG
The DNA here is from genome assembly GCA_037043315.1 of Amiota communis. Lineage (NCBI taxonomy): Eukaryota > Metazoa > Arthropoda > Insecta > Diptera > Drosophilidae > Amiota > Amiota communis. Next base: position 93,718 of record JBAMAV010000243.1, read on the forward strand.
AAGATTGACAAACATTTATTCATTCACTCTTTCATTGTACATACTTCATTCTTTCATTAAATTGTTCGGTTAAGACGTGTTGGTATGCGGCATATAATCGTACATTAATCCATTGATCTTCTTCAATTAAAATTTAATGTCACCTTTAGTTGAAGTTGATGTTTCAAATTAAATCCAGTAAATATTGTATGGTGGCATTGAATGATTACTAACAATAATGACTTGAAAACCAAAAATGCATTTGTAATGAATTGATGAAAATACCGGAAATCCCATAAATAATCTACATTGAAAGTGGATATTATATAGATTTTCATTCAAACAAAACTTAAGATGTTAGAAAGTTAATTAAATGAAATTAAAACCAGAAAGAAGTTTATCTTTCACTGCGTGAAGAGTATTATTACAACATATTAGTGATGTTGAGAATATTCACATTCTATTACATCACTACTACATATAATATAATATTGTTACAAATTTCCAATTTGTCTGACAGTTTTAAAATTACACAAACTAGAAATCTGCTGTCAGTTGGCGAGCGGCTACCAATTGGTGTTGTGTGAGGGTGATGCGGCGTGTACAGCGATCTGACGGAGGCAAGTGGCGACGTAGTGATTAAACGGCGACTTGCTGCTCGACGTGGTTATCCAACGGAGCTGGCGTGGCACAAGGCAGTGTATTAGCTCCTATTCTCTATTCGCTATATACAACAAGCATTCCAACGATTGACTTGGATGAAGCCACCATCGCTACATATGCTGTCCTTGTAAACTCTATCTTGGCCCAAGAAGCTTTAGAATCATTACAGGATTTCTTGGAAAGATTCCACACCTGGACCAAGTCCGTTACCTCGGACTGATCCTGGACAAACGCCTCACATGGTCAGCTCTGATAAAAACTCATCACTGCATGCTGCTGTACAAAGTTGCGTAGGCTTGATAAGTTGTTACGCACTTCCATTAAATTGTCGCTCGACAACAAGAGGACAATTTACAAACAAGTAGTTGCATATATGGGGTACCGCTGCTATCAACAACATTCAACGAGTTCAAGCCTCTCAAAACAAGGCTCTACACCGGAGCTCCTTGTTTTGTGCCAAACACCACTTTGCACAGAGACTAAAAGATGCCCACGGTGCGCGACAAAACAGTGAATGTTATCTGCAGAGTCTGCAAAATCATCCAAACTGCCTGGTGACAGCCTTCACCCATGGCTAGTCGAAGCCGATTAAAGAGGCTCCACCCTAAGTAGTTAACTATACACACGTCACTATTCTTTAATCACATAAATATTTTATGCTCTTTTGCAAAAATATTGTAATTATTATAAAAAAAAAAAAAAATTGGAATCTTTTATACAATATATTCAGTCTTAAGCATAAAGCATTAACATTCAGGAGAACCATTGAATGCCCGACATGAAAGTAGATTTTCCTTAACGTGAACACCTGTCATAGCAACTTAATATCATGGTGCCGACTACAAGGATTGATGAACATCAATCAGCTTCCCTTTGGATACATATCCGCTGGTACCAAATTCGAATCATACTTATTTCGGTCACATGGCTCTCTCCTTGGTGTGGAGTTGAGGCCTATCATAACACCCTGCTGCTCTATCGGTCACAGCGCCTGCTAGTATTAGTTTATACTCTACTCGCATCTAGATAATAACCACAGCCACCAAGGTACTCCCATAAAAGGGAGGAACAAGTTCCGTGGGCTCCTGATCACCAGTGGTACCAGAAAATATGCTCTGAACAGATTTCTTACCCGAGGTACTACCAATTTAAAGCTCAAAACAGCACATAGCTCTTTGGAATAGAATGCGTGTTTGGTAACCCATAGATGGCTCATTCATGGATATATATCTTTTTCACTGTTAGAAACGAGTTCTACCCTTACTACTATTACTTTACTTTTCTCTTTTTAGATATGTTACAGTTCTTGTTATTGTGTGTGCTTGTGTATCGTTTTGGCTGCCCGGCATATCAGCACTGTCCCATCTCAATTCTTTCACTCGCCAGTTGCAGGACTTAAAGAACCTCGATGCCCGTCACATTCAAGCGAATAAGCTGACTGAATGGGCCCAGTTTAAACTCCGAATCTCTGCCACCAACCCGATGTGTTTAAAAGTCTGCCTACCTTACAACTTCACGAGACAGGTATGCGGAACATTCATTTGCCTGCGCATTGAACATACATGGAATTTCCATCAACATCTTCTTAGCGGCTAAGTCCGCCCACTATGCCCTCTCTGCGGAGTCAACCTCACAATAGACAATTTTCTGGACTCCTGCCAACACTTGGGGAGCATGAGGGCCTCCCTCTTTGGTGCCCAAGTCCCAAGCTAACACTTAAAAACCCCAACATTACACATAATAACATTATAAATTCTAACTTAACATTTTAGACCACAGATTATATTAAAAACCGAGTCGAAGGGCCTAGCAGCTAGTTTCTCGTTTAAATTCGTATTAAGCTTGGTATTATATACTTAATAAATTTAATTTTGTTAAATAAAAATAAAATCCTTTTATTTGCAATCAGCTTCAAGTCTTATTGCATATTTTTGACTGAACCTTTCTATCCAGTCTTTTATCGTCGGTATCTGAAGATCTCAATTAATTGTTGTATTCTTTGTATACCACGGAACTTTAATATATGTATATTTCTTTACTATAAGTAAATTTAAATCTATTTTAATTTAATTTAAAATTTGAAAATGGATCTTATAAGTATGTTCTGTGATAGGGTAATTCTTTTTTTGTACCCAATGACTACCTGGTCGGCATTTTATATCACCAATTAATTAACTTTAGCAAGAACTTTCCATATTATTTAGCAAATCTCTCTCATCATTGTTAAAGCACCTCCACTCACAGATCAATCTATCATATTCAAATTTTACTATCTATTACTTTCTATCCATAGATCCATTATAATATATATGAATGTGTCTTTTAAACATCTGCATATTTCTGAACTGCCTTACAAAACTAATCTATGTAATCGTATTGTTCTTAAGTTCATTGAAATTATGTGTCAAAGTCTTCATAAAGCATGGATAGAGGAATCGTACCTTTCTACGAATATACAGCACAATAAATCTATACAAATTCTAATCCCTTATATTTTGTGATAATGATTCGAAATATACTGATATATGAATATGGAAAGCTTACTACTACTTATGAATAACAATCACTTACAAGAAAACTTACTAAGTAGACGATGAACGGATAGGGAGACTGGCAAATCAACAGACAGATAACAATTATTTCAACATTTTAAATTGTTAACGCTTTAATAAAATTTAAAAAGAAAATAGAAAAAGTGGTGATCAAAACATAATAAGTAAGTAGTTAAATAACATGTTACAGGTTTTCTTGGTATCATTTTATAATTTGATGAATTTTTTCTATGAATTGTTGTCAAATATCTTCAATCAATTGAACACGATCTTGCATGTTGAGTTGAAATTGTGGTAATAACATAAATTTATAGCAAAAATGATCAACAATTGGCATGATGCTTGATTGAGCTCGTAAAATTTTAAAATGAATACATTGAACTTGTTTGATACTACATATTCCAAAGATGCGAAAGATCACAACGATGATGATGACAATGATGGTGATGATAATAATAGTTGTGATGATGATGTTGATGATCATATGAATGTTGACATTTTTCAGAAAAAAATAAGGCAATAGAAAAACCATATAGCAATGTCAAGCAGGAATTAACTTCATAAACATAATATTATATTTCATTGTAATAAATTATGATATAATAATAGTATAGAAAGGTGAGACAGGTCGATTGAGTACTATGGCAAATGAAATAGTATAATAAATGGAAAGTTTATTTTATTTTTAGGTTTTTCTTTACCCATTTTTCAAGTTAAAAGTTCAACGCTTTCTTTAGTTCTGCATTCACCTTTTCTTCACCACTTCACTTCACTTCACTTCATTTTATATTGCATACATTCATTTATTGTATAGTATTGTATTGTATTGTACATTGGGTAGTTGCCAGATTGTCATGCAACTACAAGTGTGTAACAGTAATTAATTACCGTTATACCTTTAAGCAATAGCAACACCAGCAGCTACTAAACCAGAGTCAAAGCCAAAGTCATGCTTACGGCACAAGTAAATCAAAACAAAACTCAACCGAATTTACTTAGTACCATACAATATATCAAAATTGAAGGAGAATCAAACATTTAATTGAATTCCATCGACAACTAAGCAACCCACAATAATTTGTTACATTTTATTGAAAACTTACTTCCAATTTGTAACTAGAACTAGAGAGAAGATTTTAAATTTGTAGTAATATTTTCTTAAATTTTTAATACAATTTTCTATAGTTTTATTTTGGATATTTTATTGATTATCTAATTTGCTAAATTTGGCATGATTTATTCATAATAACGAAATGAAATTTTTTCATTTTTTTTCTGATTAACACAATAAAAAATATATATTTCCCTTATAAAATATGACACATGACAGGGGATAAGACAATAAAACTAAAAGAATTACTGCAATTTATATAGATCGATTTTAAATTATTTAATAATTTTGTTTAAGATTTTCAAATCTTATGTTTGTGTTACAAACGTCGTAGCAAAATGATTATTGCGCATACCATGAGCGAAATGTATAAAATAATCCAAATGAAATTGAATTTGTATCTGAAAATACATGTATTCATTAACGAAGTTTTTTTTCACTTGTATCTAGAGCTTGTTTCTTGTATCTGATAGATTGTGGTTTGAATGACCGTCTGTCCATCGGTATGTCTGTCTGTCTGTTAACATTTATTGCTGGTAATACAAGTCCAAACAATAGCAAATGTAGTCGCTGCTGCTGCTGCTACTGCCACTGCTGATATTGTTGCTGCCAATGCAGCTTAAATGCGCCACGCTTTGTTGAACGATGACGTTGATGAACAGACAGACAGACAGATAGTCAGTCAGATAGATAGATAGATAGACAGTCAGGCAGTCAGACAGGCAGAATGTCTTGAGCGTGTTGTGGGTTGCAAGGTTGTTGATCTGCACATACTACTATACATAATATAAAATTGTAATATGGCAACGCTGATATTTGTTGGTTAGATGATAAAAAAGAAAAATTATTTATGGTAAAATGTTTAGCAAAATAATTTCAAGACACAAGAAGAATCTCAAAGTAATCAAGCGCCATCCGATGAAGGCAAGACAAATGGTGTAATGCAAAAAAGTACTTAGGAAGTGTTGAACCAACTACTACTACTACTTTTATTATTGTTTCTATAATTTCTTTTGTTTTTTGTACACATTTTTTTGAATTTAGTTTCAAGGAAATTATGTTTTGTTGATCGACAATTAAACCCTTTAAACATTTTCCATATTATGCAATGTCAAAGCCAAAGACTTTGGGAAAAATTACAATAGAAATCAAAAAAGAAAACTTTCAAAACAACAAATTAAACATAAGAAATCATAAATTTCAGACATACTCATACTCGTACATACATATAGTAGTATGTATAGAGTAATAAAAATAATTTACACATTATAAAACTGAAGACTGAAAACAAAATTCGAAGAAAAAGAAATATTTCATCATGTAAGAAAATACATAATTTATAAATTAAATTAAGAAGGTGAAAGGAGGTGGAAGGAGACTTAGATGTTCATGGTCGTTGATTTAATGCATTGCATAGCAATTGAATTATTTAAGAAACAAATTATTAATATTATTAATATCATAATAATTATCATCATCAGCATCAGCACCAGCACTAGCATGATCATCATCATATGGATTATGTGCAACACATATTTGCAAAATCAACTCATCTTTAAGTTTGGATTTCCATTCCTTTGGCATTTATGATAATTAATTACTTGGGCTCCTCTCTCTGAATTGCACCTGTAGATGATGATCTTGATTTATGCAGTTTTTCAATATATTTGGCATTAACATGCAGTTTTTTGATATTACTTCCATATCTGAAGAATTTCCAGATTTGAGTTGGAAGCATTGCCTCAAAGCTGTATACCGAAGGTTCATACCGACTTCAGTATGGTCTTATGCAGTAACAGTTTGTTACGTAGATTCCACTTTGATTTTGGACTGAGGACGCAACTCATTCTTACAAGCTCCAGATCTAATTGCATTCTTTTGGTTCTGAAGTGAGGTTGCCAATATGAGGCGCCTATCAATGGCCAGATACTTCAAGGTGACACTTCTACTACATGTCATGCTTTTAAAATCCCTGCGGCCCAACTCATCACATCATCATTGATCCTAACTGCATACCGCATTAGCTTTTATACTCTCAGTTGTCATCTATAGGAAAGAAAAGACTCACAACTTTGAATATTGTAAATTTTTTGACATGTGGAATGCTGAAATGCCAATGCAAATACTTTGCGAACTTCTTCTGAATGACAGGAAAAAACTTTCTCTTATAAGACCAATTTTAATACCTCCATACATAAACATCCATGCCTCCATCCATTCATTAACAGTATACAACCTAATCGGTAGACATGCCATTGGTAGCACAATCGATATTTGTTAAGCTGTGTGGATGAAGAAGAGGGATTAAGAGGGGGAGGGGGCAATCCACAACATTCCAAGGTCTGTCCCAGAGGTCCCCCTCTTTCTCTTAAACCAGCCTGAGGAGTCCACGAACAGAGCCAGGTTCCTCAAATGATATTTTGCCAAACTATCCATGTCTTCAAAGAATGGTTTCCCGCTAAACCAGGTTCGTCTACTGAGTAAAGCAGGGCAATCACAGAGGTCCAGTTCCTGCTCGTCTTCACAGCTACGACAGAAGTCATTGTGTGGAACTCGTATCCTATGGGCCATCAGTCGTCCGAACCCTTTTCTTGTTAAAGTGTAGGAGCTCGGAGGTTCTTTTTGGTTGATAGCAAGGCCACAGTGTTCTTGCAACAGTACAGCCAGACTCATTTTCCCACTTCCTGCCTGCTTGATCGCTGGTCCTTACGTCAAGGCATGATAGTATATCCTGTAGAGGTCTATGGATATCGGTAACTGCTTGAGAGATAGGCAGTGCTAATCGTTTCCTAGCACACTCATCCGCCATCTAATTTCCTTCGATACCGAAGTAGCCCGACACCCAGATGACTGTGATAGAGTGCTGCCAAGCCTAGTTAAGAGCTTCAACCACACTACGTATGAAGCTGTGGGACGACAGGGCCTTGATAGCGGCCTGGTTATCAACATAAATCGATATGTGCCTCGGGGTATCCTCCAAGGCGTTAATTAACTTTGCTGCTTGCCACACCACGTAGATTTCTGCTTGGTCAGGCAGACGATACGATAGCTGAGCTGTTAGCTCTTCCGAGAAGATGCCTGCACCTGTACCGTCTAACGTCTTGGATCCATCAGTGTAGATCGAGAGCTCATTCCGTTCAATGATGTTACCCCACCTCCAATTATCTCTACCCGGGAATCTTGTCTTAAAATTATCATTCCCTTTTCGTGCTGGCACACAGTAGTCACATACACCTCCATCAGCTCGAGTTCCTACTTCTTGTAAGATAGTGCTGTGGCCAACGGCACAGGTCTTAAGAAGATGCAGTACTCGAAGTCTGACTGCAGTTCTAGCCGCTACTTACTTGAGATATGTGCCCACAGGTGCCAGATTGAGAATGATATCCAAAGAGATGGGGGTGGATCGTAAAGATCCAGTAAGATTACAGGTTGGTTCCACACGGAATGTTGCATCACAAGGGGCCTTTAATGTGGCTACCACCCATATCGAAAAATCTTTGGAGATCACACTAAAGTCATGGCCATCATATTAATAGTAATATTTATTTATTTATTACATCTTGTACACTTAAAGCTAGCTTCAAGTTACAAGAGGGTATTTGCTCATGGTTGCTGTGAACATCGTATTAATAATAATAATGATTATCGACCTTAGAATGATCATTTATCATCTGATCGATCTTCGAAAAACACAATCAATGCAGCTGCTTATACATCATTATTTAGTAAAATTATCCTGTTTTTTAAGTGTTACCAGAGCCAGGATTCATGTATGCAATAACCACTTGTGTGGACAATTCCCCGACAACTTTCATGTCTATAACATTTTTATTTTTCTGCACAGCTGCTATCAAATAAATCAATTTACTTCCGTAATAAACAATAAAAAAATAGCATTATTACAGAAATAAAGAAAGAAATATCATTTAAACCGAGTGATCTTGGCACGCCTACAAAATGATGATGAAAAACAATCGTAACATTTTTATGCGTGAATTTCCTAAAGGAAACAAAACAAGAAAATTAAGTATACGCAACATGACAAACATTTTATGCAAAACAAAAAATATTTTCAAAAAAAAAAAAACAGAAATATTTAACCCTGCCAAATGATGTCGTTATAATTTCAATCAGCATGAGATACTTTTGCAGACGAGCAAAGCTCGCCAAGTCAATCAAAGCCAATAGCAGGGAGGGACGAAGAGGGCGAGGTGGATGGTTATGTTGGGTTATATTAGTATATAATGGGTATTGTAGCTCAAAATGAAACAACATCGACAATGTGTTTAAATCATTTAAGTGATTGCTGTTGTTGCTATCGCTACAAAAGTATCTAAGCCAAGTTTTAGTTTAACTGGCGTCTCTCACACTTTCTGCTTTCGTTAAACATTCAACCACTTCCATACCAATACTAAGATCTAAGTGTATCTGTGCGTAAGTATTGTATCTTTGTATTGAGTTTGTTATAATTCGCGCGCTTTTCTTTCCAAATTGTACATTCGCATAAATTTTCCGCTGCGACGGCGACGACGACGACGTCCACGTTTACTGAACTACGCTAAACAAGATTTTCTTATAAAAGCAACCGTTCGAACATTTCTCAAAGACAATTCATATTCAACTGCAGCCGCGAAATGATGTACGCGTTAACGAAAAATCTTCAACAAAATCAACTACAACAATATCATCATCACCGATATCGACAACATTATCGCAAACAATCTCAAAACTTGCAACGGCATGCAGAGCAACCATCTCAAAATCATAGATACATTTTGTATCTACTCTTCTTAATTGTAAGTATTCAGCGAATATAAATTTATACAAAAAATTGGATTAGAAAAACTACATAATTAACGAAAAGATACACCATCACCACCAAAGGATAAATAAATGAAAAACAATATACAATAAAAAATACAATTAAACAATTGTTTCCCAAGCAAATGATAAAAGTCAAAAACTCATTTTCAATAACACAACAACACAATTTTCCATGATTTATTTCATGATATGTAAAGAGATAAAAAATGATATAAAATTTAAAAAACTGAATTAAACAATAATACAATAACATATTATACTTATAATACTATTCACTCCCGTGAAGAGTATAAAAAGGATTACATTAAATAAAAGAATTAAATAATATCAAATAAAATATAAATAAAATAATATATTGTAATATAAAATAAAATTAATTGAAAATAAAATAAAATAAAACAAAATAATATAAAAAAAAGTAAATAAAATAAATTAAATTATATTAATAAAAAGTAGCAGAAAATCCAACAAAATTAAAATAAAACAATATTAAAAAACAAGACTAAATATAATTATAATATTAGTTGTAAATAATAATAGTAATAACATAAAATCATAACATTACTAAATAAAATAAAAATAAATAAATAAATAGGAAAATACAAGAAAATATAATGAAATATGATAAAAATCAGATGGTATTAGACAAAAAACTATACACTAAAATCAAGCTAATAAAAACCAAAAATAATAAAATAATATAAAAAAAATATAATTCAAAAAATCAATTTTAATAAAAATGAATACAAAAAAAAAAATAAAAAAATAAAAAATTATACATAATATTGTAATAAAGAAAAACTTCTGATGGTAAGAATGAAGTAGTATATGCTAAGTAGGTAGATACACTTAAATCAATTTAAACTAGTAATATTTATAAGGCAAAACTTTGACTATATTCGATGATATACTTAACTTTATTTTAATTCTTCAGTCTAGTATAATAGATCTCCATCGAAGGACGTTATGAAATAGGAACTGATACTAAGACAAATCGGAAAAACTTGTACATAGTAAATTTCTGAGAAACAGAAACATTCCTTGCAATGCTCATCAGTTGAATACAATATAAAGATACTGTTGATTCGAAAGTTTTAAACATCATTCAATTATTATATATTTTTTTTTTTTTTTTTTGTTATGTTGCCCTAACACAAGTATGTTAAAATACGATAAGTGAAGTGATAATATCTCGAACTTCTTGAGATATTGTAAACTTGAAATAAGATCCGAGATCTGTGAACAAAATTTAAATGAAAAGTACAAAAAACTGTGAGAAATTAAGACCACCATCGGAAATATATAACAATTAAAAAAAAAAACAAATAAGTGAAATCTAATTTTTTAATGGTGATTTTTTAAATTTATTTTCTTTTTGTTTTTGTTTAAATGATTTAATGCAATTTTTTTATATTTTATTACAACATTAAGAACTTTTTCCAATAAGGCAAAGAAATTATTTTATGGTCACTAATTTGCCAATTGCGAATTGAAAACAGAAATTACAATAATATTACTTGATTTACCATGTAACTTAAATACACCTCAGTACAGCACAGCACATAGAAACAAATGTATCTACAAGCATCGATATACATATATATATATATGTGTGTGTGTGTGTGTATGTGTGTCTTTTCTTTTTTTTTATGTATGTGAATGAACTTGGTGCATGCGGCAAGTGAATCATAACCAAATAAAAATAACAACAACAGCAAAAACAATAATAATAAACTATAAATAAAACATAAAATAAAAAGACTCAACTCTATTGAGAGCTGAGCTGAGCTGAGCTGGACCGGCCATGCCATACACCTAAAAGCGAAAGTGTATCTATGTAACTATGTAACCATGTATCTGTTGCTTTAATTAGTTTAATTACAATAACAAAAAACAGTATAAATCACGTATAAAAGTAAATTCAAGAAAAGAAAAGAAAAAATGAAAGCAAAACCAAAAAGATAGCTGCAGTGCAAGTGTTGCAAAGATACTATTGTATGAGTATGAGCGGTGCGAGACGAGACGAGATGAGATGAACGGGCTTCATTGAAAATGCAGTTAAATACATTTTAATTGTTGTAAATTGATGCCGCAGACAACAAAAGCAACAATCGCAACAATTACAGCAATTGCAGCAATCGCATTCGCAGCATAGTTTAATGACTTCATTCAAGTAAAGTCTTGGATCCTTTATTAAAGCCTCACTTATTCCATTTCGTTGCAGCTTGCATTACTCTACACTAGTGCTGAGGCACAACTAACTAGTGGACGTAATCGAAGACGACCTTCATTGGTGGTGGGTAGTGCCAAACAAGGAATTGAAGATGGTAGTGAGAGGACAGGATCATCATCATTGGTACCAGATCAAATTGCTCTAGCAGCAAGTCGTGCCGATGGACAACAACAGCAGCAACAACAGCAACAAGCACATTTCCATCAAAGGGCCAGAGCCAGTGCTGGCGTTAGCGGTGAATCGGAGAGAGGTAAACTAAAACTGTTTTTTGTAAACACATCTCTTTCAACTATTTTCTTTTGTAGACTATGCCTATGGAAATCTCGAAATGAATCTCATTCGACCCGAACAGGAAGTGGATCACAATAAGATACAACCACAGTACCGCACACCCAACACTCAAAGCTCAGAAGAATCGCCTCTGGAAGAATCCGAAACCGCAGAAGAATATGTATCAAAAGCAATGAAAATGGCTTATGGTGCTAGGTTAAAGGAACCAATACGCATACCAAATGAGAATGAACCACGTCCTACAAATGTAGGAGGACCCGGTGGCACTAGCAGCAGCAGTATGTTAAGTACAGTGACCACGACCACAACAAGCAGTCATGTGGCACATAACAGTGCCAAACGCAATAAACACAATTATAATTATTACGAGCGTTTGAATCAACAAAGAGAAGAACAACGTGAACAACAACATAATCAGCAACTTGAAGAACAAAAACAACAGCAGCAGCAGCAACCACAGCATCAGCAACATGATCAGGAAGAGCAACAGCAACGCCAACAACAATCAATACTTGAGGCGCAAATGCAAGCTGAACTTCAAACGCAACTAATGCAACAATCACAACTGCTGGCTGTCGACTCGTCAAGTAGCCAACAAGGGCAAGGGCATCCAGAAGTAGAATCGGAAGGGCAATTGGCACCGAAATCATCACCACAACAACCTGCACCCGTTTACGAGAAAGACCCAGTCACACGTTCCTACGATGTTTATGATGAAAATGCTGCACCCAGCGCCGAAGCAGGAGTCTATGATGAAGCGCTTAGCTCAGCTGTGGATCGTTATTATCGCACAAAACATGTTTATCTGCAGCCACAGCAGTCATCATATCGAGGCAATACGGCAGCACTTGAGCACGAAGCCGAGGAAAAGATACGAGTCTCTGCTTCCACTGAAATACCCAAGGCGGAGATCATGAAACAAATTGAAAAGTCAGTGCTTAAGTATATGAAGGAATTGGAGGCTGAAGGTAAGATTATAACAGCGCCCAAAGAACCGGCCAAAACCTATTACAAAGTTATACCCGTACGCGAATCAAATGAACGAGAGGAGTCAAAGCGTGGCCTAACAGCGACCACAATACGACCAAAATATATTGCCGGTCTGACCACTTCGAATTACTATCACAACAATAATGGAGGCAGCAATGCTGGCAATGGTGGTAGAACAAGTTCTAGTTACAGCAGTGTTTCAGGCATTCCAAGCGGTTCTAGTCGCCAGCATGGCAGTCATTTACATGGCAGTGGGGGTAGTGGCAGTGGTAGTGGCAGTGGCAGCGGTAGTGGCAGTGGTAGTGGCAGTGGTAGCGGTGGCAGTGGCAGTGGCGTAGCAAAGCATTCCTTGAAACAACGTTATCAATCGGAAACTGAGACCGCCTACCAAGCACCTGATATGAGTGAGGCTCTTGCACCAAATGTAGAATTTATCTACAAAATCAAGACCCGCACACCTCTCCAAACGGCAACAGTTAAGACAGTCTCTAAACCATACACGCTACCACTAAAGGGCAATGCCGATCACTTTGATCATTCAGCGGCACTCAAAAACATTGAGGAGTTTGACTTATCACATGTTGTTACAACACCTGAAAACGATGAACGCACCATTATTTCATCATCCACAAGCAAACCTCAGAAGTTATATTTCAACTCTGACATCTACCATGACATTAACTCTCTACCATTCAAGGCAGAGAAGTTACGCTTTGCTGAATATCGCAATAAGCTGAAGAATAATGCCGCCGCTGAGAACATGCATTCTGACTACAAAGGCTACACGGGCTACTTTGCGGAACCGGCCCCAAATTCAATGGAGTCAGAAAAGGAACCACCATCAGGCATGTCTGAGGATGGTTATCCTTTGTCAAACCCATATCACTATATATTGAAGAAGGAACCGCTTCCTAACAAATATGAAGGTGATTCACCTACAGGAGCCGCCAGCTGGGAGCAACCACGCAAGTCGAACCTGTATGGAGCACAAAAGGGTAATGGTGGTGGTGGAGGAGGTGGTGTCAGTGGTGGAGGTAGCAGTCTCGAGTTTGATAGTTATAATCCTAAATTCAATAACAATCCCGAGGGTTATGGTTATCAACACACATATAAAACACACTTATTACGCCACACTAATGGAGGTGTTGGTGGTTCTATTGGTGGTGCCAAGCGTGGAAAACGTGGTGGATCTGCGCATCACACTCAGGCACAGCACATTAAGAAACCAGCGCGTGGTGGTAATATAGCCGGCTCTAGTGGTTCCGGTGTTGGTGCATCTCATCTTAAGGACTACGAAGCCAATTTGTCGCTTAGGCCACCACCAAAGAAATAAAGGCCAAAGTTTCCCATTCGGAAGATACAAAATGTCTCTCCTCTAACATGACAACAAATTTTATCATCTTTCATCCTTAATTTATTTTGAATTTTTTAGCTGCGCCTATTTTTATGCTATAATTATTTTGTTTATTTATTATGAAAATACTGTTGTTTGTCTAAACGCGGTTATGTGCAATGGAGCCCTGGTCATTTGACGATCAGACCATATTAGGGTCTTAACTAAAATACAATACAAAAAAATATATACGCATCTCATCGAATCGCGTGTTGTGTGCTACCAAAATTTATTGTAATTTAATCGAAAGCGTTCGTTTATTTAGAATTAAGTACATTTACATAACATTTTTTTTTCTTTTTATGTAGTGAAATATGTAATAAAAAATACAATTATATATTATATGGTTCTTTAACATATCTGTTATCTATAAATCAGAGAGATATCGCTTTTAAGCAATATTAGCACACCCCATCTGATGTTTTACTATGAAAACCTTTACGAGATCCTAAGCTGTCTTTAAGCTTATCGCTTCAACATGAAGGTAGCATTTTCATCCAAACCATTCTGATATTAAAACGGATACGAAGAGTATCTGAAAAATGCAAACTTTTTGATATCTTTATTCATAACAATCTACCTCAAAGCCTTCAAAATAGAGTTTAGTTTCTTATTTCATTCCCATTCCTCATATGCTGTCAATCTCTTACGAGTAACACCAAGCCATTTCTTTATGCTTGGAAACAGATAGTATCACATTGGGTCGATCCTGTAGAATAAAGATGGAGATGGAGTAATTCGTAGTCTAATTGGAATTCTGTTAGCCAATGTTTGAAATCATATAAGATTTCAAATTTAAGATTTGCTGCAAAGTATGCGTCTATTATCGTTCTCCTTTTTCAAAGTATTCAATGAGGATTATTTCTTTTGAATCCAAAAATAAAAGGTGGCCATAACCCTTTTGGTCAATTTAATCACCTTCGCCTTCTTCGAACCATTTTGTGTATAACGTTTTTCGGGATTTTTGAAATGTTTAAAATAATGTCGTGGGCTTTTTCAATCATTTCTTCGTTTGGACAACCTGAATGTGTTTTATCCGCTGTGTGGCCACGTAAAATTAAATTACCCAACAGCCAACGATGGGAAATGATGGTGAGGGTATACAACTTTATACAACTTCTTTTTCATTACTTTTAGGTTTTCCCCATTATATAAATGTGTTTTTCCATTTAAAAAAGAAAAGTTGTTTTCATTAAACAACTTCAACACAGAAATAACACAAATAATTTCGCTCTCAACTATGAAAACTATTACTTAAAATAATGTAGTTTCTGATACTGACTGATTTTAATTATTCATTTCATTGTTCAGAATCATTGGATACCCATCAATATCAGGGTTTTTCTCAAAAATTAATGAAATTGAATACCCCGGCACACGTCATTTGAAAAGCATTGCGGTTCTATATATTATTGTAAAATCGTGACGATTCTCATTTTACATCAAGAGAACTTAATTAAAATGTAGTCACATCGGCGGGTGATGATGAGCTCTTGGGACCATAACTTAAATATTGCTTCCCTTATGCACTTTGCGGAATATGACCGCTTTTTGTGAAATAAATCAATAACTCAAAGATTAAGCATTAATCGGCTTTTTACATTAGGCATGGCATCAAACCCAGCCCTTAAAAAAAATAAAGATAAAGAGATAAAGAGCATCAAAATCAGAATAGCTATCAAGTTCTATCAAAATTTTGTAGCGCTTTGCAAAGATAAGGTTTATTTACAAAGCTAATTTATCAGAATTTTTGGTATGTAACATTATAGTTTAATGCAGCGTTTCTCAAAGTGTGCGTCTAAAAACACAAACAAACAAATTTTATAATTGACAACAAATGATAAAATAATTCAATGGGCGCATTCAGCAGAACCAATCGCTGACTTTTTGTGATTATTTGAAAAATACATTGAAATGAATGAATGAAAATGCAATTGTCAAGTAAATTTGAGTAAATTGTGTGCTATTCGTTGGTTGAAAAGTAAGTATTATTACATTATATATATATATTTTTATTAATATAATTTTTATAAGTGTGTATGTTGTTAATGTGTATTTTAAAGATGTGTGAAATGAAGGATAAGATGGTAGTAAATATAATTTGCCTCTATGTGTTATTTGCAATGACAAACTTTCAAATGAAAGTATGAAACCATCAAAGTTGAAACGTCATTTAGACACACTTCATTCTGAATACTCTGATAAGTCAACTAACTTTTTTGTTGATAAGAAAAAGGAAATAATTGTTGCTCAAAAATCATTGAAAAATTCACTCTTTCCTCACCAGTCAAATGAAAACCTCACTTTGACAGCTTTTGAAATTTCCAAATTAATAGCTGATACTGGGTATCCTCATAGTGCTGAAGAAAATTAAAATTAAAAAAAAAAACCAATTTTGTTCCTTACAAGTTGATGAAAGCACAGATATCGAGGATAAAACAAATCTAATGTGTTTTATCAGATAAGTTGATGAAGACAGCATACAAGAAAATTTTTTATTTTGTAAAAGGCTACCGACAAGAACGACCTCACATGAGATGTTTAAGCTTACCAATCAATTTGTCACTGGTCACGGTCAGTTGGTCATTGATTGGATGAAGTGTGTTGGTCTAAGTAGCGACGGAGCACGTGCAATGGCAGGCTGTCATAAAGGTTTGTTTAAACAAATTCGAGAATTAGCCATTAACTGTATATGGGTGCACTGTAGTTTGCATAGACAAGCTTGCCCTTAAATTTATACATATCTTTGGAAGAATGTGTCAAGTTTGTAAACTACATAAAATCTCGGCCGTTAAATAGCAGACTTTTTACCGAATTATGCAAGGAAATGGGGAGTGATCATAAACACCTCCTTTTGCATTGTAATTCACGATGGCTTGCAAAAGGAAACGCTTTAAAACGTCTGTTTGAGCTAAAAGACGAAGCTTTGTTATTTCTGAATGAACACACACCATATAAAAAAGATGCTATTTTTCCATTTAAGAATAGGATCCATGATTTCGAGTGGTTATTGTGCGACATATTTGGTACATTCAATGAATTGAATTTAAATTTGCAAGGCTTTGGCATAAATATTTTCAAAGTATTTGAAAAAGTTCCTGCAATAATATAAAAAAATGACTCTGTGGAAACAACGACTTTCAAAAGGATATTTTAAATCTTTTGAAACCTTACAAAAATTTATTGAAAGCCATGCAAACTATTATGAAGGAGATTTACATCTAGAAACACTATCAGTCTCAATTCAAGAACACCTTTCGAAGCTAAAGATCCTTTTTCTGTCGAAGTTGAAAAGGAAGAAATGTTTAATCTCAGTGAACAAGAAGTGGATACTTTAATTGAAATTTCATGCGACTCCAATTTGAAAAAAGTGTTTGGAAATGTACCACTAGTGGATTTTTGATTGCGCTGTCAAAAGGAGTACCCAAGCGTTAGCGACAAACCAATACAATTTTTAATGCTTTTTGTCACCACTTATACATGTGAAGCTGCGTTCTCAGCTATGGTGTACTTAAAAAATAAGTATCGAAACAGATTGGATGTCGAACCTAATTTGCGAATAAAATTAACATCATTACCTCCTAATTTGAAATTGTTGTGTGATGGCAAACAACATCATCCATCGCTTTAAATATGTGGAAAGAAATTTTCCTTCATTTAGTTAAGTTTCAAATGAATATATGTAATTATTAATTTCGAGGCGAAGGCACCAGTAGCTAGTGCTCGTTAAACTATATAATAATTGTTAATTTTTTAATTACTTATATTTTTCTTAAATACTTATTTTGCAACTTTTGTGTATGAAATAAGTAAACAAATAACTTGATTTTTATTAAAGAACAAAATTTTTATTCATAAATGAGATTTTCTCTAAAGTGGGTTGCGAAAAACTTCAGGGATCAGCTCAAATTCTCAAGCGAGAAAGCGTCGAAGACCTACGCAGCTCTAGCAAGGCTTATGCCAAACGTTGGAGGGCCCAGACAACCAGTGCGTGAGCTGCTTGCGGCAGTCAGCAAATCGATCATCCGATACGCTGCACCAGTGTGGTCCTGTGCAACCAAACATAAATCGTACATTAAAAGAGCTGCTTCCGTGTATCGACTAAACTCGATAAGGGTATGTTGCGCGTTCCGAACGGTTTCAGATGACGCAATAAGCGTCATTGCAAACTGCAAACCGGTGGACATGGACGTTAATGAGTTGGCGGCGATAGATCAAAGTGTCAAATATTCTATATCATAGTAGCCTTTTAAATTGTACAAAATGTTTTCCTCCTTCACAATCCGAACCTGGTGAAAATGGATCTCTTTAGATCACCTCTTCAGAAAAAAAGCACCAAAACAATTGAATAAATGGATCTTGAATGAACCTGCGCATGCAGTAGGTTAACAAAATTGTTATTATTGGATTGAACATCATACACAGAAAAGCAACTGTAGTTATTGCGGGTGTGTTGTTGTTGATAAGTTGTGCACAAAATCAAACAACAGCAATGACCCGCACTTCTCTTGACGTCGGTCGGTTATTCGGTCATTTGTTCGTACGCTCTTCATAAAAACACACATCAGTAAAACATTTTTTATCTCTCTCTTACTCATGCATAAACATACATTCTTTACGCTGCAGACGAACAAGTCAAAGTGCAATGTGTATCCCCTCTACGTTTTTTTTTTGGACTTACGCCACGCTAAAGAAGTTTTAATTCAAAAATTATATACTTTCGTTAGTCTTAATAATACATATAAAAAACAATGAAAAGACATTTTAGAATTAACTAACCATCCATGATGTTTACCGTACTAAGGTTGCTTATACCCTGTTTATAAGACGCCCGAAACGGTTTGCACTTAGGTCAGCCTGACGCAATACGCATGCATATATTGGTTTGCAGTTCGGCTTTAACACGCGAAGCGACTTCAACAAGCGCACATTTCAAACCCGTCGTTATTTTCTCGAACCGTATTTATGTGTCTTATAAATGCAAAGCTTATTGCAGACGTGTTGAAAATCAGCTGTTCGCTAAATGTTGGTTTGTGCAGTGTTGCCATATGGTGCAGTTATTGTCCTTTATTATCATTTTCTCAATGATTTTGTGAATTTTAGATTTAAAAATCATTGCAAAATGTTATTTTAAATCAGGATATAAATCATACATTGAACATTTGTCTTGTACAATGTGATTTTGAAAAAAAAAAACCTTATTATATGCATATGGCAACTTTAACAAATACATATTCGTTTTCAACAAGACGTCGCACGCATAAATAACTAAACAATAACTGTTCCGGGCGTCTTTTAAACGTACTATTACATCGGGAAAACGATCTCGATTTTCATGTTGGCGCCGTCGCATTTCGCCCATACGTTCAGCTGATGTTCTGTTTGTTGGTGGTCGTCCTGCATTTTGCCTAAAACCACCACGTTGCCGCCTAATTCCTTGTCGGCTACGTCCATTGTAGAATGTTTTGTTGACATTCTGTATTATGATTCCTTTTTTTTTGCTTTTTAACATTATAATTCAGTAGATCCAAAATTATGAAAACCAAATGACAAAACAGGAAGACAGGGTAACTATATAAGCTTATATTTTGTATAGAACGAAAATAGACTTTGTGGTCTTATTTTGTCATTTGGTTTTCATAAATGCAATTTGAATATAGCATTGCGAGTGTGTTGCAACAACAACTACACAAGCAAAGTCATACAGGTGTGTCACAGAAATCGAGAGAAATTGAAATTGAATTAATTTCAAACCCTAAAAATATGCAATTAAAATTTTCATAATACTGATTCTTTCATTATTGAGTAAATAATACACACGAATTCAAAAATGGGACCTTTTGATATAAAAATTAATAAGTTTACGTTCACATGGTAATAGTACTACATACGCTGACGATACGGCGATTATAGCAACAAGCGGAACCCCTGCAGAAGCATCACAATACTTGAAGGTGCAGTTAGATTTGATTGCAGAATGGTTAACTAAGTGGAAAATTAAGGTCAACTCTCAGAAATCTGTCCAAATCACGTTTGCTCTGAGAAGACGAAACTGCCCACAAGTGAGCCTTAATGGCATACTTATCCCACAGAGTGAATCAGTGAAGTACTTCGGGCTACATCTTGACCGCAGGCTTACATGGAAAACACATATTAATGCCAAGCAGCTGCAATTTGCCTTACAAACAAGAAAAAGGTATTGGCTGCTTAGGTCACACTCCCAACTAAGCTTAGAAAACAAGATTCTTCTCTACAAAGTTATGCTGAAACCGGTGTGGACATTTGCCATGCAACTTTGGGGTACTGCATGCAATTCTAACATAGAAATACTCGTACTACAAAGGTATCAAAATAAAACTCTCAAAAGAATTGACAATGCTCCTTGGTACGTGACAAATTACACAATTCATAAAGACCTTAAAATACCTTTTGTTAGAGACGAAATACGAAGAAATCTCCGAAAAATATATACAGGGGTGCCACAGAAAACTCTTCCTTCTGAATTCCACCAGATTTCCGATTTTGGGTTCCACAGAAAACTCTTTTGGTACTGTTTCATTCCTCCTGTGTTTGGTTTGGATAATTGGTTATTTTCACCCATAAGAACATTTTTTTAAATAAAACCTTTGCTACCAATAAAAAAGAAGAAGAAACGAAAGAAACAAACGGTGGGATTTTAAAATGTAAGTAAAATTTTTAATTTCTTAAAATTATTTTAAATTAAATGAATTTTTGCAGGGGAAAACATCGAAACGCGAGACAAGATGAAATGTTCATTAACTTAATGAACAAAAACACCGACATAGCGAAGGGATACACGCGTGGGGATAGGGTCAAAAAAATTGATGCTCCTTCTTGAGGCTTTTTTATTTTTATATGGGTGCCGTCAATACACCCTATAACGTCTGGAATCCTAAATTTATTAAAAAAATGAAGTTTTGATTGTTAGATAACATTCTCGGTTTGTTCAAATTTTATGAACAGTGGGCAAAATTTTTGCTCCATTAACGGAATGATATTCCACAGTGTTTTGCCTACTGACGACCTCAACAATGCCAAATCCGTGTCTTTGCCGATAACTCTGAAAAGAGCCCACACGTAAAAAACGTAAGGCAGTGGCCAAGTGCACGACTGGTGAAATTGTAGAACTCGTAATTTCATCTTTTATTAAATCCAAGATCATTGAAAATGTCTCTTTATGAACACGATAATTATCGCGAAAACTGTTGTTGAGTGTTGAAACAGTTAGTTGTTGATATTCAACAAATTATCAAAATTAAATTTGGTCTTACGTGGCGTCTGAGCTTTCCATTGGATAGCAGCGCATCTCAGACGATTGCGTTGTATTTTTTCTTCCCTCAATTCATTTCTCCGTAAGAAATCAATGGCCACTAAGCGAGCCACAGGCATTTTAATTTTAATGGTTTTGTTTTATTTTATTTATTTTGTTGAAAAAATTTGCAATGTGAACGAAAATCAGCTTACAAGTGGCAGTCACAGTAAACACAGTAGAGTTCTCGTGCAAATAGTTACATTTGGCGGGACAAAAATTTAAAAAATTTTCTTTTACAATATTGAAAGTAAAATGGTAATAATTTGACTTCTTAATTCATCTTTAATGGCAGACACGTTTTATTTTATCAAAATTGTTGATAATAAACAGAATAAAAAACTTAAGTACAATGTTTTTATATGACAGCCCTATCAACATTCAGTTGAAGTGGTTAGGTTATTCGATAAAATCACTGCGAAAACAAAACCTCTCGGAGTTCTGTGGTACCTACAGTTTGGCCGAATGGAATGCAATATACCATAAGCCGAAAACATTAGAGTTTTCTGTAGCACCCCTAGGTGCATAATCATACCAATAAATGAGCAATTAATCTCCTTAATTAGGAGATTGAAAAGTTCTCACGTGTTGGACCTACCCCATATATTCTAAGTAGTAGTAAGTAACCGTAAATGAAATATATAAAAAAAATATAAATAGTATATATGCCCTGTTTCAAAATTATAACCGCATATGAAAATTGCTAATCATTTTTGATCGATGTGTCCAAGCGGGTTTTTGGTTTTACCGTTAGATATGTTTATTGAAAGCTATATTTCAGTTCGATACGTCAAAAAACAAAAAACTTTTTCTAGTAAGAACATTAGTTTAAATGGTGGTTTGTTTGGGAGGTACCCCCCTAGTGGTCCGATTCCTACAAATGAACAGCGTATGGTAAAAAGAAACCTATGTATAGTATGTTTCAGCTCTCTAGCTGAAAAACTGAGGGACTAGTTTGCGGCCAGACGGACAGACGTACATGGCTAAATCAACTCGTCTCATCGAGCTGATCACAAATATATATACTTTATGTGGTCTGCGATGTCTGTGTGTTACAAACTTCATGACAAACTATTCATTGCCGTGAAGATTATAATTTGTCAATAGGACGACTTTTGAAAATTTAATCATGAAAATGTTTGCTGGATAACAAATAATAGTCGACTGCAACGCACAAGCAGGCACACATATTTAAAAATTTATACATGCACACGAAAGGCCTTTTGCATAACTTCTCTCATTGAATCATTTTGTGGTAGCCCCTGCCATAAACAAACAAAAATAAATAGCATTGATTGTACACAAATAAACGAAAAATAATTCAAAAGGTTTTTTTCATATCTTTTACATTTGGTTTCTTAACAACCGGCTGCCTGACAACCTAATGAAAAGGTTGCCATTTATTTGCGAACTCTGAAAATGCCATTAAAAGTAGTCAAGAGCAAGAAAAACGTATCTCATAACAACTGCATAGATAAACTGTAAATTCATTATACAATATTATAAAAATTCGGACATTTTCTTTATAAAATATTAAAACAAAACCTTTGTTTATTGACTTTTAAATTGACCCTTATGTGGAAATGCCCATATACAATTATACAAGTATATTTGTTGTTTTTAGGGTTCCGTACCAAAGGGTGTTATTACTAAGCTTCCGCCGTCGGTCCGTCCGACTTCGCCGTATCTCATGAACCGTAATAGATAGACAATTGAAATTTTTACAGAATGTGTATTTCTATTGTCATGATAGCAACAAATACTAAAACTAAAATAAAGTTAGCAAATTAAAGGGGTCTCCACACAAGAAACTTGTGTACCAATATGCACTGCGCACAGTTTTATAAGCTTTGTTATTTATTTTGTTTCATATTTTGGTTATTTTTTTTTTGTTTTTTGGCTGTATGAATATTTAACTTTTGATCAAAGTTGATATGTATGTATGAATACTGATCCTACCCCAAACATAAGTCAAATCAATAATTTAATACTTGGAGCATGAGCTTTTTGTCAATTTCATAATAAATGCATATTCTTCATTGTGTTTGGAATTGCTCGAGCATTGCGTTATTGAATAAGTAATTCATTTTTGCGGCAAAAAATCTTTCACGATTTTATGGAACCCTCCGTGTGCGAGTCCGACTCACACTTGGCTGATTTATTTGTTTTTTTTTTGTTTCAACAATTTTATGTATTGTATTTGTTACAGTGAAGATCTGCAGTACAGTAATTTAAAACTGTAAATACGTGTCAGGAAACTAAGAGATCAGTAAATTGTAATGAATAGTTCCTTAATTACCCAATTAACATTTTGTAACCTTTCTACTTTACCTAATGGAATGAGATTTCTTTAAAACTATCAGCAGGTAGAGAATATACTTAATTGCTTTTTTAACTACAGTAATAAATATACATATATACAATATTTTATTCCTAGATGTTTGAAAACTCTTAAATACATTCATGCAGAAGGATAGGAAGATCTCAATCTATAATTCTATTTCGCCAACTTTAGTGCCCCCTCACACCCACTTCATCTAAACGATCCATATTAGATCTAAAGACAATATATAAAGATATTTTAAGGTTTTTATTTATCATTAAAAAAAATTCAGGTTTTTGTTTAATTTTTTTTTTTTTCATTTTAATTTTATTACAAGTATTTTGGTTCTTAATTTTCACTAAAATTTAGATTTTCACTGCAATTCACATATTAATTTATATTTAATTTTCACTTTTTATATTACAATTGTTTTAATTTTGTGCAAAGAGAAAAAAGAAAACTTCACTACGCGATTGATTGATTAGGCTTAATATTGTGCGCTTCTTTTAGTTTAAAAAAAAACCTCAACTTGAGATTTCTTGATCGCAGTTACTTCCTTATTAAAATTAAATTGGGTCCCTATTTAAACTAAACTCCTTAGCTTACTACGTGTTATGTGTGTATATATTATTATGTTTAACACAGCAGATAGTATTTAGTGGTACTTGCTAATAAAATATAATTTTTGTGAGAGTTTGTTTGTTTATTTTGCTTCACATAAAAACTACCGGATTGGCTTCGACCGGTGTAAAAGGATCCCGTGGGATCCTTACTAGCGAGCAAAGTCGCGGGCGAAGCTTGTAATATATAAACAATGAGTAGATTACAGCTAGTATAAGTAGACAATAAAACGAAGTCGACTATTTTATTTAACAATTTATTTTATTATGTTTATGTAAAGAAATAACATGTAAAAAAATTCAAGAAATTAACATCGCATATGAATATTATAACAACAATTATGATCCAAGAAAGAAAATGTTTAGGTTTCGGTAAATAAATAAATAAATAATAAATAAATCTAAATTTGATGCCGCCTTCTTTTCAATTGCTATGAATGCCAAATGTTTGAGTCTATTTTGGGCCATACTATTTCTTAAATAATTTTTTATTACTTTTAATATGCTAATCTTCTCTGTTTCAAAATCGGTGATCAGAAGCTAATTCGTCACAATGTTTTTTAACTTTTTTTTTGGTCGTTTTTCGTGAAAATTGGAATCTAGGTCATATTATTTTTGAAATTTCACTGGAATTGCACTTGAACGATTCGAAGTCATTTCTATAAAATTCAAATTTTGTTTTCACATCTACTTAAGCTCTACTTTTCTAAATCGATATCGCGTGTTTGCAAAATTTTGGGTGCATAATTGATATCATTCAACATTTGATGCATGAACTCACACAGCAATACGAACTCGAAATTTAGTATTTTTGATTTAACGCAATTTGCTTCGCTACGCTCATCCTTACTGGAACTCTTCAGTACTAAATAAACGAAGCTTTACTCCACTTGTCGTCTTAACTCTACTAGACCATCTAGTGGGATTTCATTTTAGAGTGGTTTCTGATTCGCCAGTGAATTTCGACAGTAGATCCCAACGGTTAATGCTATTTCCGAAAAAAATACAAAAATCTTGAAACGTTGCAAAAAATATCTGTATTTCTACACAACTGCTAACGGAATCATTTATCACTACATTCAAATTATGACTGGCGCAATGTACATAATCCGCATTTGGCTGAATATTCTTAATCTGATTTAACGTGAAAACGTTTTTAAAAAGGGCATACATGTCACAATCTGACGCTCTTTCAGAAATTTAACGAAATTTGTCGGCTTTGTTTTTAATATATCTAGTGACTCAAAAGTCGTAGCTCCAAGTAATTAATATATTCTGAAAATATCGGAAGTGGTGAAGCTTATGTCAACAAGCGGGTGGGGCGTTCAAAAAAGTGACAAAAATTGAAAATTATCTGTGAAAACGTTTTTAAAAAGGGCATACATGTCACAATCTGACGCTCTTTCAGAAATTTAACGAAATTTGTCGGCTTTGTTTTTAATATATCTAGTGACTCAAAAGTCGTAGCTCCAAGTAATTAATATATTCTGAAAATATCGGAAGTGGTGAAGCTTATGTCGACAAGCGGGTGGGGCGTTCAAAAAAGTGACAAAAATTGGAAATTATCTTTTCTTTTGTAAGCGTATTGGCCTATTTGGCTGATTTTTCTTTTGTTGTGTTCGCTATATGCCAATTAGAAGAATGTGAATGAAAATTTATGAAAATCCACCTGAAAAGTGGGAAATTTTGACGTTTTATATTAAAATCTAACCGGGAACTGTCCAGATCTAACCTACGCGACTTGCAATTGACATTCAAACCCAACATAACTTATTTCTCCCATCATTACCTTGTGTTAAATGTAATAAAATAAAATTAACAAATAATGTAAAGTTAATATTCATTAACAATACAAACCTGTCCGTACCAAACAATTTTGAATTTCGACTTTGCTTTACACTACTTATGTAATAATATTGGTACGGTAGTGTAGCGATACTACCTGCCCAGACTTTTTGTTTGTAAACAAAGACATAAAAGGGTAATGTCAAGAAAATTTGTCTGTTTTTATTGTGGCCGTGTCACCTTTTAATGGTATATTATTGTGGCGTGATGTTTTTTTGTTTGGTTTTTCTTTTATTAATTTCATTTATTTCCTTACTGTTTACTTCCATACTGATTTTATTTTGCTTTACCGTTTATACCAAACCCATATTCCTTATTATTCTTAATACGGTTCCTTATATTGTTAGGTATAAATGTTCAGCGAATATACTTATACTACTATATTCTATATAGACTGCAATAAATGCTGACCTAGCTGTTAAGTCCTTTAATCAAGTATCCATATTTTTTTTCGAATCTCCTCAGTTCTGATCAGTTTAGTATTAGATAAAAGGAGTGTTGAGTGGTATAAAATAAAGTACTTTGAGGTTGTTTTAAGTTTTTGAAAGTATGACAGTTTTTATGTTTAATTTGGTTTCGTGCAACGATTTGCTCCTACTTAAATTGCTGAATTACGTAGTAAGCTGATGATGATTATAATGATAATGTTTTGTTTATTTACTTCAAAAAAAAGAGCACCTGCTATGGAACACTTGTTAACAATCCAAATTTACAAAAAATATTTAGCACTTAACATGCTTTTAATTTAGAAAACAAAAGATTTTGTTATGCTATTAAAACAATAGAGTCAGGCAACAAACTTCAAGCAATGCATTTTTGATTTAGTAGTGTAGATGAATGAAATTCGGAATTTTTAATAGAAGTGGCAAAATATCCATTTTCTACAACGAAATGTGGATTGGACTTCGTTATACTTCGTATAGCTAGTAGCTATTAAAGAAGTTAGTATTTAGATCATGAAATCAATTATTGACATGTGTTAATTTCGATTGCAATGTTCATGGCTACAGTTGGGCAAAGTGTTCCATTCTACTACCTGAATGTTACATGAATTTAATTAAACTTTTCTTAATGCATCAATAATCAGAAAAATAGTAATTAGTTAATTGTTATTTCCCAGAATGTTATAATGACCTTTCATAATCATCTATTTATTGTCTTAGGGCATATGCAAAGATTTTTTAATTAAAACAACCCTCTTTTTACCTGGTCATTTTTTGCAACACTGGGTTTTCCCAAGTTATATTTTTGTGATCATTAAAATATAATTACTGCCAAGAAATATAAACTAAGGACTAGTATCATATTTATATTGCTAATGATATATGTATAGTAGCTTATGCAAAATTGTGTATAAATATTAGTTTGAGGATACAAGAAGTGCATTCACTAGTTTATCGTTGTGCAAAGAAGATCGTAAGGATTCAAAGGAAAGTAAACTTAATATCTTTTAAACCACACTCAATTAAAAATATGGAGGGAAATACGACAACATTTGATGATTCTCTGCAACTAACATACGACAATCAACATTATTCATACGAAATGTTAGAAAGCGCAATAAACAACTACGATGAGCCATCAACAAAAAAATATAAGATTGATAATACAAGTAACACGAACTGCTTGTTGACAGACGCAGAGAATGAATGTCTTGACGATTTAATGGATATCTTTAAAGATGCGGAGGAGAATAATTGCAACAACTACATATCTACCCAAAGAGGGCCATACGAGCCTATTGTTTCCGGAAACAATACTCCTAACCCTGTACCACAAGTGCAAACTACGGTGTCTTATAAAATATATGCATACCGACATGAAATCCGCCGGAAAAAAAGGAATTGGACATTTGACCTACAATCAAAAATGTATCTTACTAATGATTTGATTGAACTAACTATGAAGAACCAAAGTATTTTAAGCAACGAAGATTTGCAAATTATGATGAGAGAAATTTGGTATAAAAATAGCATACAATCTTATCTCAACAGTCTTGCACAGTAATTTAATAAAAAATAAACTTAAGTTCAGATAAAATATTAATGTATATTTTGTAATTTTAATATACCATAAAATTAGCTGGAATCATTTCAAAATAAAAGTATTATATAACAAATAAATTTCTTTTTAAATTTTTTTATTTAAGGGCACTAGATGTGGACAATATGTGTTTTCAGGGTTATGGCGATTGTATCCACTTGATGTTTTCAGGAGGGAATTGGTTGATTTGTGTTGCGAAAGTTGTGAATGGTGTATCAATATTGTAAATTAATAAAACATTTACAGTCGTAGCGATTGGTGTAGACGGTGTAATGAAGAAGAGGAATCAGCAGAGCACTTACTATGTCACTTCTAGGCCCTAATCTTGACCAGAAACCGACACCGAAACCGGTACTCAAAGCCAGTTGAATTGCAGATTTATCTTCGAAGAAAATCGTGAAATTTCTGATGAATACCAGAATCTCGGACGACTGTCGCTCAGTTGCGGCCGCAAGAACGAGGTTTGGAAAGTTTACATGAAAGGTGTTTTCATTGGCTGTGTTCTAGAGCAATAGTGTCACCTTGAAATGACACTGTCAACGAAATAAACAATTTGATTATACACAAATTTCCCAGCCAGGTCATAAATTATAAATCGACACCGTAACTAAGACCAAGGATTTTATAGCCCGAAGTCGATGAAGCAGTTTTTTATGACATGACATCATAGGTTTTGCGAGCTACCTTGACTTTTTATACTCTTCACGGGAGTGAATAGTAATATAAGTTTGTCATGAAGTTTGTAACACACAGAAGGAGACATCGCAGACCACATAAAATGTATATATTTGTGATCAGCTCGATGAGACGAGTTGATTTAGCCATGTCCGTTTGTCCGTCTGTCCGTCTGTCTGTCTGTATGTATGCAAACTTTTCCCTCAGTCAATCATGTAAATTTCATGATCCTAGGGTTACCAGGTGGGGTACCTCCCATACAAACCCCCCTTTAAATTAATGTTCTTGTTAGAAAAATTTTTTTGTTTTTTAACGTATCGAACTGAATTTGGACTCTATAAGTTTCTGATCTATATTCATCAACCATATAAATTTCATGATCCTAGGGTTAGCAGGAGTGGTACCTCCCATACAAACCCAAATTAAATGGCAAACTTTTAAAGATTAAATGTACAATAAAATTGCCACTCAAACTGATGTGATGCTAAGAAAGGAAGGTTGGATGTAATCCGGAGGAGCGTGAAGAGTATTACATTTTTGGAATAGCCAATGATAGCCTTCTTTCTGGTTTTTGATCAGGTTTGTGATTGTTGCGCTTGAGTTATTTAGTGATGAGCGAGTTTCGCGCATACTTTGAGTGAAAACCCATCTGCCAAATTAGAGCAGCCAACTGGTAGATCACTAACGACTGAAGCATGTTTTCTATTGTGTACTCCAGGAGATGGATCCGGAAGATCACCCATAGTAAGACAAAACAAAAAGAAAAATTCTAGATCATAACTTATTTATTGCAATTTCTGCAGTTAATTTAATTATTTTGTCTTTTTTGCTTGTTAGATTGGCAGTTATGTTTGGGAGAACACCTGATTGCATCAATTTATACACTGGCAACCGTTATAACTGGAAAAGTTCATTTAGGCCGTAAAATATGTACGTGGATATAGGAACTACAAAAAGAGCCTTTAGACCAAACTGTTGTCACTCTCGTGCTTAACATTGCTTTTGTTCATCGTAAAATTCGACCAAAGCCATTTCCAAACAGTAGGATGAGTATATTTGAAGCTTAAAATAAAGAAAATAACAAGTTATAGTCTTAGCTTTCATAATTACTTTTTACATTATTACTGGTATTGGTTCTAATTTGTTTTCTAAGTGCCCAAATATGCCCAATTTTGCAATTGTTTTGTTGTTAGAGACGTCTGGCTTGAACTTGACAAAAGCAACTTATCCCAAAAAAAAAAAAAAATATGTAAATATAAAGCCCAACACATCTCGGAAACACTCAACCAAGGATCCTTAATCAATGAACACTTTGACATGTAGAAACTGCATTCATATTATATACTACAAAGTGAACTGTAAAATTTTCAGTTAAAACTTCTATCACTAATCTCAAGACACTGTGATCTATAAAATTTCACATAATTCATACTATTTTAAATATCTTCATTATCAGGCTTGAAATCTTTCAAAGTCAACTTCACTTTCACATTCAAACAGACACAAACCAAAGTAATGGAGAAAACAACTGCCCAACAAGCGTTCAGCAACAACCTCAAACTCCAAAACCCCCTTCAATCTTTATAATTGGGGTCGTCAAAATCAATGGACTTCTGGATGTGTTAGATTTAATTGCAGAGCCAAACTCATATGTTGTTAAAACAATAAGCAAGGGTAAAATTAAAGTCCTACCTTCCACATCTGAAGCGTACCGTTATATCACCAAATACCTCGATGAACAATAAGTGACTTACCACACTTATCAACTAAAGGTCGAACGCTCGTTTAGGATCATGATAAGAGGTTTACACCACATTACCCCCAAGGGCGATGTTGACGGCGAACTGAACAAACTTGGATATCAAGTCATAAGTAAACAGCCGCTTAATAAGTTTTTTGTCGACTTTGCGCCCAGTAATAACAACTTGGAAGCTCTCAAGTTGACCCGTTTGTGCCGACAAATGAGACAACCTTCACAACCATGGATGCAACAGCATCTGCAATTTCTTTTTCGATCCAGACACAGAAAAAACCTCCACCCAATCACAGAACAAGCTTCAATGATTAACACTATTGACGCACGTTTTGAGCAATTACTATCTAAAATCGATAATATGGTGGAAAGGCTAACGATGATAATGAACGCGATCCTCGCCATATCATCAAAATAATGACGCACCAATAACTGAAGATAGCGATCTGGAACGCAGACGGTCTGCTGCAGGGGAAAAATGAGGTAGAGACATTCTTGGCCTCTAACAACATTGACATCATGCTAATCTCTGAAACGCACTTCTGCCAAAGCACTTATGTCAAACTATACGGATATGAGATCTATACAGCCAACCACCCGGATGATAATCGCATGCGTGGAGGAGCTGCGGTGATTATAAAATCCGCCTTAAGGCTCTTTCCACTGGATCGAATACGCACGTGCTCCATCCAATCTGCTGCTGTGAAAATCTCCACTGATCAAGGCGATTTAGTCTACTACTACTACTACTTGTTATAACTTTTTTATTTGATTGAATAAGATTATTATTTATATCATTTGTATTAATTATTGCTTCTTTAGTAATTTATTATAGAAAAGAATATATAAGAAGTGATGAAAATATTAATCGTTTTATTATATTAGTATTAATATTTGTTTTATCTATAATATTAGGATGAAATGGCTTAGGGTTAGTTTCTTATTGTTTAGTTATTTATTTTCAAAATATTAAATCTTATAGTGCCGGTATATTGACTGCACTATCTAATCGAATTGGTGATGTTGCTTTATTATTAGCTATTGCTTGGATATTAAATTATGGAAGATGAAATTTTATTTTTTATTTAGAAATAATACAAAATGATTTTGAAATAAAAATATTTGGATTTTTAGTTGTATTAGCAGCTATAACTAAAAGAGCTCAAATTCCTTTTTCTTCATGACTTCCTGATGCTATAGCGGCTCCTAATCCAGTTTATGCTTTAGTACATTCTTCAACTTTAGTAACTGCAGGAGTTTATTTATTAATTCGATTTAATGTATTATTAGAAAATTCATTATTAGGTAATTTACTATTACTTTTATCAGGGTTAACAATATTTATAGCAGGATTAGGAGCTAATTTTGAATTTGATTTAAAAAAAATTATTGCTTTATCTACTTTAAGACAATTAGGTTTGATAATAAGAATTTTATCAATAGGATTTTGTCATCTTTTAACTCACGCTTTATTTAAAGCTTTATTATTTATATGTGCAGCATCTATTATTCATAATATGAATAATTCTCAAGATATTCTTTTAATAGGAGGATTAAGAATTCATATGCCTTTAACTTCTGCTTGTTTTAATGTTTCAAATTTAGCTTTATGTGGTATACCTTTTTAGCTGGATTTTATTCAAAAGATATAATTTTAGAAGTGGTAATTAGAAATATTAGTTAATTTTCATTTTTTCCATTTTTTTTCTACTGGTTTAACTGTTTGTTATTCTTTTCGGTTAGTTTATTATTCAATAACAGGAGATTTAAATAATATAAGATTAAATATATTAAATGATGAAGGATGAATTATACTACGAGGAATATTAGGATTATTATTTATAACAATTATTGGGGGAAGATTATTAAATTGATTAATATTTTCAAGACCTTATATAATTTGTTTACCTTTTTATATAAAAATGTTAACATTATTTGTGTGTATTTTTGGGGGTATTTAATTTCAATTATTAATTTATATTCTGTTAATAAATCTTTAAAAAATTATTATATATATATAAGTTCTATATGATTTATACCTTATATTGCTACATATGGAATTATTTATTGACCTTTAAATTATGGTCAATTAGTTATTAAAAGATTTGATCAGGGTTGATCAGAATAATTTGGTAGACAAAATTTATCTCTTGAAAAATATTCTCAATTTATTTTCATTATACAAAATAATAATTTAAAGATTTATTTATTATTATTTGTATTTTGAATTTCAATTTTATTAAATTTAATATTATTTTTATATTCAAATAGCTTATAGTTAGAGTATAACATTGAAGATGTTAGGGAGATTAGTTAATCTTTGAATATACATAATTAAATTTAGTAATTTATAAAAAATCGTTTTTTATTCTTACAATGAAAATGTAAAGTTTTATTTAAACTATATAAATAGAAGTATAAATGGAATTAAACCATTAAAAGAAAAAAGTTAGCAGCTTTCACTTGATCACCATACTTCCTTAATTGAGTTTTTACTCAATTATATCATTAACAGTGATATGCCCTTTTTGGCTTCAATTAAAAGAATAAGGGTAAAGTTACCTAAGATTAGGTCGAAACTAATTGCAATATATCGCTTCATATTCAGAAGGTGATTGAATTATTCAATACTTTTTGAATGCAAATCAAATGATATTTAACTACAACCCTAATTTGATCAATTTAACATTCCTTGATCTCATCTAATAAAATTTTTTTATAAAATTGATCTAAAAATAATATACAATATAAAGAAAGTAGTCAACATCAATTAAAGATGATTCCAAAAAAGTATCTATACATTACAATAGACCTTATGATTGAAGTCAAATATACTTTTATATATATAAAATTTAAATAACCTCCTAAAATAAATTTAACATATAAAAATAATCATACAATATCAACAAAGTGTCAATATCAAGCAGCTGCTTCAAATCCAAAATGGTGATTTTTAGAAAAATGATTATTTAAGTGTCGTAATAAACAAATTAATAAAAATGTTGTTCCAATTAAAACGTGAACTCCATGAAATCCTGTTGCTATATAAAATGTTGATCTCATAAACTGAATCTCGCAATTGTAAATGGGGCTTCTATATATTCATAAGCTTGTAAAATAGAAAAATAGATTCCTAATAAAACAGTAAAAAACAATCCTTGTGTTGTTTGAGTGTGATTATTTTCTATTAAACTATGATGAGCTCAAGTTACTGTTACACCTGAAGTTAATAAAATTGCTGTATTTAATAAAGGAATTTGAAAAGGATTAAAAGAAATAATTCCTATAGGAGGTCAAGTTGCTCCTAATTCAATTGTTGGAGATAATCTTCTATGAAAAAAAGCTCAAAAACATGCTTACAAAAAATAAAACATCTGATAAAATAAATAAAATTATACCTCAACGTACATCCAATAGTAACTGGCATAAGTACGTGTAATCCTTGATAGGTTCCTTCACGGGAAACATCTCGCATCATTGATAAACTGTTAAAATTGTAATAATATTTCCTAAAATAAATAATGATATATCATATTGATGAAATCATTTAACTATACCTGAAACTGTTGTTATAGCTCCAATAGATGCTGTTAAAGGTCAAGGGCTATAATCTACTAAATGAAAGGGGTGATTTGAATGTGTAGACATTAATTTACTTCTCTAGAATAGAAAGTTCTTAATACAGCAATTACATATGATTGAATTATAGCAACAGCTGATTCTAATACTAATAAAGCAATTTCGGGTGATTTAATAATAAAGTTAATAAGAAATGTCCTGCAATTATATTAGCTGTCAATCGAACTGCTAAAGTTCCTGGTCGAATTACATTTCTAATAGTTTCAATACATACTATAAAAGGTATTAAAATAGCTGGAGTACCTTGAGGAACTAAATGAGCAAATATGTGTTGAGTATGATTAATTCATCCATAAACTATGAAACATAATCACAAAGGTAAAGCTAATGTTAAAGTTAATGTTAAATGACTTGTTCTAGTAAAAATATAAGGAAATAATCCTATAAAATTATTAAATAAAATCATAGAAAATAATGAAATAAAAATAAAAGTAGATCCATTATGGCCTGAAGGACCTAATAAAGTTTTAAATTCTTTATGTAAAGTAACTAAAATAGAATTTCAAAAAATATTAAAACGAGAAGGTATTAATCAGTAAATAGATGGAATTAATAATAATCCTAAAAATGTTCTTATTCAATTAATTGATAAATTAAGGATTCTTGAAGAAGGATCAAATACAGAAAATAAATTAGTTATCATTTTCAATTTATTGAGTTTAAATTAATTTTTTTTAAATTAGAAGATTTAGGTGAAGAAGGTAAAAAAGAATAATAATTTAAAATTGAAAATAAAATAAAGGAAATAGAAAAAATAATAAATAAACTTAATCATCTAATAGGGGCTATTTGTGGAATTAAAAAATATTAATTTAAATATTAATAATTTTAGTTTGACTAACTAATTTTTTCATTAGAAGTAAGTGCTAATTTACTATTATATGGTTTAAGAGACCAGTACTTGCTTTCAGTCATGTAATGATTAATTAATTAGATGAAATTCATTTTATAAATATAATTAATTGGAGATTCTTTCAATTACAATAGGTGTAAAATTACTGATTATCACACAAATTTCGGAACATTGTCCATAATATAATCGTAGTCGATTAATAATAAAATTAGTTTGGTTTAATCGATTGGTGAGCATCAACTTTAAACCTAAAGTCAGTGACAGTTCATGAATGAATTACATCTGCAGCAGTTAGCTAAAATTCGAATTTGAAAATAGTTCAAATTGTTTCAATTAATTGACCATGAAGTAAAAATCGATTTACTATATTTAAAAATAGTATAAATATTAATACCACTATAATAGTAATATACTTATATATGTAGTCATGAAAAAATGTTAATTGTCCATTAAGAAGAACTATCTGAACTAAATAGCATGTTACATTAATCTATGATAAGTAAAATATTTATATATGGAGCTTAAATCCATGACTAATCTGCCATATTAGAAAATAACTATAAAGTTAATTAATTTCTAATAATGAAATTAAAACCAATAGTT
The DNA here is from genome assembly GCA_037043315.1 of Amiota communis. Classification (NCBI taxonomy): domain Eukaryota; kingdom Metazoa; phylum Arthropoda; class Insecta; order Diptera; family Drosophilidae; genus Amiota; species Amiota communis. The sequence goes on from JBAMAV010000243.1 coordinate 129,438, forward strand.
GAATTCAACATTTCAAGTAGTGTAAGCATCGGGATAATCTGAATAACGTCGAGGTATTCCGGCTAAACCTAAAAATGTTGAGGGATAAATGTTAAATTTACTCCAATAAATATAATAACAAATTGACTTTTTAATCATTATGTATTTATAGTTAATCCTGTAAATAAAGGATATCAGTGAATAAATCCTGCAAATAGCTGCTCCTATTGATAAAACATAGTGAAAATGAGCAACTACATAATAAGTATCATGTAGAATAATATCAACAGATGAATTTGCTAATACAACTCCTGTTATCACAGTAAATAAAAATACAAATCCTAAAGCTCATAAAATAGCTGGAGAATATGTTAATTGTGTTCCATGTAAAGTTGTAATCAACTAAAAATTTTAATTCCTGTTGGCACAGCAATAATTATAGTGGCAGATGTAAAATAAGCTCGTGTATCTACATCCATCCACTAAACTAAAAACAATACCTAATATCCGCTAATATAGCATAAATTATTCCTAGTGCTCCAAAGTTTCCTTTTTTCCTGATTCTTGACTAATAATATCAGAAATTATTCCGAATCCAGGTAAAATTAAAATATAAACTTCTGGGTGTCCAAAAAATCAAAATAAATGTTGATAAAGAATTGGGTCTCCTCCACCAGCGGGATCAAAAAAAGAAGTATTTAAGTTTCGGTCTGTTAATAATATTGTAATAGCTCCAGCTAAAACTGGTAAAGATAATAAAAGTAAAAGAGCAGTAATTACTACAGATTATACAAATAAAGGCATACGATCTAAGGTAATACCAGTAGCTCGTATAAGCTCCTCCATGAGCAATACCTGAAGATAAAGGAGGGTAAACTGTTCATCCTGTACCAGCTCCATTTTCAACTATACTACTTACTAGTAATAATGATAAAGCAGGTGGTAATAATCAAAATCTTATATTATTTATTCGAGGAAATGCTATATCAGGAGCTCCTAATATAATAGGAACTAATCAATTTCCAAATCCTCCAATTATAATTGGTATAACCATAAAAAAAATTATAACAAAAGCATGAGCTGTAACAATTACATTATAAATTTGATCATCACCAATTAGTGCTCCTGGGTGTCCTAATTCAGCTCGAATTAAAATTCTCAATGAAGTTCCAACTATTCCTGCTCAAGCTCCAAAAATAAAATATAAAGTTCCAATATCTTTGTGATTAGTAGAAAATAATCATTGTCGCGATTAAGTGGCTGAAGTTTAGGCGATAGATTGTAAATTTATTTATAAGAGTATTCTTCTTAATCAATAGCTTTATAGTCAATAATGATATTAGACTGCAATTCTAAAGGAGTAAGATTTTACTAAAGCTTAAAGGAGTAATCCTATATTTATAGCTTTGAAGGCCATTAGTTTATTTAGCTTAAAGCCTTAAAACATATAATAAAATAATGAAACTAAAAATAATCCACCAATTGAAATAAAAGATATTAATAAATAACAATTTAAATTAAAATTATTAAATTGTATATTAATAATTCAATTATTTTCATAATAATTTAGTATAAAAGCAGAATAACAAATTCGTAAGTAAAAATACAAAGTAATTAATTAATGTTGAAATTGTTAAAATTGTTAATAAAAATAATTATTATTAAAAGAAAGTTGTTGAATAACAATTCATTTTGGTAAAAATCCTAAAATTGGAGGAAGTCCTCATAAAGATAAAAAATTTATAAATAAAATAAATTTAAGAATTTTTGAATTATAAAATAAAGAAAATAATTGATTTAAATGAAATCTTTTATAAATATTAAAAATAGTATAAAGAATAAATTATAAAATAAATTATTCAAATTGATTCACTAATATTTAATGCTGAAAGTATTCATCGTAAATGATTAATAGAAGAGAAAGCTATTAATTTACGCAATGAGGTTTGATTTAATCCTCCTAGTGCTCCAATAATTACTGATAAAATAATTCTAATTATTAATAATTCTTTAATATTTAAGTAAGAAATTAATATAAAGTGCAATTTTTGTCATGTTATTAAAATTAAAGCATTAATTCAAGTTAATCCTTCCATTCAATTTGGAAATCAAAAATGAAAAGGAGCAGCCCCTCTTTTTAATAGTAATGAAGATAGTAAAATTTCAAAATTAAAAGTAGCGGATTCAAGATGGCGAACATAAAAATTTAATAAAATCAAATTAAAGTTTGATTTTGCAGCATGTTTTAAAATTAAAATGGAAATGGAAAGGCAAAAATTGTATGTAGAATTTCGTTTTCATATACACCTTGTTATGTAATAAATATATAAAATATGTTGGCTACTGACTATTTTAGCTGACCCAGCTAACCGTATAGCTGAATTGCGATTAGCTTGAAATTAATGTGCAACAGTTAGAAATATGTGTGTTTAGTAGAAATATAGCAAAGGTAGTTAGATTATACATATAATTTATAATTTATTTATAATTTTATAATCTGTAAATAAATAATATGCAATACATATAATTCCATAAATTCCCTAAAAAGCTTCAACTAAAGTGCATATTATAAGCAGCGCTTAAAAACTGTCAATCATTTTCAGTTCTTTTACTATTGCTTCGACTGCGAAATTTTTAAAAGCAGCAGAGGCAAAGTTGCAGTTGCTACTGCTGTTTGGTCTTCTTCTTTAGTGCTTGTCGTTAAATTTTTGTTTAATTTTGGCATAGATGATTTATAATTCAGTAATAATTGTCTTATATGTATATCATGTATGTATCTATCGTATATAGTTACACATAAGTATATAAAAAGAACACAAATATAGTTTAAACATAAAAAATTAACAGCGTCCATCGTCATCTAGCTCTAAGAAGCTTCCATTAAGCTTAACTAGCAAAATATTCTTCTGAATAAAGTACTTATATACATATGTATATAATTAAATGTAATACACGCGAATTCAATAATTGGACCTTTGATAACAAAATTAAGAAGTTTTAAATTCTTGGATTAAATAAATGATAAAAAAAAATTAAAGAACTAAAAATAATATTGGTAACAGATTTAAGAATTCTTATATACTTTCAATGGATAGATGGATATATTTTGGCTTAGTTTGTTGGGATCCCTAGATTTGTTGTTGCTCCAAATCTTTAAAAATATCAGATTGTTTGGCTTAGTTGTTGTTGAAAACTTTGTTGGACTAAGTTTCATACTTTCCGAAGATTTTTATAACTCCAAATGTGGTCGATTGGTTCACGTTGTCTTCGGGCAACATAATAAGAATTATACTTTATATTAAATTGTATATAGCCTCATGATCATATAAAATAATTAAAATTTAGATACACGGCGGAAATAAAGTGGTCTTTCGATCTTTCGAACTTTAATTGCTTCGCTTGTGCCGAACTTGGCTACTTTTTCATCGTTTTCTTTTAATGGAATTTTAATTTTTTTATTGTATTAAAAGACATAATTATCATAGGTAGGCACATTTACTGAAGTAAGTGAAAATGCCAGGGGCCCAGAACCAAATTGCAAATTCTAAGATGAAAAGAGAGATCAACCTTTGTTAATCACCATTCTGACTGAGCACCCCATGTATGATAAAAACTAGATCATAGTAGCCTTGTAAAATATACAATATGTTTTCTTTCTTGACAATTTGATATTTTCTGTTCATTTAAAATAAATTTTTGTATAAAAACATCTACTAATATGGAGCCGGAAAGGAAATCTCCTGTCTCTAATAAAAAAATAAAGACAAAGATGACAACACAACCAGCAAAGCACAAGAAAGTTACCAAGCCAGTTTCCGATTATAAGTATACCGGTGATAAAAGAAATTTTCTTAAAATTCTAAAAATACCCGAACCCGTTGAAAATGGCGAAGAACTTTATGTAATGGAAGTGGATGTTGAATAAACCTGCGTATGTGAACATAAATCAATCATGACAGTGGATGGAGAAATTTGTTAACGGTGAAATCTTTCTTGAATGGATTTGGAATGAAAGCTAAATTAAAAACAGTGGATGACCTATTAGTGCTATAAAATTGTATGTAGTTAACACGAATTTCAAAAGTGGACACAAAATAAAAAATTACTAAGTGCACAGATAAATGTTGTTGTAATGGTGTATTCTTGTATAGTTATAAGTTTATATATTTCTGTCAAAAATTCTAAGATTCCCCTGATCTACTTCCGGAATCATGCGACAATAGTCGGCCAAGGACCACTTACCCTTAACGCGTGGCTACATGCTGTAGTCCCCTCGCACTTAAAACGAAGAACTCAGAAACGGTTTATTAAATGTAACATGACATTAAGCCTAAGAAATCAACCTTACAAAATGTGGTATCTTTTTGTACCCTTCTTATTGGGGAAGAAGTGGTTGGTATTTTTGGGCAATAGAAAGGTCATACACGCAAAATGTCGAGTCAATGCCTATTTCATTAATGGATCGGTCACCTTTTATTGCCATCATTTCTGCAGCGCACAGTGCCACATATCCTGGAAACTCGTAAATCTGACTTTTGGCTATCTTATTAACATAGGCATAATGTGTTCATATGCTTTGTGAGACATTGAGTGAAGTCTAATAGCCCATTGTGAAAAAAAGCCAATTCATGCCGAAAAAACAAGTCCGCTCTTCCTTTAAGTACATTTGTCGTTGAGACTAATCTGCATGTTACATAAATGTGTTAGAAGGCATAAATGTTCGCTACTCTAATATTTTTCGAGCCCAACCCGTACTGGTAAGATTTACCACGGAGCCATCTCTTGAGTTTTATTTATGTGTAACTCCAAGGCAACTCGCAGAATGTTTCGGGTGACAGACGACATTGTCAGCTCCTTTTCTGTCGAGTTCATCTGCTACTAGTCATTTTATTAATGTTAAGCAGTGACAGCTGATCTTCTGAGAGATTATTTTGTAATTTTTATCTTATAAATTTATTTTTATAAATTAAATGAATTTTATTGCCTCATCTATCAGGTCATAATCATCTGCGGTACTTACAAAATTTGCAGTAGCCTTATTGTTGTCACCAAAAACAAATGAATAAATGGATCTTGAATGAACCTGCGGATGCAGTAGATTCACGAAATTGTTAGAATTGGATTGTTTCTTGAACGTATCTATAAGGAAAGCAAAATTAAAGATGAGTGCACTTTTGATTTCGACCATGGATGAGATGTATGTATATATGTGTATACTTATATGTAATACACACGAAATCCAAGATTTTATGTTTTGATATCAAAATTAAGAAGTTTACGTTCAAATGGTTATAGTAATGGTAAATTCTTGGATTAAATGAATAATAAAAAAAATTAAAGAAATAAAAATAATATTGGTAACAGATTTAAGAATTCTTATATACTTTCAATGGATAGATGGATATATTTTGGCTTAGTTTAGTTGGGATCCCTAGATTCTTTATCGGATTATTTGGCTTAGTTGTTGTTGAAAAGCTTGTTGGGATAAGTTTCATACTTTCCCGAGCTTTTTATGACAGCAAATGTTTTCGATTGGTTCGTTGATTGTTGGATTATATTGTGTATAAGTCTTTCGGTCATATAAATTATTGAAATTTAATGAAAGCAGAATGAAATAAATACTATATTTCTACCTAAGTTATGATCTAGACATACGGCGGAAACGAAGATAGCGATCTTTCGAACTTGGCATCAGATCAAATGTGATTTATATGTAAAACTAATAAATATTCACAAACACTGGTTTTAATGGGTGGCGACTTCAATGCTAAGCACACTTTCTGGGGCTCAAGACTCATCACAACAAAAGGCAGAGAACTTTATAAAAAAGCCCTGCAAATGACAGGAAGCAGTTCCTATTCTACTGGCACGAATTTACTGACCAACATATCCACAAAAAACACCCGATCGCATAAACTTCTTTATTTCGGTAAAAACTTCATCCAATTATCTGTGCATTGAAAATGGTCTAGATATGAATTCTGATCATTCTGCTATATACCTTACACTCTATGAGAGAGTAGCTACTAAGGAGCCACCACCCACTCTTGTCAGTAAATACACCGACTGGGAATACTTCAAAAGAATCCTGTCTGACTACAATAATGAAGAAATCGTAATAAACAGGACTGCTGACTTAGACGATGAAATCATTAATCAGACATAAATCATTCAACTTGCAGTTTGGAGAAGCACATCAACCACAAGAAATACCAAGACAGGGCACAAGTACACAAACGAAATAAAAGAAATGGTTATGGAAAAGCGCAGAGTGAGTCGAAGATAGCAACAATCAAGATCTCCTATTGATAAAACGCTGCTTAAAAAGCTAACAAAAAATCTCTGCAATAAAATTAAAGCTTTTAAAAATAGCGTTCTTATCAAAAAATTATGTGAGCTAACTAATAACCGTAACACTGATTAATCGCTTTGGAAGTACACAAAAAAGTTTGCACAACCAACTGAGCGATATCCACCAATAAAAAAAACCAGATAACACGTGGGCCAAATGAAGCGGAGAAAAGGCAAACATTTTTGCAGATTATGTAGAGAACACCTTTAAGCCATATAACTCATTAAGAGCATCTGTAATGGAACTTTAACCGTTCGACAATGATATTGAAATTCCCCATGTTACAGTAGCTGAGCTATCTGAATAGATAATGAAACTAATAGTGGCTTTACAGTGAGCTAAGATTCGAATCTATGAAAATGGACTATTGATTCGAGTTCCATTTGACAACAACAACAGGGAAAATGACTAAATTAAGGGGTTGATATGCTTAGATTCGGTTTTTTCTAAGCAGTGTTGTCCAATTTTTCCGTGTAAGTTGGCAGGATTTTGATAATTTCTTTGTTTTTTGTGATTGTCAGGTGTCTTCTTCGTCCATTTTTGTTGCGCGTTCGTGATGCTAAAATAGTACTATAAAGCACAAAACCGAATCTTCGTGATACGAGCCACTGTAAAGCCACTATTAGTTTCATTATCTATTCAGATAGCTCAGCTACTGTAACATGGAGAAGGTTCTGATCCATATTCATCAACCATGTCTTTTTCATGATCCTGTGGTTACCAGGAGGGGTACCTCTCATACAAACCCAAATTTAATGGCAACTTATAAAGAATAAATGTACAGTAAAATTGTCACTGAAAATGATGTGATGCTAACAAAGGCCAGCTCGCCATGTTGAAGGCGTTCTTGACGTCCAGGGTCACCATATCGCAGTATTCCTTGTCTACTACTGCTACTACTACTACTACTTTGTCGAATTAGAAAAACTGGATGCAAAAACAATAGCTTCAGCGATTGACGGATTTATTAGAAAAGAAGAACTGGATGAAAATAAATGTGGTGGGGTACGATGGATGTTCCACTATGCCGGAAATACACAATACTGTATCTACAATCAAAGATATTATACTATTTTTTAGAGAATCAAGTACAAGAACAAAGTATGTTTCCAATATACGATTGCTGTGTGAAACTAGATGGTCTCATAAATACAAATGTATTGCAATATTTAAGGATCACTTCGTTAGAATTGTCGAAGGACTGTGGAAGGAAACAGCAATACCCAAAAACTGCGCTGCATTGAAACCGGTATTTATTAATGTGCAAAGCACATAGGAAGCATTATTGAACTTGTACCCAACCTTCGTTAAAATGCAGACATTCGGATGGATATAATTTTTTCTACAGCTAACAAGATTGCTGAAGATATTGATACTTAAATGAAACCACCCAGGCTAGTTTCTCAACAGCAGCATAGACAAAATCACCCTGTGGTGGAATATTGGAAACGGTCAATATTTATTCCATATTTAGATTCCCTAAACTCATCACTGAAAAATAGATTTTCTGAAGAGAACACCCCGCGTTCTCATTATTTTTGCTTCATCCAGCAAATATGCTTAAATTAACAAAAGCCCATTTTATGTTGCAAGCTGCACGTTTCAAAGAATTTTATTCTTTGGCTGGGTTTGACCAAGAAGCAAAGCTTTGGTACAACCTTTGGATAAAAAAAATAATAGCAATCTCTCAGAGTTACAACTTTGTGATTTGTGGGAAAATGCCGATTTGTTTTTCCATACAATTAAAACTGCTCTTGATATTATTTTGGCTCTACCATGTACAACTGCAACAATAGAGAGATCTCTTAGTACTTTAAAAAGATTAAAGACTTGGCTGCGAGCAACAATGGGAGAGTCTCGACTTAATGAGATATTATTTTAATATTGTTTTATACTTTGATGTTTTGTATACCCCTGCAAAGGACGTGCTGAGTTCTTTGTTGTTAATTAATTATTCTCATGTCTCATGAGCGTTCACAGAAAGATGGTAGAGGAGAATCTGGAGAAAATAAATGCCGATGTTTTAAACTATTTTAAAAATTATAGGCGTATGTTATTTTTAAAATGTATCTTTAAAACCAAAAAAAAACAAAAATTTAAAAAAATATGAATTGCATTTTGTTATGTACTTTATCCTTTTTATCTTTCACTATAATTCTTAATTTTTCCATAAGTTTCGCTTCAGATTATTAGCTTTTAAATTCAGTTTTACTACAAGTATTCTTTTAATTTTATTAAAAGTATTTTGGTACTTAATTTTCACTAAAATTTAGATTAGCGTTTAAGGTTTATTTCATTATAAGATTAGTTGTATTATAATTAATAATTTAATTTAATTTTCACTACAATTCACATATTAATTTATATTTAATTTTCACTTTTTATATTACAATTGTTTTAATTTTGTGCAAAGAGAAAAAAGAAAACTTCACTAAGCGACTGATTGATTAGGCTTCAAGACTGGGATTAATATTGTGCGCTCCTTTTAGTTTAATAAAAACCTCAACTTATGATTTCTTGATCGCCGTTACTGCCTTATTAATCCCGTGTCCACTGGCGTAGCTAGGTAAGCAAGAACCCCTGGGCAAAATTAAATTGGGGCCCTATTTAAACTAAACTCCTTAGCTTACTACGTGTTATGTGTGTATGTATTATTATGTTTAACACAGCAGATAGTATTTAGTGGTACTTCCTAATCAAATATATATTTTGTGAGAGTTTGTTTGTTTATTTCGCTTTCACATAAAAACTACTAGATAGGCTTCGACCTGTGTAAAAGGATCCTGTGGGATCATTACTAGCGAGCAAAGTCACGGGAGACAATTTTTTTTAATAATTTATTTTACAATCTTTTTCTGGCTTTTGCAAAATTGTTCAACTTACATAATTGTTCAACAGTCCATGTTGGGGTCAATTAATGTCGAACAAGTTGGTGAATATCACTAAATTGAATTGAGAAGTTTACTTTGGAATGTATCTTATTTTTGGCACTTCATCTACCTTGAGTAAAAAGGATGGTGATAGGAAATGAAATATTTGACAGACTGTACTCATGACAGTAAAACGTGAATTTAACTGACCTATTATTATGTCTAGTACGTTATTGAAAATTGTAATTTTAATTATTTCTTCTCTGTTTCAAAATCGGTGATCAGAAGCTAATTCGTCACAATGTTTTTTAGCTTTTTTTTGGTCGTTTTTCGTGAAAATTGGAATCTAGGTCATATTTTTTTGAAGTTTCACTTGATTTGCACTTGAACGATTCGAAGTCATTTCTATAAAATTCAAATTTTGTTTTCACATCTACTTAAGCTCTACTTTTCTAAATCGATATCATTCAATATTTGATGCATGAACTCACACAGCAATACGAACTCGAAATTTAGAATTTTTGTTTTAACGCAATTTGCTTCGCTACGCTCATCCTTACTGGAACTCTTCAGTACTAAATAAATGAAGCTTTACTCCACATATCGTTTTAACTCTACTAGACCATCTAGTCGGATTTCATTTTTTAGAGTGGTTTCTGATTCGCCAGTGAATTTCGACAGTAGATCCCAACGTTTAATGCTATTTCCGAAAAAAATACAAAAATCTTGAAACGTTGCAAAAAATATCTATATTTCCACACAACTGCTAACGGAATCATTTATCACTACATTCAAATTATGACTGGCGCAATGTACATAATCCGCATTTGGCTGAATATTCTTAATCTGATTTAACGTGAAAACGTTTTTAAAAAGGGCATACATGTCACAATCTGACGCTCTTTCAGAAATTTAACGAAATTTGTCGGCTTTGTTTTTAATATATCTAGTGACTCAAAAGTCGTAGCTCCAAGTAATTAATATATTCTGAAAATATCGGAAGTGGTGAAGCTTATGTCAACAAGCGGGTGGGGCGTTCAAAAAAGTGACAAAAATTGAAAATTATCTGTGAAAACGTTTTTAAAAAGGGCATACATGTCACAATCTGACGCTCTTTCAGAAATTTAACGAAATTTGTCGGCTTTGTTTTTAATATATCTAGTGACTCAAAAGTCGTAGCTCCAAGTAATTAATATATTCTGAAAATATCGGAAGTGGTGAAGCTTATGTCGACAAGCGGGTGGGGCGTTCAAAAAAGTGACAAAAATTGGAAATTATCTTTTCTTTTGTAAGCGTATTGGCCTATTTGGCTGATTTTTCTTTTGTTGTGTTCGCTATATGCCAATTAGAAGAATGTGAATGAAAATTTATGAAAATCCACCTGAAAAGTGGGAAATTTTGACGTTTTATATTAAAATCTAACCGGGAACTGTCCAGATCTAACCTACGCGACTTGCAATTGACATTCAAACCCAACATAACTTATTTCTCCCATCATTACCTTGTGTTAAATGTAATAAAATAAAATTAACAAATAATGTAAAGTTAATATTCATTAACAATACAAACCTGTCCGTACCAAACAATTTTGAATTTCGACTTTGCTTTACACTACTTATGTAATAATATTGGTACGGTAGTGTAGCGATACTACCTGCCCAGACTTTTTGTTTGTAAACAAAGACATAAAAAGGTAATGTCAAGAAAATTTGTCTGTTTTTATTGTGGCCGTGTCACCTTTTAATGGTATATTATTGTGGCGTGATGTTTTTTTGTTTGGTTTTTCTTTTATTAATTTCATTTATTTCCTTACTGTTTACTTCCATACTGATTTTATTTTGCTTTACCGTTTATACCAAACCCATATTCCTAATTATTCTTAATACGGTTCCTTATATTGTTAGGTATAAATGTTCAGCGAATATACTACTATATTCTATATAGACTGCAATAAATGCTGACCTAGCTGTTAAGTCCTTTAATCAAGTATCCATATTTTTTTTTCGAATCTCCCCAGTTCTGATCAGTTTAGTATTAGATAAAAGGAGTGTGGAGTGGTATGATGATTATAATGATAATGATTTGTTTACTTACTACAAAAAAAAGAGCACCTGCTACTGAACACTTGTTAACAATCCAAATTTACAAAAAATATTTAGCACTTAACATGATTTTAATTTAGAAAACAAAAGATTTTGTTATGCTAATAAAACAATAGAGTCAGGCAACAAACTTCAAGCAATGCATTTTTCATTTAGTAGTGTAGATGAATGAAATTCGGAATTTTTAATAGAAGTGGCAAAATATCCATTTTCTATAACGAAATGTGGATTGGACTTCGTTATACTTCGTATAGCTAGTAGCTATTAAAGAAGTTAGTATTTAGATCATGAAATCAATTATTGACATGTGTTAATTTCGATTGCAATGTTCATGGCTACAGTTGGGCAAAGTGTTCCATTCTACTACCTGAATGTTACATGAATTTAATTAAACTTTTCTTAATGCATCAATAATCAGAAAAATAGTAATTAGTTAATTGTTATTTCCCAGAATGTTATAATGACCTTTCATAATCATCTATTTATTGTCTTAGGGCATATGCAAAGATTTTTTAATTAAAACAACCCTCTTTTTACCTGGTCATTTTTTGCAACACTGGGTTTTCCCAAGTTATATTTTTGTGATCATTAAAATATAATTACTGCCAAGAAATATAAACTAAGGACTAGTATCATATTTATATTGCTAATGATATATGTATAGTAGCTTATGCAAAATTGTGTATAAATATTAGTTTGAGGATACAAGAAGTGCATTCACTAGTTTATCGTTGTGCAAAGAAGATCGTAAGGATTCAAAGGAAAGTAAACTTAATATCTTTTAAACCACACTCAATTAAAAATATGGAGGGAAATACGACAACATTTGATGATTCTCTGGAACTAACATACGACAATCAACATTATTCATACGAAATGTTAGAAAGCGCAATAAACAACTACGATGAGCCATCAACAAAAAAATATAAGATTGATAATACAAGTAACACGAACTGCTTGTTGACAGACGCAGAGAATGAATGTCTTGACGATTTAATGGATATCTTTAAAGATGCGGAGGAGAATAATTGCAACAACTACATATCTACCCAAAGAGGGCCATACGAGCCTATTGTTTCCGGAAACAATACTCCTAACCCTGTACCACAAGTGCAAACTACGGTGTCTTATAAAATATATGCATACCGACATGAAATCCGCCGGAAAAAAAGGAATTGGACATTTGACCTACAATCAAAAATGTATCTTACTAATGATTTGATTGAACTAAATATGAAGAACCAAAGTATTTTAAGCAACGAAGATTTGCAAATTATGATGAGAGAAATTTGGTATAAAAATAGCATACAATCTTATCTCAACAGTCTTGCACAGTGATTTAATAAAAAATAAACTTAAATTCAGATAAAATATTAATGTATATTTTGTTATTTTAATATACCATAAAATTAGCTTGAATCATTTCAAAATAAAAGTATTATATAACAAATAAATTTCTTTTAAAATTTTTTTATTTAAGGGCAATAAATGTGACAATATGTGTTTTCAGGGTTATGGCGATTGTACCCACTTGATTTGCAGGAGGGAATTGGTTGATTTGTGTTTCATAAGATGTACTCTGAAAATTTCAAACTAATATCTCCAAAACTGTATAAATATGTAACGTGAGTCAATTGTCCTTTACCTGAGCAAATTAGAATTAAATGGAAAGTTCGCTTACTTTTTATCCTTACGATTGCACTCACTGCCCTAACTCCCTGGATATCGATCTCAGATCAGATCATCTGCCACTCATCATTCAAACAGGTATGCTTATGCTGCATATAATTAAATTAAAGCCCATTTATTACCATGGGGTGCTGATGTCTATCTGTTCCGACTCCTTTTCGAACAAAATCTACACATAAACATGAAAATTTCATCCGGCAACGACATCGATGATGTAGTTGACCTAATAACTAAAAGCATACGCTCAGCGGCAACGTCAGTTAAGTCAAGTCGTCATCATACCACACGTCCTTTACTCCCGCGACGTACACAAGAAGTAGGACAGCTTGTGGCTAATAAGCGTCGGCTTCGTAGCAAATACTTGCAGACCCGTCAGCCTGTTGACAAAACGAAGTTTGTAAGAGATGCTTGAGCGCTCACAAATCAGATACTGAGCGTTCAGAAAGATTAGAAGATCTACTTAGACAAACTGATCCAGACAGGGATGCACACTTTAACTTATGGAAACTGACACGAAATATAACTTTTTATGTCCCTCACCTAACTCCGCTATTCAAAACGATAAAGGAGTCTGATGCATAACCGACCTAGAGTCAAGATTACCACCGTACCATGTAGCTGATTTCTGAGACAACAAATGCTGTCCTTAAATCGCGGCTGACACTGGACCTCCCAATTCGATTCACTACCCACAAAGAAGTCATTAATTAAATTAAATACACTAAACAAAGCTCTAGAATGTTACAGGATTGATGGAAGGGTTTCAAAAACTCTCGCCATCTAAGATGCTCTTCTCAAGGCTGATCTATAACACTATTTTATGCTTCGGCCACTTCCCTACTCAATGGAAGTGTGCTTTGATTGCGAAATTACTGAAGCCTGGAAATGAATCATACAGACCAATAAGCTTACTTTCATTCTTGAAAACATTCGAATGAATAATTTTGTATAGATTGTTGGAAGTGAGTCTGGTCCAAGAAGTCATTCTGAATCATCAGTATCGATTCCGAAAAAGATATGGTATTCCCGAACAAGTTCATAGGGTTATAGTGGCGATCAACGAGGACAAATTAAACACTAAGCTAATCAACCCTGGTCCTCAAGGAAGCGTCCTCGGATCAGTCCTTTTTCAATTTTCACCAGCAACATGCTTGTTTGGATGTTTGGGAGATTGAAACTATAACGACAATATGAGGGGTGTTTCTTAACACTAGAACGACAACGATCAATTACTAACACTTAGATGAAACAAGACAAGGAGATGAAACAAGACAAGAAGATGGAACGAAAAGAAGATGAAACAAGACAAAGAAGGTGAAACAAGACAAATAGGAAAAACAGATGCTCATATTTTTGAACAAAGAAAAACTTTAGACAAGACTAAGAGAAAAGAAGCAGACACACATTCATGAAAAAAGAAGAACATAACACAACATTATAACATAAATCAAAAATAAATTCAATAAACACTAAAATAATAATTAATATACAGTCCACATCGAAACATTTGTTTTATTCATACATTTTTGGTCCTATCAGAGACGGATATCTCGTGAAGCAAGTTTAAGCAAGTGAGCCAACAGGCAACAAATCAAATAAGTGAGCCAACAGGCAACAAATTCAGCAACATAGCAAGTTAACAAGCCAAGGAGTTAATATTAAAAAGTAAAACGAAATGGACATACCACAGCTTAAACGACAAAGGCAAGTGCTTAAAGGAGCAATAACAAGGTGGTATAATTATTGCATTTGTCCAGATGCGGTCTTAAGTGAGGTTAAGGTGAGAGCTGAGAAAGCAGACGACACATACAAGCAATACGAAGAGATACAAATGGAAATTGATCGACTAACAGAGCCGAAGTTGTTTCGTATAGAGGAGCAATATCGTGCAGAAGTAGAAAATAATTATTTTGCAATAAAAGCGCAATATGAACGCTTGTTAGAGCACAACACTCCGACTCAATTGGAATCCACGGAACAACATACGTCGAGCAGTGTAACATCGGCATTGCAATCGCTAATGGAAAGCCAGAGTACACTGAACAACTTGATGGAGAGATTCACACAAACACTCACATAGCAGGCACATCAACACCGCAGATAAGCAGTGAGGAAAGGCAATCATCCTCTCAACATGACATTCGATTACCAAGAATTGAAATCCCAGAATTTGACGGCAATCTTCTGGACTGGCTTAGATTTCACGATCTATTCGAAGTAATGGTGCACTCAAAACCAAACATATCAAACGTAGAGAAGTTTGAATATCTACAGTCGAAACTCAAAGGTGACGCACTTATTCTTATTAAGCATTTGAAACCTACAAACGATAATTATCAAATCGCATGGGAGATAATAAACAAGAAATACAACAAATCAGATCAGGTTAAAAATAAGTATTTAGAGTTGTTACTTAATCAACCAAAAATTAAGACAGCATCTGCAACAGAACTTAAACGATTCGTCAACAATATCAATGAAAGCTATAATGGGCTAAAAGCACTGAATGAGCCAGTAGTTCATTGGGATTCAGTATTGATATTTATATTGGAGAAGAAGCTTGATGGCGACACAGAATTGTTATGGTTCAGACAAAAGGATCAAGAGACAGCAACATATGACCAACTAATTCAATTTTTAGAAAGAAGAGTCTTTGAATTGGAGAGCACTCAGAATGGTGTACATCAAGCAATCAATCGGCAGAAAGACCAACAAAGGCAAAACCAAACACGCACATACACAAGCACTATAATGGCATGCACATTATGCAAAGGAGAACACGGCTTGTATCATTGCGACAAGTTCAAGGAAATGAAACCTGAAGATCGGTGAATTGTTGTAAAACAAAACAACATATGTTTTAATTGTCTTCGTCTAAATCATAAGGCGAATGAGTGTACTGGGTCATCATGCAGAAAATTCGATAGAAAGCACAATACATTACTTCACATATCATCAGACACCAATACGAGCAAGGCAGAGCACGCACCACAATCAACATGCTTCAGTGTCAATGTGACCCAACGATTTCAACGGCAACATGTACTCTTATCAACGGCAATAGAAATGGTCACGGATGTAAGTGATGTTATCCAACCTTGTCGAGCATTGTTGGATTCGGGATCTCAAAGTAGTCTCATATCCGAAGCATGCACTCAACGCCTTCGACTGAGACGTTCATACGACAAGAGCTTATTATAAGGAGTCGGTGCTGGCAATAGAAGTCATACTCGAGGAAGGGTTCGACTTACAATCAGCTCAAACGACAGAGAGAAAATCGTAACCACCGAAGCGATCTGCTTACACAGTCTCACAAAGAATTTACCATCTTATGAAATCAGTAATGAAAAGTTTCAATTTTTCAATAATTTAAATCTTGCAGATCATTCATACAAGAAGCCTGGGCCTATTGACATCATATTAGGAGCAGAGGTATTCAGCGAATGTTGTTTAGCAGACAAGTTGGTTCATCCTAGCGGGTCACCTACGGCATTCAACACCATATTTGGTTGGGTGATAATGGGCAAATATGAATCAGCATCTAGACAGCAGTTTATATCAGCACACGTCAGTATTGATTTGGATAAACAGCTTCAACGGTTTTGGGAAATAGAGGAGTTACAAGCGACGAAACAATATTTTACACAAGATGAAGAACAAGCAGACCAACATTTCAAGAGCAATTACGAACGCACAACAAAGGGTCGTTTTGTCGTGAAACGAAACAAGAATACGGAACGTTTTCTTCTGAGTTCCGCTTGGTGTGTGACAAAAGACTAAAGATCAGCTATCGACAACGAGACATGTTTTTCTGTTTTGTCTTCTCTTTTTGTTTCGACTTACGTGGTGTGGGCTGCATCATAAGAAACAACGCAATGATCAATACGTGATCTTCAGTTTTGTTTTGTATATCTCTTTTGAATTACGCGGTGTGTTCTTATTCAAGAAAGGTATAGATCATGAAGTTATACCAATTCAATCTAACATAGCTACTTTGGCCATTGTGATCAACATTGGGCTTAAGATAACAATTTTGAATACATATATTCCACCCTCTCAAACATTTTCTAGCTCTGATATCAATAATATTCTTACTCAATTACCTTCTCCCATTTTTATTGCAGGTGACTTTAACGCCTGGAGCCCTTTCTGGAGCTCTACAAGTACAAATGCACTTGGGAAAATTTTAGAAGATGTGATTATATCTGAAAATCTCGTCATTCTGAATGATGGAAGCCCCACCCACTTCTCAACTCACCAAACTTTCACAAACATAGATCTCACCATTTGTTCATCCACCATTTATCCGCTTATGTCCACTTTCACACTGGATAATCTCTACAGCAGTGATCACTTTCCAATAAAGACTTCAATAGCCATAAGCTACACTAATCATAAAGTCTCAATTAGCAGGTTTGTTACTGATAAGGCCAATTGGCCAAAATTTCAAACTCTTCTCGATAAAATGTGCTTGAATTCTTCTCCGCACGATAACATTAACAAAGAATGTTCCACTCTACAGAAAATGATCCGTTCAGCTGCTCACCTGAGCATTCCTCAAAATTCCCCTCGTAGGGCAAAGAAGATGGTCCCGTGGTGGAACCGCAACTTAGCTGAACTCCGTTCCATTAAACAAAAAGCGTGGCACGTATATAAACATACACAAAATTTAGAAAACCTGATAGTATATAAAAAGTCGAAGGCAAAATTTATAAAGCATTGTAGGGAAGAGAAGAAAAAGTCGTTTATGAAACTAACTGAATCCATAAACCCCCTCACCCAGCCCAAAAAAAATATGGGATAAAAAGAAAATAAATGGCTGTTATAATCCTACCAATATAACTCTATTAAACTCCAGTATCGGTACCTTATACGATCCTAAAGAAATAGCAAATGAATTCGCATCTACTTGGTCTAAGTACTCAGATGACTCAAACTTTCACTCTTTTTTTGCCGAACTTAAAACACAAATATTAAATAACGCCTACGTTAACAACAACCCATCACCCATAACTAAGCAAATTGAATCATGTGTCTCTCTCCTTGAGCTAGAGTCTACTCTATCTTCAATGAAAGGTAGAACCCCGGGCGTATATAGAATTACCTATCCTATTATTAAAAACACACCCCTCAGCTTCAAAAATCGCCTTATCCACCTCTACAACATGATACTCATTAAGGGAATTTTCCACAAAATTGGAAGCTCGCAATCGTCATTCCAATGCCTAAGCCAAACAAACCAAATTATCAAGTCTCAAGTTACAGACCAATTTCACTTCTGTCATGTCTAGGTAAACTCCTTGAAAGAATCGTCTCTAAACGCATTATGTGGTTCACCTCTTAAGCCCAAATCAGTTCGGCTTCAGGAAAGCTCATGGGCAACTGACGCCCTCCTGCTTTTTGAACAATTTTTTGCTATGGCACTGTCAACTAGAAACCATGTTTCGATACTAAGTTTAGACTTTGCAAAGGCTTTCGATAGAGTAGGAGCCCATGCTGTTCCTCGACAGTTAGCGCTATGGAAAATTGGACCCAAAATTTATTATTTCGTTAAAGCATTTTTGAGTAACAGAAAGTTTTCTGTAAAGGTTAACCACGACTTTTATAACACTGCTAACTTGTTTAATGGCATTCCCCAGGGCTCGCCCCTGTCGGTTACTCTATTTATCATATCATTTAATGAGATGAGTAATATACTGCTTAAGTATAATCATATGGAACACATCATTTATGCAGACGACTAGTTTATACCAAAATCAAATACCTAAACACTGTAAAATCAAACTTTAATTCTATCCTCTCCGACATATCAACATGGTCACTGCACTCTGGTGCTGCGTTATCTCTAGATAAGTGTAAATTATTTCATATTTGTAAAAAGATAAATTGTAACTACTTAAGCTTAACTTATAATAATGTAAATATCCCTAAATCACCTACTTTAAAAATCCTAGGTTTAATTTTTGATAGTAAATTGAATTTTAAAGAACACTATTAATATATAAGACAAGCCCTAGCTGCCAGACTTAACATTATAAAATACCTTACTTCTTAAAACTCTTTTGTTTATTGTAATACTTAAATCTCTGTAATAAGATCAATTATGTTGTCTAAGATTGCCTACTGCCTATCTATATATGGTAATGCAGCCAAAACTAATATCAAGCATATAGAACCTCCATACCATAACGCCATCAGAAGAAGCCTTCGCGCCTACTCTACAACGCCAATCAAATATATGCTCATAGAAGCCGGTCTTCCAACAGTGCATCACCAGATTGAAGTTGCGAAATTCAGTTTAATCCCAAAACTGTTTTTGAATCACAACAAAAAACTATACGATACAGTCAAAACAGCTTATAACTATGTGCGTTGTTTTCGGCGCATATTAACAATTATGCAATGTATCGATTTAACAAAGATAGTTGGATTTACTCAGTGCCCCACGTTCATTCAACCTGCACGATATCCTCCATGGACACTGGAGCGAACTGCGTTCATTGATAAACTTAAACCAATCACAAAAACCGACACTTCCTCAGAAGAATATAGAGCTCGTTTCAATGAAGTTTACTGCGACCCTAGTCATAACACAACATTGTTCTTATTCACTATAGATCAAAAACTTCAGATGCAACTTCGTTTGCGGTACAAATACAACAAGATCGGTTGGTTCTATTTTAAATTTCTGCTCTATCTTCACTGCAAAAGCATGTGCTATTCTCCAAGCTGCACGATTTGCTGCTAATACTCCATCCAACGTCATTGTTTGCACAGACAGCAAATCAACTATTAACTCCGTACGAAACCCCAACAGCAACAGTATAATAACTCCTACAATCCGCGACCAGCTTATTCAACATAAGCATATTAAACTTATGTGGGTCCCTGGCTACGCCAAAATACTTGGCAATAAACTAGCTGACACCCGTGCTAAGCTCGCCTTAAAAGAACCATTACACACAGCTAACTTACTTGAAAAGGCCGACATCCTCCACTTAGTTAAAGCTCATATACGGGAGAAAGACCGGATTTCATGGGTTGACGCAAGTCACCACTACAAGCGTTTAAACCCGAGTGCTATCACTCAAATTTAACCTGCCGAATGCCACCGTAATGCGATAAAATTATTCGTCCGCCTCCGACTCGGTCACACCTCCCTCACTCATCAACACTTATTGTGCGGCCGTGATACATGTCCTCTCTGCAATGACTTTGCAACTGTGGAACACCTGCTCTCAGAATGCAATGCAACACATCACCTTCGAGTCCAAACCAAAATTAACATGATAGAGCTCCTGGGCAATCCAAATCTTAGCAACATAAACTCGATCTATAATTTTTTTAATTCCACTAATTTGATAAATCTTATATAACTAATATTAATTAAACTTTTACTTCAATTTTATTTATCTAAGAGCTGAATGCCATGGCAGCTAGCGCCCTTAATTTTAAGTAGTATAAGAATTTATTTTTTTTTTATTCTACTTCTTAATAATATTAATAATAATAATAATAATAATAATAATTAAATTAAGCAAGCTACAAGTAAATAAATTAAAAATTTTAAAGTAATAACAAAAATAAGGATATAAAACATACAAAATGGAACTATAAATGCTTTATATATTTTTTATTATTAATATAAATTTATTATTAATATAAGGTTCAAACGAAATATGACAAATGTGAAGAATAATATTAAAATAAAATAAATGTCCAACTACTGTACTGTAAAGTAACGATGTAGGAACGTGACCACACATAACGTTGATTATTATTTTTTAAATATTCAACCAAATAATTTATTATATTCGAAAATAAAAAAAAATAAAAAAAAATAATAATTAAAAGTTGTTAGAATTTAAAAAATAAATTACAAAACTTATTATCAAATGAGCTGATTCTTATAACAGCTGAATTAGGAGAGAAGAAAATGAAACAATAACAAATGAGAAGACATTAAGAATAAGAAAACGAGTAGCAGGTTTTGCTTAACTGGACTAAAAAAAAACCTCTATATTGGAGTTTTGGACGAGAACAAAGATAGAAGTTTTGGGTGTTTTTGCATTGCGTGTCGCCGTTGGATAACCACGTCGAGCTGCAAGTCGCCATTGGATCACCACGTCGCCACTTGCCTCCGTCAGATCGCTGCACATGTCACATCACCCTCACACCACACCGATTGGTAGCCGCTCGCCAACTGACAGAAGATTTCAAGTTTGTGGAATTTTAAAACTGTCAGACAAATTGCTGCGTCAAGCAATTGCTGCAGCACAACGACAACAACGTCAAGCTGCTGCCGCAGCAAATAATCGTAATCGTTCGACTTCATCGAGTGGTGAAAGTAATATTGATCTTAATAGTCCAAATATAACACAAATGAATATGGGAATAAAGACACCATTAGATGGTGGAGGAATGGTTGGAATTACAGCGGTTGCTGCCGCTGCAAATTCTTTGCTAAATGGCAGTACCAATAATAATAATAATAACAATAACAACAACAATATTCTTATTACAGCGAACATGAGTAATAGTACATCGTCGACATTGTTGCATGATTCTGGCATATGTACATCATCATCATCAATAACACCCAAACCAACTAAAGCCACCGCTGCAACAACTAACCTAGTGCCTATACCCACCAAATCACCACTGAAAACCAATGCATCAAGCGGAAATAACAACAACAACAACAATAATAAAAATAACAATAACGTTGTTTATGCAACACCACGTAAAACTCCTGTTAGACATGCACGTTCTTCAAATAGTCACTCAGAAGATGCTGATAATTCTACTGGAGCTGCTGAGCCTTCAACATCATCATCACCAGCATCATCATCATCAACAAAACCAGTCTCATCAACACCTAAAGAAAAAGCGAAACTATCACGTGAGGATCGTTAAATGGAAGCCATTTTGCGTGCAATAGAAAATATGGAAAAACAAGATTCACGTAAAAAGGAAACCAGACAAACAAAGCGACAAAATAGTCAAAATAATTCACCTGCATCTCCTCCGGGTAAAAGATTAAATTCAAGTTCAGATCAACAAGTTGTAACTCCTAACAGTACGACGACACCGTCTCAATCAACTCGTAAGGCTGCCATGGCAACACGGAAAAAGAAGTACAGCTGGAGGTGCAACGCAACGTAAGCGACGCAAGAATGTCATTGCTAATAATGATAATAATTCCGATAATGAACAAATACATGCAGTAACATCAGAATCTGATGGAACATCAATGCTATCTCCGGCAATTCAGGAAACATCGTCCAATCAAAGTCAAACTAAAACAACAGCTGTATCAGTGGATAATAAACCAGAAGATGTTGACTTATAAAAGTAGAAAATGAAAAAAAAAGGAAATTAATTAAAAAATACAAAATCAAATCAATTGTTTGGTACACAAAAAATAAAATAAAAATAATTTCTAAATGAAGAATATACAAAAAAACACTAAATTGATAAAGTGGCATTACTGAGAATTGTAATTGTAGAGAAATGTGAATTTAAACACGACAGTGGTGATACAAAATCTCGTATTCAAGTTCATCGTGAAAATGAAAAAAAAAGGAAAGAAATTAATTAAAAAATACAAAATCAAATCAATTGTTTGGTACACAAAAAATAAAATAAAAATAATTTCTAAATGAAGAATATACAAAAAAAACACTAAATTAATAAAGTGACATTACAGAGCATTTTGCAATTTACTTAATTAGAGATCAAAAGATACAAAAAGAAAATAAAAATAATGAAATGACAAAAATAATAATTTTATTGTATTTAAACTTTTAAAATCAGTTAGGATGGTACATGACAGAACGAATACAATCATCCTACAGATGGAGACTTTAAATATATATTTATTTTACCTGTGAAGTGAGTCTTATTGCAGTAATCTTATCTTTGTATATAAAATTCGAATGTACGAATTTGCTTGATTCTTCTTCTTCTAAACGACTGGACCTATTTTGATGAAATTTTTGTTGTTGTACTAATATGGTCACCCGGATGGGTCTAATCTACAGTTGATAATTTGGTTTTAGCGAACACGTTTCATAATACAATGGTGGTGCATATGGTAGAGTGCCGGTCTCGTAGCCCGCACAGCGTAGGTTCTCGAACCTCGATCAAGTTTTGAAAGTAGTGTTTTTTCGCAAGCATAGAATTTTATCAATTCTTCGCTTATTAATAGTTCAAGAAAAAGCACTTGGACCCCCCCGATTCAACTATGAATTGTTCGAATTTGATTTGTACGGGACCGGTACTCTACCATAGGCACCACCATTGTATTATGAAACGTGTTCGCTAAAACCGAAAATACTCCCCCGTTGCAAGAGCCTGGTCTTTTCCGACAAGTTTAATTAAGAACCAAATTAAAAAGCACAGAATGTCCTTTATATGTTGCCGAATGCAGCCACAGGAGCGTACCATATGCACACCTATTAGGTATCAATAAATGAGGGGAACAAATACAACAAGTATATCAACACAGAAAATAAAAGATGCAAGCAAATGTTTGTGCGTGGTTTTGCAAAAACTTATCTGTATGATGACTGAAAATGAATTCATAATTTTTATTGTTGAATCAATTCTTTATGTACATGAAAACCTTCAAAATCCGTTGTGTGGTTTAGAAGCAATCTGTCCCCAAACTTTTTGAAATTTTGACTTTACCTTATATTAAACTAGCGTAGCCCAGCGTGCATAATTTTGTTTGCTAACGCTGTTTCTTGTCCCTTTACTCTTTGTTTGTCGGTCATTATCATCATTATGTTTGTAAAACTTTATTATATTTAATTTTTACCTATTTATATTTGTTGATTGAAAGGTCACAGGAAAGCGTGGTTGGGCGAAGCTAGTATTTTATGTTTACACAAAATAAATTGAAAACAAATAATTTTAAATAAAAACAAAAAAAAAATCGGCCCAGTGCAGGATTCGAACCCGCGCCCTCGGTAAGACAGTCTTACTCTCTAACCATTACGCTATTCAGAATAATGACTTGTCTTTGTCTAATAAATAAATAGACGTAAGCTGGTTCTTTGTATGTTGTTGTTGTAAGCATTTGAAGGAGAAAAAACTTGCGAGTTGCAACCAAGTAGATAACATATAAGCATTCTTCATGTAGAAATACATGTACTTGCCATTTTTCGTGCTGATTGGTCAAACGTTGTTGGAGTGAAAAGCGGTCAAACATTCTTTCTCGTCCTGTTTTATACATATAGATAGAGATAATAATAATAATAAAAATTATATGTAATGACGATGATTATCAAAATCAAAATTCTATTTTAGTTTTCCCACAATTGAACTCATCTATATTGTTTTTTGCTTTTTTGACCCAAGGAAATCATTTCTTTTGAAAATTACCATACCATATCCAATATTTCTTATAGGTGTCATATACCATAAACATTCGATTGATTTGAATGTATTTCTTATGATATTTTAACAAAACTTCACACACAAAATTTGCGAAAATATATGAAGGGAAAAATTCGTGTTATTTTATACACGACTAGCTTACCTGGCACGCTTTGCTATGCCCACGCTCTAAAAAAAAAACAAAATTGGAATTGTTTATGTTACAATTTTGAGAGCAAACACAATTTCTTGAGGAAATTGTCCAATTGTCCAGTCTTTGTAGATAATGGGCAATACCTTTGTGCGTACACACACATACACCTTAACTTATATCTGATTTGCAAAAGCAATCAAAGCACGAACAACGTAACACAAAGTCTCTCTCTTGGGTTGATCTCAGTAAGTCAAGACAACGAAGAGCGCAATATTCGGGAAGAAGCACAGCATAAAAACGTACAAACGTTTCTGTGCTTGGTTGTGGAAAAAATTTAAAAATTTTAATCTATAAAACGAAACTACATTTAAATGTTTAATAAATCAAAAAAGTAAGTATCCTATGACATTCAGTGACAACGTAGAACTCTACTGGTGAAAGAATTTTTAAATTTGGATAAGTCGTTTTGAAGATTACCCGAATCATCTAAATAAACATTATCTCATTATTTTAAGTATTATTATTATAATTATTATAAATATAAATTATAATATAGCGGGAAACCAGACGCACAAATGGTCTCGTTGTTGGAATTGGAGTCTGATTTTAAAGAAGGTAGTGCAAAAAATTGAAATAAAATGTATCTGAAAATGATAGGGAAAGTGAACATAGTGTTCATAGTACTGACACATAACAGTCAGCGGCAGAATCTGTGAAGGATGTGCCATTAGAGCCCAGAAACTTTTAAAACTCATAAAATTTATCTAAGCTTTCCCAAAGCATTAATTTTATAAATCTAAGTATAAAACTTTAATAAATGTTACTTTTTCTAATAATTTATTGTGAATTTATTTAGCTATTAGTTCCGAAAGAAAAATCATTTTAAGTATGGGCGGCAAAATGTTCATCACGCGACCACTCACGTTTCACAGAAAGGCGCGAATACTCTATGGTTAATAAGAGGTGCTATTTTGAGTAGCCCGCTATTTCGGTACATGTCACTTGTGAAGCTGTCATTTTTTGACATTTGACAAGTAGAAACTATGCCATTAATAAAAATGGAACGATACACGCTTCAACAACGCATTGAAATTATTAAAATTCACTATAAAAATGGTGAAAATTTGGCAGAGACGGTTCGTAAAACTAAAACATTTTTGGGTCGTCGTGCAGCACCTTGTCGGACAGCAATACAGAAATTGGTGGAAAAATTCGAGCTGTTGGGACAAGTTAGTGATGTGAAGAATAAATCCCGTGCACGTCGCTCAAGAACAACTGAGAATATTGCTGCTGCAGCCCAAAGTGTTGAAGAAAACCCAGGCTTGTGCATTCCTCATCGTTCTTTGGAATTGGGTATTCCACAAACGTCATTACACCGTATTTTGTATAAAGACATGGGTCTTAAGGCTTATAAAGTTCAGTTAACACAAGAACTCAAGCCGGCCGATCATCAACAACGTCGTGTCTTTGCTGATTGGGTCCTTGAAATGCATAGAAATGATCCGGAATTCCATCGAAAAATCATCTTGACTGATGAGGCCCATTTCCACCTCGGTGGCTACGTGATCAAGCAAAATTGTCATATCTGGGGCTCGGAAAACCCGAGAGTTATTGTTGAAAAGCCTCTCCATCCTCAACGTGTGACTGTTTGGTGCGGTTTATGGTCCGGCGGGGTTATTGGGCCTTACTTTTTTTAAAAAAGAGACTAGAGCAACAGTTAAGGTGAATGGATTGCGCTATCGAGAGATGATCAATGATTTTTTATGGCCGGAATCGTATGGTTTTGATCTGAACAACATTTAATTTCAACAAGACGGCGCTACGTGCCACACAAAAGTTTCTGGACCGTGTTATCTCTCGAAGAGGTGATCACAATTGGCCAATGAGATCTTGTGATTTCACACCTTGCGACTTTTCCTTTGGGGCCACGTTAAAGATAAGGTCTACAACAACAGCTCAGCGTCGATTCAAGACCTCAAAGATGGAATTCGTGAGGCTATCGAAGACATAGGGCAGCCAATTTTCGATTTGGTTATGGAAAATTTCATGAAAAGGATATGGTCCTGTAAGCGTTGTCGTGCTATTTTTCTTTGAATAACAAAATAACACATCTTATTGGAAAAATTGTAGTAGAGCAGAAAGAACGGACGAACAAATACAACAAGATAACGAAAATGCGCGTGTGAGAATGTCGCAATTGCGTGCAAATCGATCACAAGAGACACGAGCCGAAAGACATCAACAACGACTATTGGAACGGAGACATTCGCGCCGGTTCGCAATTGACACATACAGAGCAAATGACCGACCACGCCAACAACTACATCGAGCATTTACATCCGCTTCATTCCTTCGTCTCACATTCGAGTATGACCCAGATATTGAATATTCAGTTCAAAAGTGCTGATTGGTGAAATGGACAAAGAATGTTCCCATTGTCATGCGCTCAAATTTAAACATGAGCCAGCTGGCATGTGTTGCGCATCATCATAAGTGCAACTACCAGAAATTGAGACACCACCAGAACCATTGAACGGCTTGCACGGCACGGATCCAGATTCAAACCTCTTCTTGAAGTCCATTTGGACATTCAATTCATGCTTCCAAATGACATCGTTCGGAGCAACAGAAATAGTTCATAATACTGCGGCAAATGGTCAACAATTCAATTCAACGTTCAAAATCAGAGGCCAAGTGTACCACAAAGTGGGCTCATTGCTGCCAATACAAAACGAAACAAATATACCTCATGGGCGGTGAGGATGCCAATCGCGTGGATGCACGTTGTGGCTACACTAAATGGTTAATATTTAATTACAATAAAATTAACAATTTAATTAACTTCTATCTTAAAAACATCAATAACTTTTATTTGTTAAGTTTCTTTTTCTGAAAAGAATGTTTTATTTATTTGTTGTTGTTGTTTTTTTTTAGTCTACAATCATAAAACACGCGCAGACGAAGCTGAAGACGAAAACCCGTGCAGAAGTTACCATATGAATTTGCACGAAAGTATTCATAGTGGGGCTGAAGATGAAGATGAAGCGCAAGCTGTGCGGTACTGATTTTGAAGTAGAAACCCTTGCTATTCAATGCTGTTCTTTTTGTTTTTGTTGTTTTCTTTTTAATTATTTCGTGGTGTTTGTAAAAGACCAGATCTTTACTCAATTTAAATAAATCGAGAAATTCAACTGCAATATATTGATGAAGAGGATAACAATAATGATATATATGTGGAAGTTTAAAAAAATTGCAAAATCAGAAAAATTAGGTAACATCTTGTAGAGAAATCGACTTCAACACCTTTGAAGAGGAAACTCCCATTTCACAGAATCCAAGTAAAAATTTTAAGCGACGCCATGATGAAACGCAAGCTGAAATAATTAACTTAAGCTAATGGAGGAAAAATTAATGAAGATGTGGCATTTTATGTGAGCTTATTGCCATACGTTACAAAAATAGATCCAGAGACAAAGCTTGTATCCTGAATGGAAATGCAAACATCCGTACTCAGTCATGCGGACGCTTCTTTAAAAATTTAGGTGTCTTTCCCAGTTCTGCATTTAAGAAATATGTGTCGGAAGCAGCGATCAAAAAAGGCAAAGTTGGTTAACGATATTAAATAAGTGCAAAGCCGATTCATTGCTTGGTAGCATAAATTTTAATATTCCTTCTCGGGTTACAAGGAAGTTTTCCCCTATATTTTTTGGGTCTACTAAGACTACTTATTTGCAGCATGCCCTATTTCGCGTTTTACGTAAATCATACAACCTATTCTACGACCTGGCATTTAACTATATTTCTTCCGATCAGCTAAAGTCTAATTTTTGAACTCATCTTAAAACTTAGCATTCTATTAACCGATTAACTTAATCTGATTTGCGTATTTTTTTGGTAATTTGAGTTTATAATATTAGTTATAAGTTAGTACTAATGTATCATAATTGTACAAACCCTACGTTTTATGTCTGAAATTTAAATTTATAGTGCATGCTTAGTATAGTTGTACTGCGAAATAGTAGTTTTTAAGGGGAAATGTACTGTTTTGTGCTCAAAAAAAGACCCGCTGCAATCTTTACATGTTTATTGAATAATTAAGTAAAGCGAGCGATTGTGAGCCTTGAATCTAAGCCTTTTTTGATTACAACATACAAAGGGAAACTATTGAAATATTCTTTATTGTGTTTCATTTGTTTGCTGATGTACAATATTTCTCGAAATAAATTACTAAATGCTCTGTTAAGAAGGTTAACCTTTATCACCAGCAACTTCCTTGTCTTTGTATTTTGTACTTGATATCTACTAAGTAAACACATAGGATTAATTGGCATCTCAGGTCCAATACCTTACTTACGTTCCAATGCAAGTTGATCTATTGATATGCCATATCCTTTCGATAAGCCTCATACTCTTCTTTCTTTGTCGAAACGATTATTTGCTTTATCTGACTGAGTTCATTTTCGAATCGTCACGTTTTCATCAGTGAAAATGCTTATGTTGTTGCTTTATTTGTTCATAGGTTCTAAGTCTATTGGACTCATTGAAAAATCTTATAAGCTTCATTTTCAGACGATGTACGATAAGCCTAACTGAGAGTTTGTGGAGTGTAGATTGTGGAGAATGTGAGGGTTGTGAGTTTCACAAAAAAAAAATCCCAAATGAAAAACAGAATCAAGTATGAAACATGTTGACATTTTGTGAAAATACAAAAAATATATATTGTATGTCTATAAAAAAAGTAGCAAAATCAAAGCAAAGGAAAACAAACAAAGAAAGCATATTGAAATGTTAACCTACAAGCGACAAGGATGCGTGTAACAAACAACACACAGATACACATACAAACACAAACACTAACTTAAAGAATCATGCACACACACACACACACACACACACAGATAAAAACACGCGTGCACACACTCACATGTAGAGAAATCTATATTTAATATTGGCTGCGTGCACACATGGCGTATGATTAATATGCGCATTGACACCTACAAACACAGCGAATGAACAAACCAACAAAGGAACGAACCATGGATGGGGATGGATGGAATGAGGGAAGGACAAAATGAACAAACGAGCACGCGACTTAGCAAGTAAAGTACTACGAGTACTGTGTACCAAGTAATGCGATATCGTACAATATTATGGGCGGTGGTAATTCTAGGTGAATGAATCTACTTATAAACACATGTAGACATTGATTTGTTATAGCCCAGATTATTGTGCCCTTGTTGTATTATTCCTGTTGTTGTTTCTGTTGTTGTTGATTTATAGCCAATAAAGGCAAAATGCGGCAATAAATGTGAAACACAAGACAGAACATTACCTTTGATTCACCGAACCTTAAATACCTTTCATCATAACATATTTGTGTTCATTATTTTTATTGTAATACAAATCAATTTTGTTGAGATTATTTTGAATATTTGAAGATACAATATGCACATCAATGTTTATCAAATGAAAACTCATAAATACTATAAGTTCCCATCGGCCATTAGATAAATTCAACATTTCTAAAACTCAATTTATTCATTTCTAATTGATTTGATTGAATATGGATGGTTCTTAAAGAAATGCATTCATATTGTGGATAAAAGAACTCTAAAATCCAATATTTTAAATTATAAATGGCAGAAACATAGATCAAATTTCAGTCCCACCTGTCACTGCATAGATTCAACACGGCTTTCATCCGTTAAACTCTGATTTACTCATAATATTTAATTACATAGGCGTACAGTAGTAAATTCGATAGGTGTGCACCTTGTCCACTGTTTCCTTATTTAGTGATACAAAACATTTAAAGAGGCAATTGCCCTTCCCAATTGTTTTATGTTATGTTTTTTTAGCCACAATTATTTCAAATTCATTGGAAAATATAAATGCATTTTTGTTTTGTTGAAAGACATATCCTTTTATGGACTTTAAACATGTCATTCTTGACCAGCTTTCAAAAGTCAATAAAAATATGTGACATCAGGAGATTATAATCTGAAGATTCTATATATTTTGTAGGAAAAATACCTACATAGGGATTACTTTTTCAACTAATCGGGGAACATTGTTAATAGCATGTGTCAGACCATTTTGGTTCTAGAATATGGTATGTGTAACAAACATCACCACAAAGTAATATTATCAACCCAAACATTGTGAATTGAATCAGAAATTGAACAAGCAGGGGTTTCAGAATAGCAATGAAATAGAGTGGGAATAGGACAACTGGAATTATAAATTTGAATTAATGAATCGTAATTGCTCGTTTTGTACAAAAAAAAAAAAAATAATGCAAATCGTGAAGTTTATCTGATTTAAATGAAACCGCTTAAATGCTCAATACCATTGGCAAATTCAATTATTGAAAATATAATCCATCATAATCGTAAGCATGTACTTTAAGGTAATAGTATCTATTGTATAATAATAACCTATATGTTATATTTAAATCATATCCTCCAAGTTTTTGACATGCTAAACAAAATTTTACATAAACTTAACTTTATTATGACTCAATATGACTTGGTCATATTTTATTGGTCAAGTATACTTGCTATTGTATTGTACTTTACTTTCTACTATATAGGATTACCACATTGATAAATTATGAGACACTTTTTTTTCACATCAGGGTATTTAGATTGAATAGTAACTTCAAGCTCTTCTCTATATATATAAAAATGAATCGCTTAAAGTGTTGGTAACCAAAACTCGAGAAGGGCTGGACCGATTTTGATGAATTTTTTTTTTTTTTTGTACTTATTGGGTCAAGTGGATGGTTATGAGCTCCATTTGGACCCGATGAGTGGTTTTTTAGATATAGACAGTTTTTTGCATATAAAACTTAGAGACATATTTTAAAACCAATAAAGCCGCCTTTGTCAAATATAGCAGGAAATTATGTCAATATTAATATTTGATTCATCTGATTTTGCAAAAGTAAAAAGAGAACAGTATCATGCACTAACATCACGTTGGAAACGTAGCAAGTCAGGCCGGGTACGCTAGTTTTTGAATATAAATTAAGAAAACAAATGACTTTATACCAAAAAAAACTGACTTTTTCCCATAGTGCACTGGTCGAAATACAACCAGCCGTTTGAATACACTCGCTTTTTATGTTGTATAATAATTAAATTATAATTTTTCAACGCTTCTTGTTATTGTTCTAAATGTTTTGCTGCAGTAACTTTAAATAATTGGCATAAGAATAACACCTTACACTTCTAGAGATGAACACCTTTCTAACCATATAATTTTCATGAAAATACATTGGACGTCTACTTAGGTAAAACAGGTGTAAAATAATCTTGTCTCCGTATTAAAATATAAGAAGATAATAAAAACTGATGCTCTAATTTTTCACTAATACTTTTTATTTTCATTTATCGATAACCGATAACGGGTACTTAACTCAAAAATCAATACATATATACATAATATAAACGCCACACTTCATGAAATGGTACACTAATCATTAAACTATTGTAGTTTTTTATCAATAGTTCACAGGAAAAAAAATAGATATAAAACCAATAATAATTTTGGCAAAACATAAGCATAGCGACGACCATTAATCGATCGATCAATCAACGCAATCAATGAATTGAACGGAATCAACAATCATATATTTACTCGTGATGTGAGTAATGTTCATAATGTTCAGCATGATGGATAGGCTCCTCGTAGTGTCCATGTTGATGGAGATGTGATTCACTGTGACTCTCCAACACAAGACCATGATTGAGATTGTGCTCGGTCTTGGGGTGGACAATCTTCAATTTCTGCTTGGTGCCACCAATTTCAATGGGTTTCTTGACAAGATGTTGATCTTCTTTCTTGATGTACACAGGCACGGCATGGTAATGATGGAATTTGACACTCTGGTGCGATGTGGCATGCTTATGATCGACCTCATGATGTACTTCGGTCTCTTCGTGCTCTGGTTCATATTTAGCATGCTCGTGTTCATGTTCCGAACGTTCGATTTCATGATGTCCATGATCGTGATGTTCGTGGACAAGATGCTGTGGCTCATGATGTTCGTACTCCTCGTGATGGTGATGATGGCCATAATCGTGTATCTTGAGAGCTCCAACAGTGACAAAGACCAACATCAAACAAGGTAACTGCAATAGAATGAATGAGTTAAAAGATTATCAGTCTGAAGATCCTTTATCCTTAGTAAACTGTACACTTGACATTTGTTTTATAAAGTTAATATTTCAATTATATTTCATTCATTTATTAGAACTAAGATTATAATTATAAATTATAAACTAGTTGTTTTTTTTTTAATGTGAGCAATAGCAAAAGAGGCCTTCAGCTCAGGGTTATGGATAAGAGGGAAAATTAGGAAAGTTCAGGACCAGACTTGAGCGGGAATCTAATACGCGACTCTAGGATGTCAGCTCGGCGCGCTAACCTCCGAGCCAACGAGGTAATCTTTATCACATATCCTCTTTCAATTGCACTCAAAATGATGGGTTTTTCATTAGTTCTCCACTTTTATTTAACACAAAACATAAAAATAACCAAAAAAAAAAAAAAACTTACAATAAACTTAAACATTTTTGGATTCACAAAAAAAAATAAAATAAAATAATAGCAAAAAACCGATAGATCTTTATTATAAAAATTGTCGTTTTTTCCTTAACGTTTTTTCAATACGTTCCGATACCACGAATTGTTTACTCTTGAACGTTATTGAACTGAATGTGGCTTAGCCTTTGGGACCAGATTCGATTTATACCCAAAAATCTTTAAGCAACAACTGAACGAACTTACGAAGAAACAAACAAACCAACAAACAGACAAAAGTAGAAACCACCCGACGAATGAACAAACGAACAAACGATCGAAAAAGTGAGCGAAGAAATCAGTGAAAGAGTAAACAAGCAAAGTGAATTGAATGGAATCGAAAGCAACAGAAGAAGGCAAAGAGAAATGCCAAAAGATAAACATAAAAGGCGAAAATGCTTAACGAGGTTCGAAAGCAGGCAACGAACTTCATGCGATTCCACAACATGATGAATGTTGTCGTTTTTCAGGTTATTTCCACTATTGCTGTTGCTTTTGATCTTGTTGGCGTTGCTGCTGTTGCTGCTGCTGCTGCTGATGCTATTGCTGATCTGTTGTTGTTGCCATTTATTGTAGTTCAACTGTGGTATCCGTCCTCCATCAGTCCATGTGTCCGTTCGTGTCTGTCTGTTGATTGTGAAAACTCGTACAATTAAAAAGCAAACGGTCCAAAACATATTACGTATACGCAGCCTCCAACTGTTATCGTCATCATCATCACCTCCATCAACGCCATTATCATCATCATTGTCGACTCATATGACGTGATTCGTTTAGATGACTCGTTATTTCATGTTGTTGCTGTCAATCAACCGAACACGGCGACAACAGCCAACCAACATCTCTCCCATTACTCCAATCCAATCCGATTCGATCCAATCCAATCCAATCCAACGCAAACTTACCAAGAGTCGGGAAAACCAGTTAAGAAAATGTATTTAACATACACAAAGAAATGCTCATACTCTCAGTCAAGTTGAGCTCAGTTCAGTTCAGTTGAGTTTCGTTTTTAGCTCAGCTTAACTCAAATACAATTGAATAGTAGTATCTTTAAATGCGTGTATCTCAAACTATACTTGTTCACTCTCACTCTCACATTTATTCATTTCTTCGCTCACTCTATCGTTACATCGTTTGGGGCAAGTGCAAGGTAATTGAACATGAAATAATACCAATATTTTTCCTTGTTGCTTTTGTTATTGTATTTCTTTCTTGTTTTCAATAATACATTTTATCTAAATTTGTCTCATTTCCAATTTAAAGAAAACATCGTACTTACACACAAACTCTACACAATAGTTTTTGGCTTTGATTTTAAATTAGTTGTTGAAATAGAAATAAATTATGAAAAGTCATACCAAAAATGTGTGCATTGTAATCATTGATCATTGTATAATGATTTTATGAGTTTTCCAATGATTAGTTCAACTTTTATTGTAATAAAATTTACAATAATTTATTTACAAGCAGTTACAAGAATCTTCATTAGTAGTCATAGTATTGTGAAATCATGGGAGTGAGCTTCAAGTTAACTGAATATCTTCTGTACTTCAAATAAGCTTTTATTGACATAATATTTTTTTGTTCCCGAGAAGCCAAGACACTTGATAGAATATTTCTGATGTTTGCTTTCTTTTTTCTAAAACTATTGTAGATTGCACAATCTTTCCAATAAGTTTTAAAGGTGTTTATCGAATAAATGTTTAAATACTTAGTTTGAAAATTGTATAGAATGGAGACAATTGGTAGTGGTGAAGGCTTGTTGATAAAGGTGATCATTTAATCATTCGTAAAATTCATTGAATAATAACAATAAAAGCTAATTAAAAAGTTAGTGTAAAGATAAATCTTAATATTATCTTGAAATTGAACCATTATTTCATTATCATTCAAAATAAAGTTGTTTTTAAATGTGTAAATAGGATTCAATGATCGATTGATAGTTTGACTTCAATACTTAATTACTAATTGGTCGATACATTATAAAGCAAATACGTTGCTTCAAAACTCACAAGAATAAATTATTTAATTATTACAAGAAAACTTGGTTAAAAGATTGCATAATTGATAAAATGTTTCCTTTTATTTGAGCGCAAATTAAAAATTACCTTATATTA
This sequence comes from Amiota communis, assembly GCA_037043315.1. NCBI lineage: Eukaryota > Metazoa > Arthropoda > Insecta > Diptera > Drosophilidae > Amiota > Amiota communis. The sequence goes on from JBAMAV010000243.1 coordinate 164,669, forward strand.
ATATAATTGTTTGTAGGAGACATTGGTTTGTGTCACCATTTTTACCTGTTGTTTTTGTAATATATAATTTTTCTTCTACTATTTGACTATATGTATGTACGAGTATATGAGTAAAAGGATAAATAATATGTGTGTGGAGGATGTTGTTAGAAATATAAGCATAAACAGATAAATCATCATTGTATTGATTAATCTGTGAAACTGTGTGAATATTGCAAAAGCTGGAAGTCAGTTTATTTAGCAATTCGCAGGTCATTAGTCAAGTTGACTTTAAGTTTCGATTGGGTGCTGTTTTTTCACTGCTTTGATCTGCTTGCGGTTAAACGGGTTGTGTCTTGTTGCTTTAACAAATGAAATTTATCCCACTAGTTCAGCTTAAACATAAGTAATATCAGTAATTGTTGTTCATAGTTTTAAAAATGTCTAAGTTTTTTTACAGTTCTGCTTCCAATAATGACAAATGATTTAGTTTAGTGATGGATCTAATTGTCTAGTTGCAATATTAATCAGAATTCATTCTATCCTTACCGACCTTACTGTTGGAAAAATATGTTTAAAAGAGATTACAGAAATGAAACTATGTTACAGCTTAATTTTAAAAAGACTTGATTCATTAGGTAATTCAAGTACAGTTTTAGACATGAAATTTTTACTACCTTCCTTCAAAGATTGTTCGTACAAAAATATATTTCAATCTATTGTAAAATGTATTATCGTTATTACGAAAACGAAACGTGCTGTGGAACTGAAATATACTACTGATGTATTTTGTTCTCGTACACAGATAATAAATATTGTTACGACAAATCGTGGCGCATCGCTAGAATAAACAACTATGGAAAAATAGGAAGATGATTTAAAAAAAATTCCGGCATTGGTTTTCAAACATAAGATCTCATCGATGGAGTGATAACTTAAGCGAAAAGATAGTCAAAATCATTGGAAAAGATGGGGTTTGTCTGGAACAACGGAGGCTGGTGATCATTTGCTAAATGTTAAGCTAAAATATAATTCTATGTGGCAATCTTGTATTTTTGTTCTATTTTAATTTTAATTTGATACGTCAACTGTACCGCCAACAACATGCAAAGTAAAATCAACTTTGTTAATAAAGAAATTGAAAACCACAAATTCGTAACAATCGAAGATCTCATAATCTCACTGAAGCTTCTCATTATTTACAACTAGCGTTCCTTGCTTGCTTTGCTACGCTCCTGATTTGACAAAGGTGACTTGATTGATATTAAAATATGCCTCTAAGATTTGTATGCAAACTATTATCCACCAATTTCTCGACAATAGCAAGTCCGATTCGCACCAAACTTTACTGAAACACTCTCAAGACTAAGCTAGAGATGCCCTTAAAATTTCATCAAAATCGGTTTAGCAGTTTCAGAAGCTATACGAGACTTACATGAAGTTTTGTGGACAACCGATATTGACGAGCAAAAAGAAAAAGTTGCATTAAGGTTTCTTTTTACTATCCGCTGCACATTTGTCGGAATCAGCCGAATTGGACCACTTGGGGGTTCTTATTAGAAAAAGTTTTTTGTTTTTTAACTTATCGAATTGAAATTTGGACACTATAAGTTGTTGTTCTATATCCATCAACAATGTAAATTTCATGATCCTAGGGATACCAGGAGGGGTACTTCCATACAAAGAAATTAAATGGCAAACTTATAAAGAATAAAAGTACAATAAAATTGCCACTCAAACTGATGTGATGTTCAGAAAGGAAGGTTGGATGCAACCCGGAGGAGCGTGAAGAGTATTACATCTTTGGCATAGCCCTTCTTTCTGTTTTTTTATTTAATTAGTTGTGACATTTATTTTAGTATTTATATTGTACCCTTTTTATTAAGTTGTATTATGTACTTTTGTTAACACAACTTTGTCATGAATTAAATAAATAAATATAAATATTATTTTCTATGAGTTGTTCGCTTATAACTTTCATGGTATTGAAGTTAATGTTCTATCTTGTATTGTTTCCTGGCATAATCTCAGACATTATCATCTATCAGCTCACTAGCTAATACTACATAATTTTATTACAATTGATATAAATCACTTTGATGATCGCCGAAGCAAGAGAGCAAGAAATTATGAAAAGAAAAAACTTTTATTTTTTGTTATTTTGATTTTTTTTTATTATTCAAGTTGCGGCACTTAAACAATAGTAACAAACAATAACACCAATAACAATAACAGTTTATCCACAAAATATACTTATACTTTTTGGCGGCATTTCATGCTGAAAATATATAAAAATGAAATGAAAAAAAAAATTGTTGAATAAAATGTGAATAATCGTGACACTTCCGCGTTTATTTGGAGCTGCAACATAATACCGACGCCACATGACTTCATGTCGAGCACCACCACCTCACCACCACGCCACCACATCACTTGGCGACGTGCCTTATGAGCAATTATGATTTTACTAACTTATATATTGTAGATTAGATTCCAACCCATATGTACTCGTACACTTTGACAGTTGTTTTTTTGTTTTAAAATTTTAATATACAATTTATTCTAAAAGATATTATTGTAAAATTTTCTAAAAAAAAATAAAAATATATTTTGTTTCACCAGCAAGTTTGTTGCTTAAGTCTTTTGTTTTGCTTTTAAAAACATTTTCATTTAACTTTCATTGCCGAGAGTGTGTGTTTATTATAGTTGGTAATAATTATAATTTTATTGATCCACAAACCCAAGAGCCCCCTAATATCATTTCCTTAACTTAGCTCAACTCAGCTTAACTTCAATTTGAAGTGCTTCACAAAAATCATTGAAGTGAAAGGTTAAAAAGCAGAAATGAAAAGCAATTTCCATCCAATCCAATTTTATAATAAATTTCTAAACTTACAATATGATGTAAGGCAATGGAACAAACGGGTAAAAAGAAAACCATTAGATCTCATAAACAAAAAAAAAACAAGTATATTAACTATAAAAGTGAAACGAATTTTGGGCATTCATACATATATTTTTATTTTTCCCTTTCCATTTTATTTCATACTCTTCATATGCGTGCCATAATTAATGGTATTATCAATTCATAGTTACTTATGTTTGTTACATTACATTAAAAGGTATAGCCTACATATAAGAAATAATATTGAAGTACAAATAATGAGAAGCATGTCCAACCAATAGAATTTACTCCGAAGCAGAATATCTATGGTCTAGTGGGAAACCAAGTAAAACCATCTTTACAGAGCAATTGAAACATAAGAAATACAATATGAGAAACCTAATACTAGAAGCCATTCAATCAATGAAAAACTGCAAAGCATCTGGGCCCAAATTTGATAGGCGATGAAAAAATTACACTCTTAAAGTCAACTTTTTTACCACTGCCGAAGAAGAAAAATTCATAATATTGTAGTGAATATAGACTTAATAGCATAATGTCGCACCCATTCAAGCTTTTTCTTAAAATGTCAGATTATATAGAAAATGCGAAGAAGTAATGGGCAAGTCGCAATTTAGTTTTAGAGAAGGACTTGAAACTCGCGAGGCCTTGCTATGTATACATGTTTAAGTTTTAGCACAAACTGCAAAGAAGTTCAAAACAATGTAATCCGATGTTTCATAGACTGTGAGAAAGCTTTTGCAATCATTAAACATGACAAGCATATGCAAATGACAAAGACATTCATAGCATAACTAATTTAGCTGTCCAACCAGCGGCCCAAGGTAAGAATGAATGCGGCCTGTTGTGGCGCAAGTGACAAGTACAAAGAAGAAAAGTGAACAGAATGTTGTTCGTTTTTTGCTCATAACTCAGCGACACTGGGAAAAATGCTGTTTTTTTAAATGCTACATAAAAACAGCAAGAAAAACTTTTGTCAAGTACAGAAGGTATTCAACAGTCATGACCTTAATATGATGACTAAAATTCGCTTTCTACAATGTTTGGTCAATACTGCTCTATGCTCTATGGAAACCTGGACTCTGAAAACAGCAGGCATCAACAAGCTTAAGTCAATCAAAATCAAGACTCTTTTGAAGAATTTTAAAAATACCATGGACGGATCTTGTTACCAACGCTTAGAAGAATGCGCTGTGATCGAGAGCTACTAATAGCCGTAAAAAAAAGAAAAGCGACAAACTTGAGACATATTATGAGAAGTCTCAAATACAAGGAATACAAAATGTTGTGTCTGAAAATAAAAAGCAATACGCAGAAATAATAAAATAGCGTAGCCCGGCGCTCGTTGCTGCGGTCCCGTCGTGATGTTAGTGCATGATTTTTGTAGTCATTGTTCTTTTCTACTTCTCATTTTTTCCACGCACATTTGCTAAATTTTTTGCTACTAACGCCAAACGGTGATGATATGTATACTTGTATACGTGCATAGAACTAAACCATACCAAGCAAAATAACTACATATAATACGCAGTAGGTATTGCACGTTATATTTATGTACTAGTACAAGTAAAAATGTATGTATAATCGAATATTTTGAAAAAAGTGTTTTACTCGAATAGATGAATTTTTAGTATGTATTATTTTATAAGTTTTCGTATTACTTCTTCCATAATTTTTAATAATTTCATCTTTAATTTTATGTCACAAATAATTTTATTTGAATAAAATACACAAACATGAAAAGAACAAAAAAAGTATATACATTTTTACTTATGGTACAAAAATAAAATGTGCAATACGTGCTGCGTATTATATACCCCTTTTATAAGGCGCGCGAAACGTTGAGTCTGGATTTACGACTCCAAGCGATATGTTATGGTCGCTTGTAAAAAGATTCCATTCCCTTATGGTTAAATTCCATTCCCTTATGGTTTTTAACTATCCCTTCACCTAATTTTGAAATGATTCCTTACCCTTATTATTTTTTTACTTGTATGCAAAATAGTCCCTCAGTTTTTGAGCTGCAAAGATGAAAAGTTTGCAAAAAGTTGTCTTTTTCCCAGACGCTGCACGTTTGGCGGAATCAGCCGAATCGGACCACTAAAATGGGTACCTTCCATACAAAATAATTTAATTTAAATTAATGTTCTTCTTAGAAATACTTTTATGGTTTTTGTCTTATTAAACTGAAATTTGGACACTATGAGTGCCTGACCTTTATTCACCAACCATGTAAATTTCAAGATTACTGATCGTCTAGATCGCTATATGTGTGTTCAATCACAGGAAGGTCATTTATTCATACTAATTTCAATACATCAATAGTCATGTATAAATGGCGCTAAATATAGTCATGCACATATCTTGAAATTTACATGGTTGGTCATATGTAGATGGCGGTAAATATGTACTAGTGTGGTATTCTACAATTCGATTAAAAACTTGATGTTTCATCATGGTGTAAGAAATAGAGGTGGCGCCAATTTTTTACAGTTAAGTGTCGGAACTTTTTTTCATAAGTACGTGGTATGTTGCACTGCGAATCCCCTTGGGTGTCATCGTTTGCAAAAAAGGCTGGTTGTAGAATCTTGAAGGGACCAGTGTGAAGAGGCTTGAGGAGACACTTGACTGCATCTGTGTGGATGAATTCATGTCAGCACAAATACTTTTTGGTTAATATGATGAGCAGTCGGAGTTGGTCGAATTCTTCTCATATGCTCACGAAAACTTATTATAAAATTTGGAGAGAATGGTGTGGCAACAATGTCATCGAAAAATTAATTTGGTAAGCGAATCGGTGCTGCATACAGCATTTCAGCAGCACATGACTGTATATCTTGCTTAAAACAAGTTCGAAGTCTTAAAAGCACGGCTGGAAGAAGTTGAGGGTATCAGAGCTGCCCTAAACGAGCGATACCACCTTTCAATTAAACTATTTGACTGCGGATGATAACTGGTCGTACAAATGTGCTTGCTATCAACGAGATTCGCTAGTTCCTTAAACAAAGCAGACTCGAATTGAGTGCCTTCATCTGTCGTTCGGTGTCCGAATCGTGAAATCCATTGTGACCATAAAACTTCTGCAATGGTTTCAGCAGATATGTTGGTAATCGGAAAAACGATCGTGGAAAACGATCAATCATGGTTAGACAGTACCGAAAGTTTTGTTACAAAGGCATAACCACGATATCTAAGTGCACATGATCGAATCAGCCATTGGAAACGATAATTTTATTCGGTACCAGATGGTTATGTCTGCTGATCTTGGCGCGTTGACATGGCGGGTAATTTCGGCACCAGCACCAACAACGTCCTTGCTCATCGATGGCCAAAGAAACTTCTGCCGCAATTGACGTAACATCGATCTACCACTCGAGTGCGATAAGCTGTAAACAGAAGAAAAAACTTGACCTCGTAAAGCATTGGGTCGTACACATTCAGTCGAAACATCACAGTAGAGTGTAATATTACTGCCGTATCGAATCCTTTGTAACCTCAGAGACGTCGCCCCTTTCAGCAGGTCTGCCAATTTATGCTCTAATTTTATAGACGTCGGCTTGGCGATTGCGCAGAGTCTAGAAAAAGCGTCTGCAACCATGTTATCTGTACCTTTAAAATGAAAATCGTAGGCACTCCGCGTTGCTTAACTTCTCAAAAAAACCAAGTGGTTGCCAATTTGCTGCTCTAAAGCAGCTCCGATAGCCACATCAGAAGCATCACACACCAAAGCAAGCTTTGCATCTGGAGATGGGTGTGACAAGAGTGCTGCGTCCGCCATACTTCGTTTACAAGAATTGAAAGCATTGATACGTTCGGTCGTCTAATCAATTTTGCGCTGGTCTTTTTCTTCACATTCCTCAGCAGCTCAGACAAAAGCGCCTGTATATGCGATGAGTGTGGTATCCATCTACGGTAGTAATTGACAATACCAAGAAAACGACCCAGTTGGCTGATTGTGTCAGGACGAACTTAGTTGAGAATAGCATCGACACGATTAGTGGGTGGCTTACTGCCGTGTTCGTTGACGACGTAACTGAGAAATTCCACTTCTGATTACGCAATTTGACACTTACTCAGGTTGATGCAAAGGCCGTGAGTACACAGGATCTGCAAGATGACTCGCAAATGTTGCTCATGTTCCTCGATTGAATTAGACATGATTAATATATCGTCAATATAACAATAAACAAAGTCGATTCCACGCAACATATAATCCATGAATCTTCAACCCAAAAGGCATGTATAGTAATTCAATCAAGCCGAAAGGAGTGCATACTGAATATCACTCTCTTCCATCGGAATTTGTTAATTTGCTTTTCTCAGGTCCAATGCCGAGAAATTCTTTTTCCCATGCAGCTGCTCCGTGAAATCGTAAGGTCGTGCAAAGTGAAAATGTCGCAGCGAAGTAGCATTTCTCTTGAAAAAAAGTTGTTGATAATTAATAAAGTTGAAGAAGGACTAACAAGAAAAGAATATATTGCTAAAGAGTTGGGAATTCTTCCCAGCACCTTATCAGATATTTTAAAAAACAATGTGATTGTAAAAAATATAGAAGACGAGCAATTAAGCATTAAACGCAAAATGCTTCGATCATGTCTTTTTGATGATTTTGATGAAGTAGTGCTAAAATGGACAACCACCGCACGTGGAATGAATCTTCCTATATCTGAACCAATAATGAAGCAAAAAGCCAAAGAATGTGTTGATGCATTGGGACATGAAGAGTTTGGAGAAAGTACAGGATAGTTGGATTAATTCAAAAACGGTATGGTGTTATTTAAAAACCTTATGTGGAGAAACCTATATTTGAACGAATTTCTGCATCAATTGTCATCTTTCGAAGCTTTGTGGAGAAGAGGAGTAACGTACCGACTAGACAGCTGCGTGGCTTCGTTCACAACTTAAGTCCAATAGAATGAACTCGAATTGAATTGAATTGAATTGAATTGAATTGAATTGAATTGAGTGAGAGCGAGACACGAAATGAATGAATATGCATGCGACTGTGTTTTGAGTTCGAAAGTCGTCTGCATTCTGTGAAATGAGTTAGAAAGAATTAGCGTGCAAAACAAAATGAAAACTGCAGCAAAGCCGAACACATCCGAATTAATTCGAATTTTCGTTTGATTTGAGTGAAGCGCGCGATCGTACAAGGAAATGAGCGGAGAAAAAGACGCAGACGCTGTAAGTGATTATGTGTATGTATATGCGTACTAAATATGTTGTTATTGTTGTTTTCTTTCTTCTTTTCCTTACGCACAGCAAAACAACAACAACCCATTGTTCTTATGCAAAAAAAATGAAGACATTCGAATTTATTCGAAAACAACTTCTCATTCTCACTGATTCAATTCATGCATCTTTGTCTGAATGTTGTGCGACTGTGTCTGACGTGAGTGCACAAATTCACTCGAATTCTTTCGGCGTCGCATTCTATTTCACTCAGTTTTTTTTGTAAACATGCAGACCTCTAGCGACTAATGTGTTTGAAACTGTAAATATATTAAAAGGTATTTTTAAGGAAGAAAAATGGAAGAATGTAATCCAAACTAAAAATACTGATTATTTTAAATATTGAAAAAGTAAGAAATTAGATCATAATTTCTATATAATGAAGTAATTTTCTGGTCCCGTGCGAATTCATTAGAGGGAAGTTCGACAGTATATTTTAATACACGCATAATGTTTTTTTTTTCTTTTTACATAAAATAGTTATCATAAGATAGATTGATTTATATGATTGTGAAAAAGAGAATGGTAAACAATGAAACCATTGGGAAAATCTTTGGAAATAGCAGCAGTCGAAGACTCATGCAAAGAATTACTGAAGGTAACCCGAAACACAACAGGCTGTTCAATCCAGAAGAGTTCTCAGTTTGATCAATACACTCAATGCATAAAGCATGAGTATTTCAATCTCTTTAAAATATATTTATATTTATAAAAATTCTATATGTTAATATACATAATTTAAATTTGTCTAATATAAATCGAGTTTAAGATCTTAATTGAATTATGTTAAAACATTTGTGTCACATTGAGTTTGGTTCAAATGTTGAATTCTTTACATTATTCCTGCAGACATTGATTAAAATTTTAGTTTGAAAACAGGTGGACAAATGGATGGATAGATATGAATAAAACGAAAAAAAAACATGTTGATGAAGTGTATAGGTAAGTATCAACATCCCTTCCATCCATCCATCTGTGTGTCTGCTCATTTCCAAGTATGGTATATAAAAAAAAACTGTTTTTATATTCATTATAAGTATTAAGAGAGTGGGTGCACAAGATGCGTGTAATACGAGATACCAAAATGGAGCAATTGGATTGCTGTAACGTACGTATAAATTCCATAAAAACATATTATTTAGGATAAAGTTTTTATGTGAAAAACTTTATTATTGTTTATTGTTTTTCCAATGTGTGAAAAGTAAAACCGAAATTGATGTTTTTCCTTTTATTTTTATTCAATTGATAAGATAGCGAACACGAACTGTCTGTAAAACTTCAGCACGCCTTCCTTGTGCTCCAAATTAATATTGTATATATTTCTATCAAAAATTCCATTCATAACACAAATTGCATTAGACCATAACGAGTTGCTACCTTTTTATAGTACAATAATATGTATTTTATTATATTATTTATTTAACGCCTTGCGCGATTCGATTTTATTTATTGTATTTTAATAATTTTAGAGAATTTACATTTACCAATACATTATTAAGCTAGCGCTTTACACCTATCTACTCAACATGTCATTATGTATAAAGATAGTTATATGCTAAATAATAAATATTGGCAACTAGTGAAACAAACAAACGGGGGCTATGTAAAGAAACAAAATTGCAGAGTTTGGGGAACGAAAAATCAGGACGTTATCGTACAGAAACCAATTCAGCTCGAGACATTCTGTGATTAGTATTTTGTGTTTGGTGGTATGTTCTAGGTGTGATCGTGATCATGAAACCTGGTTCAACGATCATAGCTGAAGTATACTGCAACCAACTGCAAAAACTTTAGCAAAAGCAACCTAGATTGGTCAACAAATCGACTCCTATCTTACTGCACGTTAACGCCCGACTTCACACTGCACAAATGACTGTGGCAAAACTACAGGAATTGTAGTTAGAACTACTTCAACATCCTCTATACTCACCAGACTTAGTCCCTACAGATTACCAATTACTTCGTAACTTTTGGTAAGAAAATAATTGAACTCCGACAACGCTAGTTTTACAGCCTTTAAGGAATTCATTGACCCCCGTCCATCAGGGTTTTATACAAAAAACCGGCCTGAACATTCTTCCGCTTAAATGACAAAAGTAGATAATAGATAATATGGGTGCATACTTTGATTAATAAAATAACTCCTTGTATTTTATTAAAACTCGTATACTGTCAACCAACTTTGCTTTCATTTCTACAAATTTCACACTACACGACCAATATTAATTTAACTTAATGAGATTGACTTATTCGAGTGTTTCGGTCAACAAACAATTGAATTAAATGCAAATACAACCCTGGACAACCTCAACCGTACAGCGAGTATTTCCCACAGTAAACAAAACTTCGACACATGATAAAAGGTGTTTAAGTGTAGAAACATTGAAATTGATTTTAATCGTCAAATCGAGATCTTAGATAATTCAGATGATTAAATTAAAAACCAGGCATTTTATTGAATTTCCAGAATCTGAATCGTTTTAATTTTCCATTTCAACATTTCCTTCTGTGGTTGTTGCTTTCTATTTGTACTTTGAACTAATTTTGGTTAGTTGCACAAGTAAATCGCTGGAAAAATATCTTCATTGCTGTCCAATATGGTTTTTTTACTTTAAAATAGCTTTATTCAGGGAAAAAGTACTGTATTTTAATCGATCACATGTCCTGTGAAAAATTCTGCGTTTTGAAATCGTTGTACTACGAAATAGCAGTTTTTGCGATGCCATAATTTCGAAACTTTATTTGTATACCATACATATACCTGAACTTATGCCAAAAAAATCGCAATATGACCCAGTGCGCCTCGTAGACCTTTTAGTAGAATCATTTTAAAACTCGACTTTAAAGAATGTTACAATGAGAAGCCTCTCAGTGTTTCGAATTGTTCCAATGCTGTAAAATCAAGGGCCACCCTAACCGAGCGAAGTGAGAAGGTAAATTTTGGAATATCCATTTTTTTTTTTTTGTTATTATAATTAGAACAAGGAGACCGTGCTTAGCTCGTTTTTAAAAATCAAGATATACAAAGTAATTTCAAAATAACTTAATCTGATGGGCAAGTTGCACTATATTTTATGCATATTGCAACTCTGCACCAGTAAACACATGAACCAAATTTAGACATATGACAACCATGCCATCTCACTTGCATACCTTTTTTTCCTGTTTTTCTACTGTTTCGCTTACGTTTTCTGATTTTTCTTATTGCTTGACCCCCAGCAATACGCCCAACACACCAAAGAAAAAAAAAATCAGAATAAAATGCAAAATGCAATGCATGTTATCATTAACCGAACAAATGATTTCAATGTAATTTTATTGTAATGTTCCTTTTCTTATGTATTTATTTATTTATCTATGTATCTTATCTAATCCAAATCTTAATCTTAATTAATAGTTTTAGTTTAGTTTAGCTATGTGTGTACTTAGCTTTAAAATTGAAAAGTAGATATTATTTTAATTTAATTGTTGTTAGGTAATTTACAATTTTAGGACCATGTCTTTGTCGGACTAATCGATGGTTAAAACTAAAAGACACCAATAGGTCACATAACAAGTGAATATATTCGAATCCCGATAATTCGTACTTCGATAAATCGAAAACCTCAATAATTCGTAACAAACTGCTGGTCCCTTCAAAAAACTTCGTCATTTCGTAAGAATTCCATACATTTTGGTCCCCTCGTTAATGCAGTGAAAATTGTACCTCCTTTAAATCGTAATTCTTTTAAAAAACCTCGTATAATTCGTAATCAACAATATTCAATGCGGAATTCGTTTTCAGTTTAACTACTGTTATCTTTTGTAGACAATTTTGTCGCCTTAACACTGCACTTCTTTGTTCTTTCCTGAATTTGTTTTTTCTAAGTTTGCTTATTTCATTCAAAGTGTTAAACTCTAGGGTAAAGATGTCAAACAAACGTACGCATTTCAGCGATATCTCATTTACGAAAATGTGCGTTGAAAGTTCTGCTGTTAATGAAGGCATTTGCTTGGATTGGAAAGAAAGTTGTGTTCTGATAAAAGATTACGAGACGAAAGACATCTTTAATGCAAAGTTTTATAAATGATTGCAAGATCGAACTTATTGCTTTAGAAATGAAAAATGCCATGGTGATAATCAAAGAAGAGAGATAGTTACTTTATTATTTGCCGGAAAAATCATGAATGACGCCGAAAAACTTAAACCACTACTAATTGGAAGGTCTACAAAGCCAAGGTGTTTCAAAAACATTCGTAGTTCGAATGGCTTCAGATATTGAATGACACCATGAAAGCTAAAATTCGAAAGATATTGCTTTTTATGCACAATTGTACGGCGCATAATGGGTCACGTAAAAGTAACGTTTTTGACTCCTAACACCACATGCAAACTGCAGGGTATTATAAAAAAATGTAAATCATTATTCCGCAAGGAAATGGTTGTTAATCTGGTTAATAGCATAGAAAACAAAAAAGAATTTAAATGTACGCTGTATGTGTTGCTCTAATACAACTTCTTATAAAGTTAAACAATATGTTAATCAATTGAAATGTAAAAGCCCCTTTAATTCGTATTTTTTCTTTTTTAACGTCGTTAAATCGTTAAATCGGGATTCGGTTGTATAAGAATTCAACAATGTGTTTCAAATTATTGTAGTTTTGGCAAGAATGAAATACAGTCGAACTCCCATAACTCGAATCACCATAATGCTAGAAATAATGTTTGAGTTATAGAATTATTCATTACATTTTGGGATTTCAGCAAAGTGTATTCAGTTATTGAATTATTGTACACATAATTTTATCTACTTAACATCCAGTGTTTAAGTTATCAGTAATTTGATCTTGAACACGACGATAGCGAGTATTATCATGTATTCATACTCTTCACACAATGAATATTATTATTAGTTTGTCAAGGGACATCCGAGACCATATAAAGCAAATATATTCTTGATCAGCTTGACGAGACGAGTTGATTTAGTCCGTCTGTAAGTATATAAACTTGTCCCAATGATTTTTGCACGAAGTTCTCAAGATCATAGGATTACGGATCGTATAGTTCCTGACCTCAATGTTGAAATGCAGTATAAATACTGACTCTTCCCTAAAAATGAGTCAAATCAATAATGTATGCTCAATCACAGGAGCGTCATGTACGTACACGGTCAAAAAGAAATTGGCCGCATGACGTATTGCCACATATTAAACTAATCGTAGGTAAAATCATTAATATATTATTTCTATATGCATATTCACATAAGCGTCAGGAGTATTACAGATTTGGCATAGCCAAAGATAACCTTCCTTCTGGTTTTTAGGGTTCCGTACCCAAAGGGTGCCAAAGGAAACCTATTGCTGAGCCTACGCTATCTCTCCGTCCGTCCTTCAGTGAGCTCTATCTCATAAGCCGTACAGAGTGTGTAATTCAATTGTCGGTACAACAACATTTGATAAAAATAAAATAAATTTAAAAAATTAAAGGGGTCCCCACACTAGATAAGAATGCACCAATATGCACTGGGCGCAATTTTTATGTTTTGTTTCTCATTTTGTAAAGTTTTTTTTATAATATTTTTAGGCGCTGTTTAAATATTTCACACACGTGCTTGCTGTGTAATAAGTGTGGGGCAATGGTTGAGGCTATTGTCGTGCGTGGCTTTGCGGTGGTGAAGTGTATAGAAAAGAGCCAACTATGTGAGTGTTAGTTTAGAAAAAGTTTTTGTCTGAAGAACGAAATAATTGAGGTTATGAGCAACACGCCAGCCAGTAAAGACTCGCTTCACAAAATAATATTGAATATTACATAGAATGGAACAATCTACGAGTCAAATTAATTATAACAAAGATCCGACAAATTCTTATAACTATACAAGAATTCACCATTGATATAATTTTTTTTGTGAAATTGGCAATTTTTAATTTAATGTCCATTTTTGGAATTCGCGTTTATTACATACAATTTTATAGCACCAATAAATATAACATGATCACATCCGCAGATTTATTCAAGATCTAGCTATTCATTTCTTCTACTTCATCTATCGAACCATTTTCAACGGGTTCCGGTGCTTTCACTGTTTTATGGAAATTTTAGTTATTACCGTTATACTTAAATTCGGTAACTGGTCCGATAACTTTCTTGTGTTTAGTTGTTCGTGTTATCTTCTGTGGTTTGTTCTTGTTTTAACTGCGAGGAGGATGATGCATGCACTAATGCAACCTCGCGAAAGGGCGAGTGGTCCTTGACCGATTGATGTCGAGTGATTCCGGAAGTAGATCCGACCACTTAGGGGATACTGTGTTTTAATTAAATTGAGACATCACAATAGGCTATAAGATCGTGACTTTTACACATTTCGGTTTGTAGGAGGCAAAAGCCTTAGTAGAAAATTATGAAAAAGAATACCAGGAATTCCTTAGATAAATGTAAGAGAAATTACAAAATAAAACCAGTGCTACCTGCATTTACTCAAACATGGCTCCACAAAGTCGTTTAAAAATTCGTATTTGACCCAATATTCTAACAAGGGGAACAACTTTTTGACGGGTAAAATAACATTGAGTAAAATATCCGCCATTGCAGTTGGAATCTAAGAATCTAAGAGGAAAAAAGGAAAATTCGAGCAAAGCTCTTCAGAATAATATAAGAAAATACTGAAGTTTCCAAAGAATAATAAATGCAAGTGAGCGTCAACAATCAATAAATAAATAACTAAATTAAATAAATTTGAAATTCTTTATCAAATATAAGAAATTAAATGAGAACGACGTCAGATGACGACTGTTAAATGTTTAATTAGAAAACAGAAGAAATTCTTAAGAATTAAAGAAAAATTCAAACAAAATCATCCAAATAATTCAAAAAAAAAAAATTATAAAAAAAGACACATAAAGCATTTAAACAGAATATATTCATCACTCTTGTACAAATAATGAATAATTAATTAAATTAAAAAGTATATTTCCAAATATACGAAATTATGTAAGAACGATCTCAGATAACAAATATTTATTAATAAAAATGATTCCAAAATATTATCTAAATTTAAATAAAATGCCAATATCAAAACAAGATATCCGAATAATCTAAGAAAATAATAAAAGAGATGCAAAAACGTATCCATATACACATTAAAGCTATTGATTGGCAATAAATCATTTATATATATATAATAATAATAATTTACATATACGCTTAATTTTTTTATTAAAATAAAAAATAATTAAAAAAATAGTTATTACTGCAAAATATTTAAAAAAAAATTAAACTAGAAACAATCCAAGAAAAGAAAATATAATAATATATGAAACATAAGAAGGGTTCCAGAAGAAACAAATAAAATCAATAATAAATAAATATTTAATTGGTAATAGAATTTAAAATAATAAGAATTTTAAGCACTGAAATTTTCGTCACAATTCATAATTCTTTCGCAATCATATTGCTGTTTCAGAAAGAAACCTAAATTAATTTATGTGTTTAACCAAACTGAATGCCACAACGTCAGATGGTGATTAATAAATATTTAATTAGAAAACAGAAGAAATTTTTAAGAATTAAAGAAAATAATAAAGCCAAAACAACCTTCCCTTTGTGGTTCTAAACAATACCCCAAAAGTTCCCACCGATACATATTCCGATAAAGAATTAACGCATGGCCAATAAAAACGGTTTTTTGTAAATATCTTATCTTTTATGCTTTAAGTGACAATTAATGTTTAGATAAAAGTTGTAGAGCTCAACAGTGAGAAGCCGTATATACAATGGCAAACAAAAATGTGTAAATGATCGAGACTGTTAGACTTTTTGGTTTGTGGAATGCAATCGGCTTGATAGAAAATTATGAAAAAGCACCAGGTATTCCTTAGATCATTAGTAAAAGATTCTTAAAGTCACTTTACCAAAAAAATCGGGGCATGTAGTATCGCTAAACTTGCGTGGCTTAATTTCTGTTATGTACTAGTATTACGAGATTACACACATTTTATTGTTTTAGATATGTATCACGAAATTACACACAATTTGTTGTTGGGTATGCCAAAATTTGAAATAAGAAGAAGAAGAGTGACTTGTGCAGTCTATATAATTTCAAGTACCCCAAATATTGAGCAGACAGACAGAGTATTTACGCTTTGAATTTTGTTCTCTTCTCCTGTCATAAGCTTCATATTTGATCACTTAATGACGACACACATTAATCACCTTTATGCATTTTTTAAAATATTAAAATTGATTAAAATATTATATACTAGCGAACCCGGCGTGCTTTGCTACGCACCCGACATAATATTAGTGCGTGATGCTGTTCAATTGAAATACTTTTGAAAAATCAGAGGAATCAATTATTAATATTGATACTTATAATTATCTGATATATTTGAAAAAAGCGGCCTAATTGATTAGAAAATATGTCTCTAAGCTTTAAATGCAAAATTTAATCCACCAATTTCTCAACAACAGCAAGTCCAGTTTAGATCAAGTTCATCCCGTGCGCCATATAAAGCTTCTTGTGTTTCAGTAATTTGATTTTGAATCGAATAATTGATACTTGAATAAAAAAACCAACTGACACAGTCTACGCTTCTATTATATGTATATATAGATAAATTAAAATATAAAATATTTAGAAGAATATTAAATATTTATAAAAAAAAAAAATTTTAAATTAAAATTTAATACAAAAAGTGAAAATTTCCCATTTTTCTGGCGGATTTTCTAAAAATTTTCTTTCATATTCTTTCAGTTGGCCTATAATGAATACAACAAAAAAAATCAGCCAACCCCTCTCCCTTCGATGACATAAGCGCTACATGTCAAAACTCCTCTTACAGGAATTTTCGCTTCTTCTATTTTCAGAATATATAAATTACTTGGCGTTACGGCTTTTGAGTCTCGAGATATATTAAAAATATTGGCGACTAGTTTCTGTTACAGCGTCAGATTCAGACATGTGTCCCCTTTTAAAAAACGTTTTTAAGTTAAAATGATATTGAAGAGATAATACAGTAATAAAATATTGTGTAATAAATGTTAATCACAAAAGATCGTGGGGTAGACTACTGGGAAACTATGTTAAAAAAATGAAAAAATACACTAAGACTCATTTGGTGGCGCCGAAATGTTTGCAAATTATGTAATAGCGTTTTCATACCAAGCCTGATGCAAATCAATTTTGATTTGCCTACTGATCCGGATCAGTTTCGACAACAACCACAAAGAAAATGACGTCATTCAGAGGTTGTTGTGCTAGAATGTGATCCGGATCAATAGTTACATCAAGAATTGATTTACCTTGATTTGAAAATTAATAATGGTCACTCTCGTTAGTGTTGGGCAATTTCTGCCTTTTTAAGGTGATTTTTGATTGTTCTCTTCTTTTATTTTTGCTCGAATTAAAAAGCAAAATTTGAATCTTATTTGCGAGTTTCGGACATGATGTCGTTCAGTTAAGGAAAAAGTTGTGGCATTTGCTGAGCACTTGCATTATGCTTTTACACCCTTTCAGGTCTGTGATCAAGAGCAGACCACAACTTTCCTGGACTCCCCCTGCCAAATGGATCTTCCAATTTCAGCTGTGGACACTCAGGAAATACTGCAGGAGGTCGCAATTCTAAAAAAATCGAAATCACCAGGGTACGACGGTTAAGGAGCACCCAGAAAACTGTATAGACCTGTTCATGGTAATCATAAACAGCTGTCTCCAGATAGGATACTTCCCCTCCCAGTGGAAATGTCCAGAAGTCATCATGCCAGACAAACCAGAAAACGATCTTGCTTACTATCGTCCGATAAGCCTGTTGGCGGTATTATCCAAAATACTTGAAAAAGTATTTTTGCGTACATTACTGCCAATCCTAGATGTTAATGAGTTAATACCTGAACACCAATTTGGTTTTAGACGTCGACATGGCACTCCGGAGCAGTGGAGCGTATTCTGTTGGCTCATGAAGAAAAGCAATACTACTCAGCAGTGTTCCTAGATGTGAAACAGGTAGTTGACAGAGTGTGGCCCGCCGGCTTACTCTATAAGCTAAAGATGCAGCTGCCAACACCATACTACTTGTTATTAAAATCTTATCTGGAGAATAGGAAATTTTATGTTCGATGCGGTGATTGTGTATCCTCAATTACAGACATCAGGGCAAGTGTTCCCTAAGGTAGTGTGCAAGGCCCCGATTTGTACACATTGTTCACCGCAGATCACTGGAGACCATTCCCTTACTACAGTGACATACGCAGACGATACTGCATTTGTAGCAGTATCCAGGACTCTTTTGGAGTATGGATGAACAGATGGAACATTAAAACCATTCAGAGGTTTCAAAATAAAGTCTTGAGAATAGCAACTGGCGCTCATCTATTAACTACTAAACGGGAAATTCATGAAGAACTGAAATATCCATTGATTTCAGAGGAAATTAATCGATTTAGTCAGAGGTACATCAAAAGACTAAATGATCATCTAAACAACCTGGCAATAAACCTACTTGACAACAGTGGTTCGGGTGCTTTTACTGTTGAATGAAAATTTTTGTTAATACCGTTATACTTTAATTCGGTAACTGGTCTGATAACTTTCTTGTGTTTAGTTGTTCGTGTTATCTTCTGTGGTTTGTTCTTGTTTTAACTGCGAGGAGGATGATACATGCACTAATGCAACCTCGCGAAAGGGCGAGTGGTCCTTGGCCGATTGATGTCGAGTGATTCCGGAAGTAGATCCGACCACATAGGGGATACTGTGTTTTAATTAAATTGAGACATCACAATAGGCTATAAGATCGTGACTTTTACACATTTCGGTTAGTAGGAGGCAAAAGCCTTAGTAAAATATTATGAAAAAGAATACCAGGAATTCCTTAGATAAATGTAAGAGAAATTACAAAAGAAAACCAGGGCTACCTGCATTTACTCAAACATGGCTCCACAAAGTCGTTTAAAAATTCGTATTTGACCCAATATTCTAACAAGGGGAACAACTTTTTGACGGGTAAAATAACCTTGGGTAAAATATCCGCCATTGCAGTTGGAATCTAAGAATCTAAGAGGAAAAAAGGAAAATTCGAGCAAAGCTCTTCAGAACCAAAGATTATGACTGATTCAGAATCATCTAAGAAAATACAGAGTTACTGAAGTTTCCAAAGAATAATAAATGCAAGTGAACATCAACAATCAATAAATAAATAACTAAATTAAATAAATTTTAAATTCTTTATCAAATATAAGAAATTAAATGAGAACGACGTCAGATGACGACTGTTAAATGTTTAATTAGAAAACAGAAGAAATTCTTAAGAATTAAAGAAAAATTCAAACAAAATCAACCAATTCAAAAAAAAAAAAATTATAAAAAAAGACACATAAAGCATTTAAACAGAATATATTCATCACTCTTGTACAAATAATGAATAATTAATTAAATTAAAAAGAATATTTCCAAATATACGAAATTATGTAAGAACGATCTCAGATAACAAATATTTATTAATAAAAATGATTCCAAAATATTATCTAAATTTAAATAAAATGCCAATATCAAAACAAGATATCCGAATAATCTAAGAAAATAATAAAAGAGATGCAAAAACGTATCCATATACACATTAAAGCTATTGATTGGCAATAAATCATTTATATATATATATAATAATAATAATTTACATATACGCTTAATTTTTTTATTTAAATAAAAAATAAATAAAAAAATAGTTATTACTGCAAAATATTTAAATAAAATTTAACTAGAAACAATCCAAGAAAAGAAAATATAATAATATATGAAACATAAGAAGGGTTCCAGAAGAAACAAATAAAATCAATATAAATAAATATTTAATTGGTAATAGAATTTAAAATAATAAGAATTTTAAGCACTGAAATTTTCGTCACAATTCATAATTCTTTAGCAATCATATTGCTGTTTCAGAAAGAAACCTAAATTAATTTATGTGTTTAACCAAACTGAATGCCACAACGTCAGATGGTTATTAATAAATATTTAATTAGAAAACAGAAGAAATTTTTAAGAATTAAAGAAAATAATAAAGCCAAAACAACCTTCCCTTTGTGGTTCTAAACAATACCCCAAAAGTTCCCACCGATGCATATTCCGCTAAAGAATTAACGCATGGGAAAGGTCACAAAAATCGGTTTTTTGTAAATATCTTATCTTTTATTAATGTTTAGATAAAAGTTGTAGAGCATAATTTTTTTTTTTTTTTGTATTCAGATAACCGTTCTTGAGATAGAGTGCAAATAGTGAGAAGCCGTATATACAATGGCAAACAAAAATGTGTAAATGATCGAGACTGTTAGACTTTTTGGTTTGTGGAATGCAATCGGCTTGATAGAAAATTATGAAAAAGCACCAGCTATTCCTTAGATCATAAGTAAAAGATTCCTAAAGTCACTTTACCAAAAAAATCGGGGCATGTAGTATCGCTAAACTTGCGTGGCTTAGTTTTCTGTTATGTACTCGTATTACGAGATTACACACATTTTGTTGTTTTAGTTATGTATCACGAAATTACACACAATTTGTTGTTGGGTATGCCAAAATTTGAAAGAAGAAGAAGAAAAGTGACTTGTACAGTCTATATAATTTCAAGTACCCCAAATATTGAGCAGACAGACAGAGTATTTACGCTTTGAATTTTGTTCTCTTCTCCTGTTATTAGCTTCATATTTGCTCACTTAATGACGACACACATTAATCACCTTTATGCATTTTTTTAAAATATTAAAATTTATTAAAATATTATATACTAGCGAACCCGGCGTGCTTTGCTACGCTCCCGACATAATATTAGTGCGTGATGCTGTTCTCTTTTTAATTGTAGTACATTGCGCAGCAATTGAAATACTTTTGAAAAATCAGAGGAATCAATTATTAATATTGATACTTATAATTATCTGATATATTGATTGATTAGAAAATATGTCTCTAAGCTTTAAATGCAAAATTTAATCCACCAATTTCTCAACAACAGCAAGTCCAGTTTAGATCAAGTTCATCCCGTGCGCCATATAAAGCTTCTTGTGTGTCAGTAATTTGATTTTGAATCGAGTAATTGATACTTGAATAAAAAAACCAACTGACAAAGTCTACGCTTTTATTATATGTATAGATATAGATGTATAGATAGATATATTAAAATATAAAATATTTGGAAGAGTATTAAAAATATTGGCGACTAGTTTCTGTTAAATATTAAAAATATATTAAAAATACTGGCGACTAGTTTCTGTTACAGCGTCAGATTCAGACATGTGTCCCCTTTTTAAAAACGTTTTTAAGTTAAAATGATGTTGAAGAGATAATACAGCAATAAAATATTGTCTAGTAAATGTTAATCACAAAAGATCGTGGGGTAGACTACTGGGAAACCATGTTAAAAAAAAATGAGAAAAATACACTAAGACTCATTTGGTGGCGCCGAAATGTTTGCAAATTATGTAATAGCGTTTTTATACCGAGCCTGATGCAAATCAATTTTGATTTGCCTACTGATCTCTGTACCAACAACAACTGATCTATATAACTGGGCTGTTTCGAAACCTAAAGCATTGGAAAACAGTTAGATGACGATTTTTTTTTTTTTACACCCAAAAGTTTGGCTTAATTTTTTGTATTGTATTTTTTGTTTTTGAAGTTTTCAGTTTTCTTTTTTTTGTGTTAAAGCAAAATAAATTAAGATAAAAATTCTTAGACGTTTTACATAAAAATAAATCGAGATAGATTTTTTCCTTTTATTGTTCTATGATTTTTAGATTTTTATTAAAAACTTTTAGTCTAATTAAAGCTCGATGCATTGAATTTCAATAATTTCTAGGACAATAAACCAAGTTATTCAACCTTAGATTGGAGAAGTTCAAAGAGAATTTTGGTAGGCAATACTTATTTAAAATTGATTGAAATGAAAGAGAATTTAGATAAGAACAATAAGCTTTTCTCATTTTGTAGCTAACTGTGGATATTGAGATATTTACTTCCTTCTTATATTCTTCATGTTTAATCTAAAAGATGCTAAGAATACTCTATTTTGATGAGTGCTAAAAGAAAAATTTGAGATGTTCATGTCTCTCCACCTAGTAATACAAATTGATCTATTAGTTTTTGAGATAAAGAAATGCGAATTAGATAAAAATTGAATGTCTGCATAAATAATGTAAGACCATCGATAATAATAAGACGAATTGATTTATCTATAATTTTTCATCTGATTAAAATCTTATGCGAATTGGTTTTCTGGTTCTTGAGATAAATGCCTATGGCACATTGGTCTGAAAATTAAGAATAAAGTTGAAAAAAGGTGCATAGGTAATGTGATGCATTGATACTTATGCCTTTGACTTAATGAATAAGTATCTTGTTGTAGCAACATGTCGGTTTTTTAGAGATAAGGTCTGAAAACTAAGAAATAAAATTGAAAATGTTGGCATAGTTAAAGAAAGTTCATGAGCAGTGATGCCATTTTAGCCTTTTTTCCGGACGGATATTTTCTTCGATCCAAAGGGCAACAATAAGGCTACTGCAAATTTTGTAAGTACCGCAGATGAAGAGGATTATGACCTGATAGATGAGACAATAAAACTCATATAATTTATAAAAATAAAATTATAAGATAAAAATTACAAAATAATCTGTACTGTTTTTGTGATAGGTAGATGGCATCACTGCTCATGAGTCATACAAAGTTTATTAATAACTAAAGTAATGTTTGTTTGGATAATAAGGGTATTCTTCGAAACTACTTATCCGATTTTATAAATTCTTTCACCAGTAGAATGCTACGTTGTCACTGAAATATCTCGGTCAGGTGCTGACAGCTGATACTCAAACTATGTTTCTTGTAGTAACAGGGAGAATATAGTGATGCTAAGAAAGCAAGCATATCTGATATCTGACGTTTGTCGCCGTTCGATTAGATGCAATCAGGACTAACTAACAAAACAATTGATTTTTATAGAAATAGATGTCTTCAATCATACAATTTTACAAATTTTAGATGTTTTTTTTATAACAATAATTACATTAACAAAGATATTCTTTTACAATACATATTATATTTAATTTATAGTTGTGACAATGTCATGATATGATTCTGAATTTATAGCCGCCATTATTTCTTTAAGTCATCCAGTGACTTATGTTTCTGAGGCAGGTTAACTGTTTTCTGCCAATGCCACGTTTTCCTTGCAAAATTAGTTGCAGTACACGGTGTTTACTATTTCTCGTTATATGAGCTTAATAATTCTGAATAATCCCCGATTTTATTGAATTCTTCGCAGTACTTTAGCGTTTTTTCTCTGTCTGTATATGGCATTTTTAGGATTCTACGATAAATCCACAGTTCAAATGCTTCTTACTTATTTATGTCAATGGTTTAAACAGTCCATATCTACATGCAGTGAACTAAAACAAATAGTACATAAGACTTAACGAATCGAAGTATCAGTTTCTTATCTTAAATTAAAGTATTTCAACTGCACTTGTGTGATTCTATTCACTAAAATCATTACAATTGGCACAGTTGAATAACTTTTACTAAAATTATTCCATATAAACTGATATCTTAATTATGAAATCTGTTTATATGAACGATATTTAACTTTCAGTGAAACTAATTTACATGATATAGACGTAGGTAAATTCAATTTTTTAGTTTATCTAGTTGACTGTCTGAACGATTTCACCAGCAAAGAGCGAAAACCTATCCTTAGCTCAACTGCAATGGAAAGCAAGCATCCGTATCCTATATTCAATATTGCCAGGACTGTAACAAAATTCGGGGATACTATTGTGTTGGAGTTAGCAGAATACGTACTATACCTCCCCAAAAGGTATTCTTCGCTTAAGGACTCATCTATCGAAACAATAAAAAAGAGGCTGCTATCTCATTGAAAGGATTAGAAAAAATTCAAATATTTATGACCTCTCAATTGAATACATTACTAATGATATTTCGACAGCATCATTAGTTTAAATATTATTTGATTATACAATATATTTATATGTATTAAGGAAGAAAACAAAAACAATATAATATTACTATACATATTCTTACTCACTTTCTTGAAATAAATATGTAAGAATTGAAAAACCAAAAATAAAAATATAAATAAAAGAAAAAAAAAACAAAAATCTTGATATATTAATATTTATTTCGGTTAGAGCTCAATAGTTAATTATACTATCTAATAATTTAAATTTAAAGAAATATTATCATCTTCATTATTATTATAAAAACTTATATTATATTATATCATCTTTCAAATTTTTGGGTGTTCCCAAGGTTGGCTCATCAGCGTCATCGAACATATCATTCGTCCAATCTAAGTTTATTTCTCCTTCATTATGAAGCGAAACAAAATGCGTTGGTTGAATAAAGATGTTGGTAGAAGTTTCATCTCCTACCAACAGATATCTCCATTGCGGGAGTATCTCTCCGGTCACATCATCATACAAACCAAGTTAATTCTGAGGAAAGTCATCATAATCAATATAAGAGCGACCTTCATAATTTTCCATAACGTTTGCCGAATTCAACAATGGTGGTGCTGCTGCTGCTGGTGGTGCTCTCGATGTTGATGGTCCGTTCATGATTGATTTTTTTTTCACTTTTTTTAAGTATGAGGAAAATTTAGAATGAACCTTCGTTCACTTGAAGAAACACTTCACAATTGAAGAACAGCTTCAATTTCCACTCACAATTATATGTTCCCATATATTGCGCTGACAGGTTAGTCCACTCAAAGAATGGCATATACATTCTGATAGGATTGATTTGAATTAACATGCGACATTTAAACAAACAAATAGAGAAAGTAAAAATCCGAAATCATAACGCTTATGACGACACACATTCCAATCGCGTTCGAATATGCTGCGCGTCAAGTGTAGTTCACCACATCATTTTGTTGTCGAACATACAGTCTTTTCCAGATCACATCATTTTGATTTGGAACATACTGTCTTTTGCAGAACACATCATTTTGTGTTGGTACATACACTATCCTACTACTGTTGATTGTGTCATGATGAAATGATGAAACCAGAAAGAAGGCTAGCATTGGCTATGCCAAAGATGTAATACTCTTCACGCTCCTCCGGGTTACATCCAACCTTCCTTTCTTAGCATCACATCTGTTTGAGTGGCAATTTTATTGTACATTTATTCTTTAAACTAGCAAACCGCCCTGCTTTGCACGAGTGCAATTTAAAAAATATCGCTTTGGTATTGATAGCATGAAATTTTATTAATTAATTTTTTAACAAATTTTTGTTTACAATATGTCTATGTATACAATTTTTATAGCTTTTTTGTCATTACACAATACGAACAGAAGTGACGCGTGAAAGAGCTACATATAACTGTCCATGGGAAAAACACTGTATGCTCAGGTCTAATCCCACAACATTGAATGTTTGACCTTGTGATTTGATAATTGTCATTGAAAATGACAATTTTATAGGAAACTGCAATTTTCTAAATTTGAAAGGTAGATCCGTTAGTATTAATGAAATCCGGGGAATTAAAACGACTTCTCCAGTTCCACATCCGGTCAGTATTGTACACTCTATTATGTGTTTTTTTTAATGATTTTATCTGTAAACCATTGCACAATTTTGGTAAATTAAGGTTCCGTAATAAAATAGGGACACCCTACTTTTAAAACTAATTTATGTGGGCGCAAACCAGAAGGCTGTAGAGAATTAAGAAATTCTATTGGGAAATGAACACCCTCTTCCAGATCAATAGCATTGTCTACAGAGTAATTAACAGTGAAAACCGTATCAAAATACGTCGCGTGGTTTAGAAGTAATCAGTATTCTAACTTCTTGAAATTGCGACTTTGCTTTATACTATGTAAAGAAGTTTGCCATTTAATTTGGGTTTGTATGGGAGGTACCACTCCTGGTAACCCTGGAATAGTAGTGAATAGTATTATAAGCTTGTCATGAAATTTGTAACACACAGAAGGAGACATCGCAGACCACATGAAGTATATATATTTGTGATCAGCTCGATGAGACGAGTTGATTTACCCATGTCCGTCTGTCTGTCTGTATGTATGCAAACTAGTCCCTCAGTTTTCGAGCTGAAATTTTGCATATAGGTTTCTTTTTACCATACGCAGCACATTTGTCGGAATCAGCTGAATCGGACCTTCTGGCCAAATAATTTGGATGTGCAGATAATCGGTTGATATATGCCTGTCACCTATCTTTTGAATGCCGAGATCTCTTTCAATATCACTGGTCCGGATATACCAAGGAGCGCTAGAGATACGTCTAAATGTTTTACCCTGAAAGTCTCTTATCTTGTCAAGATTCGACTTTGCCGCGATGCCATGTATACCGTATCTCCTACAGTGCGCTAAAATACTTTTGTATATGATCATCTTCTTACGTAGGGACAGCTTATTGCGAGGATGAAGTTTTCCACCTTAGCCTTTAGCGATGCCACAACTCCTGTTATGTGCGATCTAAAGGTGAGACGCTTGTCTAAGTATACACCAAGACACCTATGTCCAGTATGATGTACAAGGAGTTGACCATTTAAGGTTAAGTCTGGCAAATGTCTCTCCTCAGCGTGAACGTGGCACAAACACAGTTTGCTACGTTTAAGGCGATGTTCCACTTACAAGTCCACGCATCGAACTGATGTAGATATTCCTGTATGGCATTAGTCGCACTCGATATATAAGAATCCTTCGACAGAATGGCTGTGTCATCCGCATATGTGGCAATCAAGAAGTCTGAGTTATTTTCATTACTTGGAGTAGTGAAAGGCATATCATGTGTGACTATGGAGTATAGAGTTGGAGAAAGGCAGCTCCCCTGAGGAACTCCAGCGTTGATGGAACGCGAGGACGAGCAAACGCCATCCTCCACCACACTTAAATTTCTGATCACAACATTGTTGGATTAGTTTTGACGCATAATCAGTGGAGCATTAAATATTTTAATAATTAATAAACAAAAACAAAAAACTTCACAAAGTTATCACAGCAAAAATTATAAAATAGCAAATCCAATGAGCTATCGCATATACAATATTTTAACTAGCTATAGCATGAATTAATATGTTTTTCAACTTGTGAAGTAGATTATTGGGAAAAGGGGACAATTTTGTGACCCTAAGCTTTCTTCGGGGACACCGGGACGGAGAACCGAAAAAAGGGATGGTCCCGTTCAAAACGGGACGTATGGTCACGTTAGTCACTATGCAAAAGAGTGGTTTTACATGTTAAAGAAAATAAAGACGAAAACCAAATACACTATCTGAATTTACTGTACGAGTATTGCTACGAAAATTACAGCACTTAGAAATAGCGATTCTAGTATGTACATTTCTTAGGAATGTAATTTTAGATCGATCCAATACTGCTGGCAAGAAGTTCAAGTTGAAAAAAGCCAAAGCACTATCTAGTCGCAGAAAAATCAGAGAGCTTCAGTCAGATAAGTCACGTACAAATGAAAAAGCACCTACTTATTTGTGGCCAAGAAAATGTTCGTACAAATATTTACTACCATATTTTGGGTACTGTAAGTGCATAATTAGCTGAACGAAAAAATATATAATGCAAACTTATATTTCTTTGATAATTTATCTGAAATTGATACAAATTAGTTGAAAAATCAAGAAAATCAGTTATAGCCCAGTTATTGAGATACAGCGCGAACAGTGGGAAGCGAAATGAGTAAATAGTCGTTACATTTATACATGTTGGTATGTAGGAGGCAGACGGCTGAATAAAGAATTATGAAAAAAATACTAGATATTCCTTATATTATTAGCAAAAGATCCCCAAAGCCAATTAAGCAACAAATCAAATAGGTGAGATGATAAAAAAGAGCTACCTGCATTTACTCAATTTAATAATACATATGTAGTTAATTTGTATTGAATAATGAGCTTAATATTCCTCTTCTTCACCATCGTCATCCTCATCTGTTCGTTTTCTAATACATACATCTTCATCTTCATCTTCATAATCATTTTCCAATACGAAAAAATTAATATCCATAGCTTCTGGAATTGTGGGAAATGACCAAATTAATTGCCAAAGACCCCGTGATATTGGTCTAAAATCGATGATGAAAATAACTGGTTTCAACTTTAATGAAATAAAATTAAAACGTGTTGATAAAGTTTTACCAAAAAATCTATCACGATACAAAACTGAAAAGTTCCTATTGATCCGTTGCTACTCTTCCAGAGAATAACTGTATACAAGAATTTTGAAAGTAATCTAAAACAATATCTACAATATGAACTGAGCCCATATCTTATCTTACATCTTTATTTGACAATGAAGGCATTAGAAAAACCATGAAATCAAAATTATATAGCAATATGGCACCTGTTGACATCGAACTAGATGAAGATAATGTGGCATGTCTTTTACAACGCGTCGTATGGAGCATTCTTCATTATTTTCAACAAATGCGTCAAATATTTGCAAAAACATTATGGCTCAAATATTGTTGTAGTATTCGACGATTACTCAGAGCTCTGTAAAAATATTAAAGCAATGGAACAACTAAGAATAACTGCAACTGTTTCAACATCTTACGAACTTTGTTTTGATGAAACAATGATTGTACCAATCAGTCAAGAAAAGTTTTTATCGAACAGATTTAACAAAAAAAAATTTATTGAAAAGCTTATTGAAAAATTAGAAACTGTCAATATACCTACAAAACAAGCCAGAGATGATGCTGATGTTCTTATCGTCGAAACAGCCATTGCAGAATCGGATCATCAAAAGACTGCAGTCATCGTAGGAGAATATATTGATCTATAGTTATTTTAATAGAACGTACTCAAACACACCAGCAAGAAATATACTTTAAAAAATTTGGCAAGGGCAATGTGGAAACACGAATATATTCATCTAAAAGTTTCGACAAGTATCCCCGTTGCAAAAATCAAATTTTATTTTTGCACGCCTTCAGTGGATGTGACACAACATCGGCACTTTTTAAAAAAGGAAAAGTGGCAATTATTAAAATGTTTGAAAAACATCCCAATTTGGATCATCAAGAAAATTGCCCTCCTGACTCATTGTTTGAAAATGGAGTTCGTGTCTTTTTAGCAATGTATTATGCTCCGAAATCAGAACTCAATATTGACAATTTTCGATATACGCAATTTATCAAGTCAACAAGACTGAACAAATCGGTGCAGTTATTATCTCTTCCACCTACAGGTGCAGCAGCTCGACAACATATTAATCGTGTCTACTACCAGATCCAAACTTGGTTAGGAAATGATTTACAACCTCAAGAATGGGGGTGGGTATTGCAAAATGAAACCTTGGAACCAACAACAACATTATTACCACAAGCACCAGAAGAATTGCTCAATACGTTATTTTGCAATTGCAAAAAAGGCTGTGGTTCCAGTTGCGGATGTAAAAAAGCAGGGTTGCAATGCTCCTCATATTGTGGTCACTGCAATGGACAAGCTTGTCTCAACACTTCATCATATTCACATGATTTTGATGAAGAAAGTGAATATATACCTGAAGTACTTGACGCTTTAGACTCGAATATAAGAGACAACCAAGATGATGATAATGAATTCAAAATTCATGTTCAGCCACCAGAGGAGGAAAAGGATGACGAATAAGAGGAATTAAGCTACACTTTAAGTATATTTAAACTTGTAAAATTGTAAATAACATTATTAAAATATATTTTAACTATTTCATTTTAATATTTTATGATAAATAAGAAATAAATAGGTAATAAATTAACTAAATATTTTTAAATAGATGTCTTATACATATATGAATAATATCCATAAATATCATTAATTAACTATTAAATAACTAAAGTTTCTTAATAATTATGATACTTTTAATAATTAATTAACTTTCTCAACCGTACTATGTATTAACTTCCACTGTGGACCTAGCGTTATTATATATGTATGTATTGGCTTAGCGCTTCCCACTGTTCGCGCTGTATAACGGTTAACTGTATAATAAAATGGCAAAGCCCAAATTTGGAGGGAAGTTTATGCTCTACAACTTTTGTTTTAACATTAATTTTCTTTAAAAGCATAGGAAACAAGATATTTGCAAAAAACTGATTTTGGTGACCTTTGACCTTGAATATCTTGACTGGCGCACACCACACAGACCTAGACTTTTGAGGTCATGTATCGAATGCCAAAACAAACATGTGTACCAATTTTCAGCTTATTTGGTTTCATTCCGTAGAAAAATCCTATTTGACTGGGCTATTAATCAATAAGTATATTGATAATTTAAGACAAACATTAGGGAATGAATGCATTCACCATTATGAACTCAAAGACTTATCAGCAAATACTGAAAATGTATGGAATACATATTTTGCATTCACGAAATCTTCGAATATATTTTGCACTATAATGTAATTTTTAAAAAATGTTAAGTATTTTGATACGGTTTTCATGTATAATACATTTTAATTAGTTCTAATTCTTCTCAAAGGCAGCATCGGTGACTCATTTACCACCAACACTGGTGTACGGCAAGGCTGCCCTCTATCCGAGCTCCTCTTCGCCATCGTGCTGGATGACTCATGAACACCCTCACCCAGCATAAGAGAACTGGCATTATGTGGAATCTCACACGGCATCTTGAGGACTTGGACTTTGCCGATGACATTTGTCTCCTTGCACAAATTCTCCGATTTGCAAGCGAAGCCGAACAACTTAGTCGCGCTGGCACGCACCGTCGGACTGGAGATAAATATTGCAAAGACAAAAGCCATGAGAGTCAATCACTCCTGTACAAGTCATATAATGGTTGACGGCTGTACGATTGATTTCGTAGAAAGCTTCTGTTACCTCGGTTGCACAATATCAACAGGCGGAGGAGCTGAATCGGATGCTGACTACAGGTTGAGCATAGCAAGGGCAGCATTTGGCTGGTTAAATTCGGTGTGGCCAAGTTCCCAAATCTCCAGACGCACGAAATTGCGAATATTCTCCGCATGCGTGAAATCAACGCTACTATACCGAAGCGAAACATGGCTGGTCTCGAACTCCATCACGCAGAGACTTCAAGCTTTCGTTAACAAGTGTTTGAGAATCATATGCAGAATATTCTGGCCTAACACTATTTCCAACGAGGCCCTATGGCGTCTTACAAATGAAGACCCTATACTGAAACAGATAAAGCGTAGGAAGTGGTGCTGGATTGGTCACACGCTAAGAAAACAGCCAACAGAAAGCATCACAAGAATGTCACTTGAGTGGAACCGGCAAGAAAGCAGAAGCCGCGGCCAGCCAAAGAACACCTGGAGAAGATCAACCTTGCGGGAAATAGCTGATATCAACACCACATGGGATGGCGCTAAAATAACAGCCCAGAATCGTGTGCGATGGAGAAGCCTTGTGGAGGCCCTATGCTCCAAACTAGGAGTTTAAAAGGAATAAATATAATTAATTCTAATAAAGACTTTATAAATTGGTAGTATGGTGGCTTAGAAACATTTTTTTAAATCAATCAAGTCGTCTTTGTTAAACATATCAATTTGAAGTTGTTTAAATCAATTATGCCAACAATGGACGACTTCTTACGTATAAAGATCTAAGAACAAGAAACACAAACAGTCATCGTTTGCTTCAGAATAATGAAACCGATGAAGAAATGGAAATGCGATATGGCACCCGTGCAAAGTATAAATTATAATGAAAGTAAAAATACAAATACATAAAACAATTCAAATATTTTGTAATTAATTTCGGTTTTTAAAACATTAAAAATATTTTTTTTTTAAATGGCTTAAAACATCGACATGTATTTTCTTCTGATGCTCCTTTACTATTTTTCTGTGATTGCTCAGGAAACATAAAGCTGGGGATATAAATAATTTATTAACAAGAAAAGAAATAACAGCTATCTACAGCATGCCAAAGATTAAATGGCTTACGGTTTTAAAGATACATATTTGAGTAAAATTCTAAATGCTGACTTTGGTGAAGATATCTTGAAAAACAAAAAAAAATTTGTATACAAGAACTTAGGTTTCGGCCGATCAGTCCTATGGCAGCTATATGATAGAGTCCGATTCGGCTGATTCCGACAAACATACATGTGTACTGCCAGCGGCGTCTTAAGGGTGGGGCGACCGGGGCGCCGGGACTCATGGGCGCCGCACGCTCTAACGCATATCGAACAAACCCTTACAATATGTCCTTTGTTACCGCATCACAACATTCTTCTTAACAAACGATAGCGATAAACTCATTTGACAACGACATCTCTTAACGACGTCGGAGAATCCACATGTAGATTGGATCAACCTTCCCTCTGAGATTTCTCCAAGTCAAAGTTAAAATATAACTTCAGTGGTTGATGAAAGTATCAACATTGGTGAAATAAAAAAATATAATGCTTCTGATATAGTTACGTGGGCAAAAGTACTTACTGCAAGAGACATAGATCACATTAAGTATAATGTACATAGTAATGTGGACTCTCAAAAATTTATCTAAGTAATTTTCCGAAAGATGCAAAATGGGCGTCATTTTTCTTCAACACATTACGCAAGAAAACTATTAAACGAAGAAACTACCAAACGACGGTGACTAGTTTATTCAGAATCAAACGATAGTGTCTTTTGCTTTTGTTGTCGACTGTTTGATTTAAAGTCACTTCATAATATGATCAGTACTGAAGGTTTCAAAAATTGGAAGCATTTAAGTGAAGCTGCATGAAAATAGTCCTGCGCACAAAAGGTCCGAATCGACTGAAGTTGAAATTATGTTTAAAGCTGAGTTAACTATTGACAGGGAAGAACAAAAGCTAATATCTAAAGAAAGTTTACGATGGAACAATGTGCTTCAAAGATGACTTTGTATTTGGCTGAAAATAACATGGCATTCAGAGGGTCTTCAGAAAAATTATTTACTCCAAATAATGGAATGTTCTTAGGCCTTGTACATTATTGCCAAAGTTTGATCCCGTAATGGAAGAACATGGCAGATTGGCAGTGAATGGTGAATTTGCTGATCATTATTGCTGCTAAAGAAAACAAAATGAGTTAATAGAACTAATGGCATCAAAAGTTACGTCCACAATAGTATCCCGCATAAAAGGCTCAAAGTATTATGCAACCATAGCTGATTGTCCTCCCGATATAAGCCATAAAGAGCAACTTTCAATAACTTTAAGATGCACTGACATTACGGAGGAAGGCGTAAGTGTAAAAGAATATTTTACTTCATTCCTGGAAATAGATGATACAACCGATGCTGGTCTCACAGAAAGCATTTTAAAAACATTGAGTGATATAGGCCTTAACATTAATGACTGCAGAGGACAGGGTTATGATAATGGCGCGAACATGAAGGGCAGGAATAAAGGCGTTCAGAAAAGAATTACTAACTTAAATCTGATAGCATTTTCCGTTCCATGTGGATGCCATAGTTATAATTTGGTACTATCTGATGCGGCAAAATCATCATGTGACCCTATTCGGAATGTTACAATAAATGTTTAATTTATTTGGCGGATCAGTAAATAGATGGAAAATTTTGACAACCTGGAAAACGTAAGTGACACACGCTGGGAAGCTCGAACTGAAAGCGTCAAAACGGTGTATGTGAAATACACGAAGCTTTTGTTTCCTTGGCCGATGTTACCAAAAAAAGCGATTTGCTGAAGGACAAATAAAAGACTTCAGCTTCATTGTGTCTCTCGTGACGTGCAATGATGTTCTTTTTCAAATTAATGTTGTGAGCAAAGCAAGTCAGTCACCTACAATCAACTTTGTCGAGCTTATCGAAATCTTAAATAAATGTTGGTCTTATTTGGAAACATATAGACAAACAGGTTTCGAGCAAGCTATTGTAACAGCAACTGAATTAGCGTCGAATCTTGAAACACAGCCATTATTTAAACCACAAACGCGACTGAGACGTATCAAACGTAGACCGGAAGAGGCTGATGATGAACAAATAATTGACACAAAAAAAAATTTGAAGTATAATTTTTTGATGTTCTTTTGGATACCGTGCTTACATCTATGAAAGAAAGATTGGAACTGATGCAAGATTTTTCTACGACGTGGAGTTTCTTGTTTAACATAAAAAAATAAAAAAACAAAGTACAATCATTAAAACATTGTGTTAAATTACAGGAAAAGTTAACTATCAACTTTAAATCAGATTTCGATGGCAATTTGTTGTGCGATGAAATTCTAGGCCTGGAACATTATCTTGAAGACAATCAAGCAACGCCTATTGAAGCCTTAAACTTTATTAAGAAGCATAACCTTCAAGAATTATATCCCAACACCTGGATATCGTTGCGTATTCTTTTAATAATACCAGTGACTGTTGCAAGTGGTGAACGCAGTTGTTCCAAACTGAAATTAATAAAAACCTACTTGCGGTCTACAATGTCTCAAAACAGATTGACCAGTATAGAGGCCAACTCTGTCCATTGAAAATCAAGTTGCAGAAAATCTAGATTTAGCTTCTCTTATTAGAAAATTTGCTGACAAGAAAGCTAGAAAAATAAAGTTTTAAATACAAAAAAAAGTACTACCCAATTAACTTCTTTTAATATTTTCATATATAATTATACATAAGTTATATCATATAATAAAGGGCGCCTGGGTGGCTAAGGCTGGCGCTGTGTACTGCCTGAAACAGGCAAGAGGAAGACGGACCTATTCCAAAGTTTCATGACGATAGCTATGAAACTGAAAGACTAGTTTGCATAGAGAAACAGATAGACGGACATGACTGTATCGAATCGGCGAATGATACTGATAAAGAATATACATTATATACTTTATGCTGTCGGAGATGTCTCCTTCTATGCGTTGCACATTTCCTCAAATATAATACCCTCTGCAAGGGTATAAAAATATCGAAGTATACAATAATTTTAAAATCACATACCATTAAGGCGAGACTCTCACATTGTTGACCTTTACTCTTTTTAAGGTACTGAAAGATCTCGCTATTGTTGCACTTGTACATACATATATGAGAAAGCCAATATATAATGCCCAGAGCAATTTTAATGATAGGGAAAAACAAATAGGCATTATTCCACACTCTGAGAGATTGTTCATATTTTTTTTTTTTTTTTTTTTTTCGTCCAAAGGTTATACAAAAGCTCAGCTTCTTGGTCAAAATCAGCTAAAGAATAAAATTTTTCAAAACTTGCAGCTTGCAACATAAAATCGGCACATTTGCCGGATGAAGATACAAAAATGAGAACGCGGGGGTGTTCTCTTCACAGAATGTATTTTTCAGCGATGAGTTTAGGGAATGTAAATATGGAATCAATATTGACCGTTTTCAATACTCCACTTGTGTTGTCGTCTGGTGATTTTCTCTATGCTGCTGTGTGCATGACTCCGTATTAATACCAATATCTTCAGCAATTTTTTCATCTGTCGATAAATTACAGTACAAAATATTGATCGCTACACCCATACAAGCACTAATTTGTTTGCTAGCTTATTTTGCCCCGTCCATGAAGACAGAAAAATGTCTCTCTGTAAGAAAGCTTTCAATAAATTTGTGGAGCGCAATTCATTTGTTATGAATATACAGAATCAAATGCAGCTTGTACTATGTCTAAAGTGACCATGCGAACAAATTTTATTTTAAAAGCAACTCCTGTTTGACGAATATTTTGAGTTTATTAAGTGGTTGGATACAACAAAGTTGAGGTCTGAATCCATATTGGGCTGGTCGAAGGATGTTCTTTACATGCCTTGATTTTGATTAAGCGTTAGAAAATTTTAGAGAAATCACAAAGTAAATTTGTAAATCGATCTCGCTTTCAGGAGAGTCTGGATGCTAACAGAATAGTTAAAAATGCCCGCAAGATATTCAAACGCATATTTCTATAAAATTTTTAATGAAAATACATTAGGTAATAGAATCAGTTCCTGGAGGGGTTTTTATTCTTGAGAGAGAGTGAATTACATAATTGATGAAAGAAATTCAGCAGGGGAAAAACTAGGAACAATAAAGTTTTCAGTATTATGGAGCTCATTTATATTATAATAATTATAATCATCAATATCAAAAAGTATTTGCATTTAAATTTTTTATTTGTTAAATGAATTCGGAAAGATGTGAGACGGAAAGAAGCCACGATTGTGTTGGCAAAACAGTGTACATATTGTATCGTAGTAAGTAATCTGGTAGCAGAAAATTTCCTGACTTTTGTGTGTCTTTCTGTTTTGGTTTGTTTGTTCATGTGAATAAAATCGAAAAACAAACGAAATAAAACCAAATAAATTCAAAAGACAAGAAAAATTTATTATGCTCAGTTTGCCAAAAGAGTTTCGTTCGTGTTTTTTTATGAAGGCAGAGAAAGAGGACGCGGAGGAGGAGGAGGCAGGCATGGGTGCATGGAAGGCAATGAGGCAATCAGGCGATCAGGCAATGATTTTTAACTATTTCATTGGGTTAGTATTGCACTTAAAATGCAACAAACAAACGATATATGCAGATATAAAATAGCAACAACAACAACAACGCAAATATAAACAATGAGACAAAAGCTACAATATAACAATAAAGTAAAAGTAAAGCAGCAAATTGACTTTCTTTTGGCTTCCTATCCCCTCCTCAGAGACTCAGATACTCACATACTGACTCACTCACTCACTCACATGTACATGCAGTTTTGCATAAGCCTGCAACTTGATTTTATGACTATTTTTCTCGATAATTAATTTTATTTAATAGTAAAACAATATTTTCTTTTTTTTTTATTTATATAACATGCAATTACAACAACAACAACAACGAGGAGAAAAAGAAAGAAAAAATTTAAAACAAAAACAAAGACAAAGCAAAAAAGTAAAAAACTTGACTCTGCAGGAAATATTATGCAAATAGTATACATATATGTACATATGTATGTACGTACAGAAGTAAGTAAGTCTTTGTCAGCTTTGCTACAATCTACAATTTTTGACGGCAATTATTTTGATTTTTTTTTGTTTTTAATTTATTTTTTCTTCGGTTATCTGATCAATTTCCCAAGAGATAAGACAATAACAATGCATAATAATAAAACAGGAAATATTTAATATGCAACAGCAACAATAAATGTGCGAAAATGAAAACAATAATCAAATAAATTCAAAAACAACGTGCAAATTACAACAAAGTCAATAAAAATGATAAATTTATGTCATGACAACGGAAACGGAAATGATGAACAAAACTAACAGAAAAAAGAGTGCTGAGAAGTGCTGTCAAGTGCTGACAATTGACTTCAAGTGTGTGAACAGTGCTGCCAAATGATTGAACAGTGCTACCAGAGTGTGACGAAAATGATTTGATAAATCGATAAATACATACTTATAGTCGATTTAAGGTCGATTTAGACAGGCCCTGCATCTCGATGATATGCTTTGGTGTTTAGACAAGCCTTTTCGTATCATTAACAACTGTTTTTTTATTTTGAATGTGCATTAGGAGAAGAAAACGTTTGTTGAATTGAGAAACAGCAAATAAGAAAACTAATAAAAAAACATTGTTAAAATGGAAAATATATTATTTAAAAGAATTATAAATAATTGCAAGCACGCTGGTACATTTGCATACAAATTTAAAACACAAAAAGAGAAGAAGACTGACAATATCTAACCGGAAATAGCAAAAAAAAAACGTGGCCACACTATTAGACATTTCTCAGCCCTGGTCTGCATCAAAGTTGTATCAACAACAACCCCTGAATGACGTCGTTTTCCTTGTGGTTGCTGACGATTGTGATGCGCTGGGCCATTAGTTCATTTTCCTGTCATCGTTTCGGGTTGTCGGTGCGGATTTCGAGCCGATAATGGACTCAGACTGAACTGACCGTCTTAAAGGGCCTCTAAACTTAACGAGGCAGACATAGATGGCAGTAGTGTGTTTACCAACTATTGCCAACTAAATCAATTTTTCGAGGGCACATGCTATTTTTCGAGGGTACACGGTACTTTCTGAGGGTACTCGCTACTTTTCAATAAGTGTTCGGCAAGCAACTTTTGAATTGGTTTCGCACATTGGAGATTCGTAGAAATAGACCATGTCTAAGGGAGACCAGGACAACACGTCAAATATGAGTATCATGGAGGTATGCAGTTAATTGAATTGAATTCTTAATTCATCTATAGAGGATACAGCCATAAATTGATGGACATCATTTTTGTTGTTTTCACCTCAACCATCGCCGCCAAAATTGTGTATTTTATAATATTATTATTATTCGTTGTGTTTGATGGGTAGAGAAAAGCAATCTGAAACAAAATTGTGTATTGAGTGAGTGAATGGCAATAATGATGATGATGAAGATGAAAATAATGATAATGATGATGTTAATATTAACTACTATAAATTAAATGCTGATGTCAATATAAATGTGGTGTCGTGAGACGTAGGCGGCGGCGGCGTCGTCGTCGTCTTCGTCTGTCGGTTGTTTGCTCGTTAAGATGCCGTCGATTGCACAATTTTAATGCAAAACTTTTCTTTTTCTTCTCTACACTTATAGCAAATCAAGGCTCTTATAAAGCCACCACCACCAAACGATGAGGAGAGGCACTCACAACGATCGACAAACTCCAAGCATCCGTATTACAGACGCCCGGGACGTGGTCATAACCATGATTTGTGTGATTCTTGTGACGAAGGCGGAGATTTGCTATGTTGTGATCGATGTCCAGCAAGTTTTCATCTCTTGTGCCAGTAAATATTCAAAATCAAATATCCAATTTATTTGGATTATTATTATTTATTATTGTTGCATTTTCTCTCCCTTTTTTTGTGTCATTTCTATAATGTTTCTTCGTTTTAATAATGAAAAAAAAAAACAAAAACAATTTAGTGATCCACCACTGTCTGAAGACGATATACCGAGTGGACAATGGCTGTGTCACAGTTGTCGTATGTGGAAATTCTGTCGACCTCCATCGTCGAAAGCAGGTTCCGTGGAACGTGTCACCTCTGCAAATTGCTCGCGTGCCAATACGCCATGCCCGATTGATTTAGAATCGATACCACTGAAAATTCGCAATTTGCGCAAACGAAGCAACAGCGAACGTAGTAGTACGGAGAAATTTTTATCGACACTATCACTGGGTATGCAAAAGGCACTTGATCCCAACAAGAAGCCAACGCCATTTGATGTTGTTATTCGAGCTGCTTGTATGCTGAATCCAAAACAGTTTAGTTTGCCACCTGAACTACAACTGCAGACAAGATTTCCTGGCAGCAATCGAGTGCAACCAGTCCAAACAAACACAAATGGGCAAAAGAAAATGAACAACTCACGTCGTAACTCCAAGCCATACGAACTAGACTCACAGGGCCTTGTGCCATTGCCAGCAATCACATGCTTCTATTGTTCGCGTTCCTGCAAGAAGGCACCACTTATAGCATGCGATTATTGTCCCCTGTTCTTTCATCAAGATTGTTTGGATCCGCCGATGACAGCTCTGCCAGTTGGCCTTTGGATGTGTCCAAATCATGTTGAAAATTTTATTGTAGGTTAAGGATAATTCATAATTGACCTTTTGTAATTAATTTGTGTTTTTCCTTTTTTTCTTTTTGATTTTTACATAGGATGCACATATGAGAACAAGCATTTCGGTGACAGAAAGAGTTCGTTTATGGGATCGTTTCAGTAAGCCAGTGGATCATGAAAGTGTTAAAATGGAATTCTTTCGTCGTGTGCATATGCGTAATCCACCATTTCGCTTCAAGGTGCCACTAAGAAATCGCGATCAAATCGAAATTCCACCAATGGTTAAATATCATTATGAACATCCACCGCCACTTTTGCCATCGATGCGACAAACTCTGCGCTATGATATGGTGAAGCAACAAAAGAGTTTACCTGCAGCTGTTGAAGATATTTCTAAGGAAACCGTAACCGAATCATTGCTCAAGGATTTGGAAGCATTGCGTGCCGCAAAAGCTAAATTTCGTGAAATTCAAAGAGAATTAGGACAAAATGTTGACTCTGATAGCAGTAACTGTAGTGAACATGATGATAATGATGATGACGAGGTCTTGAACCGATCGAATGAACGAAATGAACTTGTTAATGGAAATGGAAATGGTAAATGCACTGATGAAACGATGACAATGATGGAAATGAAATCCAAGGCAGATGTCAAGCAAAACGGCGAAATGGTTAAGGAAATTTCTAACTTAGATAACGCTGCAGCTAAATATGCCCATATCGATGAGATTTCAACATCAATAGACATTGCAACAACAACAACAACATCACCACTACTTGCTACAGCGCCTGTAGCAGATGTAAATGAAGAGGCAGATCCAAATGATTTGGAACCTACTTCCATGGACGCTGATCACGAAATCAAATATGAAGTGATTCAAGAAGACGATGAACATAAACAGGTGAACGATGTGCCAAATAACGATGCTGATCTAGATGATAGCTATGAACTTAAAAAAAAACCACACATCGATAATGAATTGCGTTACCTAGACGTAGACCTAATCAAACAATTGGCATATCAACGGCTCCAGCAACTTGCTGACGAACATCCTGAAATTGTTGCCCATTATCACAATCGTACAGCAAATCGTCGCTTGCGTGAATTACACACAAAGTCGTGTATAATGTCCGAGAAACCACTCGAAGAGGTGCTTGCACCCGAAGATGTAAGTCGATTTACATTAATGTTTACCACCGAAAGAGCATCCGTTCTAGCACAAAAAGAACCTCAGAGTGCCGAACAAGACATTATGTCTCTGCATCCTGCCTTGGCGACTGCTGCTGCAATTGTGGCCGCCGATCAGGCAGCTGAACAATATGTTCCACGTCATCGTTCCGACACGGAAAAAGCATACGAACTAGCATCACGATTGGAATTGAAATTGCTTAATCAAAAGATACGAGCTCGTGCTGTTCTAACACCATTGGGCGATCTGCTGGAGGATAGCCGCTGGTTCAATGTGCTCGGCCTAGAGAATTCAATATTTATGCGTTACCGTTCGCTTTACATTGGCTACGGTGGACACTACTCACCATCGACTACATTGGCAAGCTCAGAAACTGTTGATTTGTCCGCCATCGGCTATTGTTGCCGCATCTCACCACAACATGCAATTATCTTCTATGATGAATTCACCAAAACCTATGAACTCATCAATTATTCCGAATTTGGTACCGAAATCAATGGGCAATTGTATTCATGTGATTTCACTGATTATGGACCCACACCATCGAAGAAGATGCGCTCTGAAGATCAGGACCTAAAACGGCGTGTCGATGAGATTCTTGACAAACGTCGTGGCATTCGTCGTCAATATGATACAAGAAATGATAGTGAAAAGTAAGTCAGTCACACTGAGCCTCTCCCCTACTATCTATTTTATGATTCTTATTATATTCTAATGAATTTTATATTTTTTTAGAATGTCAGCACCAGCTAAACCGAATTGCCGTTGTCAGATGGTGCGTGATCCTCCTATGTTGCCTGGTGCTTGGGAAGGAACTGCAATATTGACACATGGCTCACTTATACGTTTTGGTTGTTTGTCATTTGTGTTCTCAGTGCCACCGATCTCTCAAACCACAATAATAAATAACAATAATAACAACAAGAACAACCATACAATACAGGCAATTGTTGAAAATCCTCTTTCAGAAGAATCAAATTGAATTGAATTGAATTAAACTAACTTACTAAATAACTAACTAAC
Organism: Amiota communis; assembly: GCA_037043315.1. NCBI lineage: Eukaryota > Metazoa > Arthropoda > Insecta > Diptera > Drosophilidae > Amiota > Amiota communis. The sequence goes on from JBAMAV010000243.1 coordinate 206,478, forward strand.
TAAATAATCGAAAACAAACAAAAAAAAAATGACAGACAGACAGAAAGAAAGAAAGAAAGAAAGTGAAACAATATAAAATTGTTTTACATAATCAACTAAGTTGCAAATTAGAAGCAACATCATACATTTAAAGATCCATTATCATTGATTGCATCATTCAAATGGAATTCAAAGATTTAATTTTTATTAAGAGTTTAATTTTTTTTTGTTTGTTCATTTTAAATCAATTCATCAATTAACGTTCTTGTTATCATTTGATTTGATTTAGTTATACCGAAGTACAAGTTTTATATACATGATGAATTTAAGATCTTTAGGAACTATTTTTATTATCATTTTAGTATTGAATTGATATCATTTTTCCTTTACTATTGTTTTTGAAAATGAAATATGTAAACATTTAAGTTGTTTATAGTCTATCTAATCCTAAGCTAAAAGTAGCATCATAATATCCATAATAATTTCTTCCTTTCCCGTCCCTTGCCATTGCCATTCTATTTACTACTTTTTTATACAAATATTTCCTTCTTCTGTTCTTTGGCTAAGAACTTAAAAATTTTATTAAGGTGTAATTAATATTAAGTTAAAAAAATGTATATATGTATCTAATTTCATAATCATCATAAGGATCAGCATCCTCATTATCATTATTATCTTCTTATCGGTAGTCTTAGTTACGATCTTTATATACAATATATATATATATTTACTATCTACTATATATGTGTATGTATATGGTATTACTATATCCCTGACCCTCATATTCCATTTGATGGTAGTAATAAACTTAAAAAATAATCATAAATAATTCAATAAAATACTTAAGAATTAATTATAATATTCATATCATATCTTAATCTGGTATTATTCATACTTCATTCTCATACTTACTATTATCATAACATAACATAATAATCTCGATATTTAACACAACATAAAAACGTTATTCTTTGTCTAATGAAACAACGGTATACACATTGTTTCTTATGAGGCATCACACACAAAAGCAGACAAGACAAAACAAAAATTGTTGTCTGCATCGTAATGAAAGACATATCTTGGCCAGCGCCTATTGTCTTTTGAAGAAGACACAATTTTTCATTTCCATTTATTCGGATTTTGAAAAATATCAACGGTCAAATGCATTTTGTCTAATCCGGTGTGTTCTCAGAAGCCTAACATAATACTATACTACTTAATAATCGAGAATATTTTACTACTAGTACTATATAAAAATGTTGTTTGTTCTTTTGAAGAAATAAATTGATGTAAGAAAAAAATGTAAAATTAATTATGATTCTTTTTTTTTTTGATAATTTTTGAAAAGGAAATTGAAATCTCTTGATATTGAAATAATGAAAAATAATTAATGCTTTTTTAATTTTAGTTTCCTTTTAGTTCTAAATACTTACATATATAAGAATAAAAACATGTGAATATGTATGTACTATTTTAATATTAAATTTACATTACTACTAATCTAATAATGAAGTTCGTATGTAGTTCATCTTACCTAAACAATAATTAATACTACATATTTGTTTTTAATTAGTTGTAATTAATACTTGTAATTTGCATCTTAATGTTATTTAAGGATTTTATTTTTATTGTTTTTTTTTTTCGTTATTGATAAAAAATGAAATAAAAATTTGAAATCTACTACTTATTTATTGTATGTAAATTCACACACTCTATACTGCGGATCATCCGCATCGGATCCCCACCACGCCTCGTGCTTACTGCAGCGACAGCTGAATACTATTGGTCCTTGGCTTGTTAGGTGGAACATCGCAGTGAATACTGATAAATCAGCCCACACGACCTTTACGCTTGTCCTCCAGTTGCGTTAAACGGCGAATTTGTCCCCACTAAGCCCAATGCTAAATATCTCGGTCTTACATTGGACAGAAAGCCCTACTGGCAGGAGCACATTAAGAGAAAGAAGAAGCAACTTGTCCTAAAAAACTGGAGGATGAACTGGTTGTTCAGTAATGAGTCCCAACTCAGCTTGCGCAATAAAGTCCTTTTGTACAAAACAATAATCAAACCAATATGGGCGTACGGAATCCAATTATGGGGTACAGCAGCTAACTCTATCAATCGAAGCTTCTGAGGAGAATAGCGAATACTCTGTTCTACGTTCGAAATTCAGTGCTGCACAGAGACCTTCGGGTGCCAATGGTTAAAGAAGAAATACGACGATATAGTGAGCTGTATACGATTAGACTGTAGAATCACCCTAACTAGCTGGCTTTGGGCCTGCTCGACAACCAGCCTTCAAACTAGAAGGCTACGAAGAGAGCATCCACTCGACCTCCCCTTTCGTTTTCCGCTAAATTAAAAGCACTATGCAGATGTCTGAAGTCTGACTGTCACTCATGCTCATTTCTTTGATCACGTCATGTAGTTTCACGTTCGTTACTTTTCTTATATATAAGTAGATTTATTGATTGGTCACATGTGGACAGATAGTAAATTAACAAATAACAAAAAAAAAAAAGAAAAAAATTTGTTTGATTCAACTGTTGTTGGTTGGCAAGTAAAAAGAATAAAGAAACCAGAGAGAAGGTTATCTTTGGCTATGCCAAAGATGTAATATTCTTCATGCTCCTGTAGATAAGCATGCAGGAATCTCAATTTTTAGCATAGCCAAAGATAACCTTCTTTCTGTGTGTTCTAAGGTAAAAAAGATAAAAATGGATATAAAGAATTAAATAAATTTAATCACGTTAAATTAAAATTAGTATAGAGTAATAACATATGGGGTAAAGTTCTAAACCTAAGTGTCAAGTCCTAAAAAGGAAGCAACCTGTATCGGTTGAAGCCATAAGTCAATTGGAGTCAGTTGGCTCGATTTTTTAGGACAGTTAAAAATGTGAACAGTGCTGTGAGGTGAACCACCACACTGCGGACAGTGATCATTGTCTGAGAGACCTATACGTTCTGGAGGATAAGAGACCAGCCCAACCTTAACTGAGCTAAGGTGGTCCGAGTGCTACGAGGAAGTATCATTTCGCTCAACGCATCAACAGGTGGAATACGGCGTGACAACACTGTTCTGGTGTCACTCAATAGCATTTTTAAAGCCCAAAATAGTGCTAAAGTTGGGATGCGCACTCCTATGTGTAGCCAACAAAAACTGCTTAGAAAGCAATTCACTATGTTGGCCATTCTGATGGTCAATACTGGCCATCTGGAAGCAACTGGCCACTGTTCTCAGGGCGTTATTCTGTCTAACTTGCAGGTGTCCCAATTGAGTATAAAACAGGAGCAGCATAATTTTGGACGGAATGTCCTATAGCTTTGTAAGTGGTGTTAAAACATCTGTGCTTTGTTGATGCTGCTATATAAGTATGTATTTTGGAGTATTTTATTTTTCGTTTCACAATGAGTTATATCAAAATAAAAAAATATAAAAATCGGTCAAGTGCGAGTCGGACGAGTTGGAAAGAATTTTTAAAGAAACTCAATTTATTTAACAAAAAACGGCATAGGCTTGGTTTAGATATTTGTGAAGGCAATAAGTTAATTATGCGGGGTCACCAAATTCAAATTTATGTTCTTCGTTTTTTGTCTTATCGAACTAAAATTACTGGATCGTACAGCTTCTTATATGTGCAGTACTAAACATAAATCAAATCAATAAAGCGTGCTCAATCACAGGAGGGTCATTTTTTCATGGAGCGTGTAAAGTATCACAACTTTGGCATAGCCAAAGATTACCTTCTTTCTATTTTTATATCAAGCATAATTTCTACTAATTTGTGAATATGGGTTCCTGAAATATTATTCCATTTATGCTAAACTCTAGCCCGAAGTAAATCTTCCATAGTGAGCGCTCCATTGGAATTTGGAAACATCGCCTTCTGCAATGGTGCAGGATTTTCCTTTGGATTGAGGTCTAGATTTTGGGCAGGCCAATCCTTCAACTGAAATACTGACTATGACAGTCGTTAAAGTTAGAATAAAGCACATTAACAACACTTATCATGTGTCGAAACGAAGATAAAACCCATGCAGTGATCAGGCGATTACTCAGTGTGTCAAATGGCATGATCACTTTAGCAGTCTTGAATTTGCCTACAAATACGGCTGCAATCGAATCAAAAGTTGTCCAAGGTGACCACGGCAAGGAGATATAATATGTCAGACGCCAATAAGGCATTTTACTGAAAGTACACCGCCAATGTTGTAAAACATGAGACGTTGAATCCATAGGGCGAATTGAAGGGAATATAGATATTTTCTAATATTTGAAAGTGTTGGAAGCAGCAATGCAGAAGAAGAAATAATTTTGCTTACGGCGTTCCAATAGAATAATGTTCTAAAGCACACATCTAGAATGGCAAGGAAAGGATATTCCCTAAATTTAATCTTACACAACATTTGTGGATTCATATGAAGAAAAGTATGACAGGCAAAGTCGCGCGTGGCAAATAATTCGATTATGAGCCCACTCCTTTCCTTTCTGCAAGCTCAATTTTCAAAGCATGTTATCACAGGTACGGAAAAATCCAGTTTAACTACTATGAGTCAGGTCCATAGGATGATTTCTTTTAAGTTTGCGTTGTGTGGAGTCTGTGTTAAGGAGTTTGTATGCCAGTACGTTTGGGTGTGAGCTGAGCCTTTCAGCGTACCTCTTGCTGAAACGGACAATTTATTCCATGACTGTTGGCATTTGTAGGTCTCTGTGTAGATCGTCGTTGCGAATGGACCATGGCGCACCGGTGAGTTTGCATAGTGTTAGGTTCTGATACCTTTGTATGATGTTGAGATTGGATTTAGCTGCAGTTCCTCAAAGCTGTATGCCATAAGTCCAAACTGGCTTCAGGATGAATTTGTAGAGCCGTAATTTATTTTCAAGGCTGAGTTTTGATGTTTTGCCAATTAACCAGTACATACGCTTTGTTTTGATATCTAAGTGCTTTCTTTTAGCGAGTATGTGATGTCTCCACGACATCCTTTTGTCCATTAAAACGGAGTGATGAGCTAGAACCTTTACGGAATGAGAAAACCGTGTATGTTGACTTTTCAGTGTTTACCACTATGTTCCACCTACACATCCAAGATTCGATGTCTCAAAGTTGTTGTTTTAATAGCTGAGTAGTACTGCTGATACTTGATGACCCGACTAATATCGCTGTGTCATCTGCATAGGTGGCAATTGTCATTTCTTCCCCGGTTGGGTTAGACATATCTGCAGTGTAAAGGGTATAAAGCAGTAGATCCAATTGTACAGTTTTGATCGACGAATAGGCATCTTTAACTCTGACATAAAATCTTCTATTCGTCAGGTATGATATCAGGAAATGAAATTGTGGTGATGGTAGTTTATTTTTGATTTTATAAAGAAGCCCTTTATGCCACACCCGGTCAAAGGCTTGTTTGACATCCAGGAATATAGCAGCGCAGAATTGCTTTTCTTCGAATGCTTTGATTATTTCATTGACAACTCAGATGTACCATGTTTGCGCCGAAATCCAAACTGATGGTTAGGTAGTATTTCATTATCCAGTATAGGCAGCACTCTGCGAACAAATATTTTTTCAAATATTTTCGAGAGAACCCCCAACAAACTGATTGGCCTGTAAGATGTTAGCTCTTGTTCAGGTTTCCCTAGTTTAGGTATGAGAATAATCTCGGAACATTTCCATTGACTAGGGAAATGACCAAGCCTGAAGCAAAGCTCAATTTCCAAAGCATGTAATCGAAGGATTCCAAAGTCTCTAAAGAAGGAAACATAGTACAACAGTATCATCATTGTTTCTAAATAAGTAAATACAAATATAAATACAGATACATAAAATGATAAATTCGAGGATTGGTCAATAAGCCCTTAGAAAAAAGGATTAAAACAATTTTTTTTTATTTTTCAACATAATCTCCTTGAAGCTCTATACACTTAATTAGACGTTTCTCAAATTTTTTTAAACCGTCAGAAAAATAAGATTTTGGAAGGTCCTCAAAATAAGCATTTTTTTGATCGATGACTTCTTCATTTGAAAAAAAACGTTGTCCACTGAGCCATTTTTCAGGTTTGGGAATAGGAAAAAGTCACTGGGATCTAAATCTTGCGAATACAGTGGGTGGTCGATCAATTCGAACTTTAATTCTTCAATTTTAGCCATTGATCGTAAACATGTGTGAACGCGGGCATTGTCCTGATGAAAGAGGATTTTTTTCAATTTTTTCTCTTAGCTGGTCCAATATAGATGCATAATACTCCCCTGTTATTGTTTTTCCTTTTTCCAAAAAGTCAACGAAAATAATTCCACGTGCATCCCAAAAAACAGTAGCCATAACCTTACCAGCTGATTTTACGGTTTTCGCCTTCTTTGGACATGGTTCGCCTTTCAAAATCCACTGTTTTGATTGTTCTTTCGTTTCGAGAGTGTAGTGGTGAATCCATGTTTCATCTACAGTCACAAACCGACGAAAAAACTCATTCGAATTACGTTGCATGAGCGACAACAGAGCTTTAGAGGCAACCACCCTATTGCGTTTATCGTCGATTGTGAGCAAACGCGGCACCCATCTTGCCGAAATCTTTTTCATACACAATTTTTCTTGTAAAATAGAAATGACGCTACCTTTTGATATCCCTGTAACCTCAACTATCTCACTCAACTTTAATCTTCGATCACTTAACACCATATCATGGATTTTATTGATCATTTCTGGCGTAGTCACCTCTACAGGGCGTCCTGAGAGTGGTTCATCCTTTGTTGATGTACGACCACGTTTAAATTCATTTAACCAGTTATAAATAGTTGCAAGTGAAGGAGCAGATGTGCTGTGAACTAAATCCAACTCATTTTTTATTTCCTTTCCTGTTAAGCCTTTTATATGAATATGTTTAATAACAGATCTAAACTCAATTTTCTCAATTTTTGTAAACAAACAAATTTTTTTTTCTTCAATGCACGAGAAACACACAACAACTCAACCAATCTGGCTGAAACTTCATAGCATACCTAGACGGTAGTGATGCTGCATGAAAACAGACCGTCGCGCTACCTGTTGGATTTTCTAAGGACTTATTGACCCATCCTCGTACATTGGAAAAGAAATATTAATGATCGGATGACAGGAATTTAAATTAAAAAAAATAAGAAAATTACTGAAGTTGTAAATAATATCTAAGTATAATATTATAATGGCAACAAGAATTCAAATCCCAAAAAATCCACTTCAAAAATATAAACTCGGTTTTGGAGACGCAAGCATCGAGGATATATGTACATACATATATTATTCGTGTCAATTGTTTCCACCCGTAAAACACTTTTATCGTTTCTTTTATAAAAAATAAAAAATATTTGGATAGAAATAAATATTTTAATATTAATAAAAAAAAAAAAGAAAAACAATAAAAATTAAACAAAAGTATGCAGAGTGAATCTGATAAACCGAAATATTGTCTATTGTAGAATAATGAACTTTTAAAAGAAGAAAAAATAATTTCTAAAAAGCAGAAAGTATAAGGTGGCTTGGTTCTTCTAAAATGTTTTAAATTTAAAAAACGAGATATCGACTGAAGTTGTAACATCACCCAATTAGAAATTTTTGTTTAAATACACGGATAATCATCTTTAATAAACGAATACAATAAAATTAAGAAAATAAATAAAAATAATCTTATTTCCAAAATAATATATTAAACTTAACAAAAGACTAACATAAGAAATATTTATTGACTTAAATGACCTCTAGATGGAGAATTTGAATTATTATATTGATGCTTTGTAAATAGCTTATGATAAAAACATTTGTTAAATAAGAAATAGGATTTTTCCGAAATACAGTGATTTAGATCTTTTACCACCGCAAAATGAACTAGATCCTATGCCTCGGTACTCTTTCAGATCCAAGCGGATCAATACATAGTACTTGTGAAATGTGCAAGGCGTGTTTTTTTTTTTTTTGATAATTATGAAATTGAATTATAAAATTGAACCCAAAAATAAAAAAAAACTCTAAGTTAACTTCACCTAAAGTAAAGTTGTTTAAGGGTGAATCACACTCAACCGATAAAAGCTGAATATTTGGCTTTGATTGAGTATTGCAGTATTAGTTTGTCAAGAAGTATATGACACACAGAATAAGATATCGGAGACCCCATAAAGTATATACATATATTCTTGATCAGCTCGACGAGTTGATTTAGCCATGTCCGTCTGTTGGCATTAATCAAATTATTTGATTATGATTTTTAATTATAGATCATCAATCGTTAATCAGATTAACTTTTAGTCAACTCTGGTCTGTATGTATGCAAACTAGTCCCACAGTTTTTGAACTAGAGAACTGAAATTTTGCATGAAGTGTTCTTTTTACCAGACTCACATTGCCACTTATTTAGCGCCATCTACATTTGACTATTGGTGTATTGTGCTCTGAAGATTCATTTTTACAGTGCTCTGTAGGGACTTTTAGGTATGGAATTGAATTGTCAAGATGACTATGATGGCCTACCGTGCGCTCATGGAAGATGAAAGTATCATCTTCAGCACCTCAACTTTGGATGAGACAGTCAATGAATCAGCTCTGAATGACCTTATCACAGTTATTCTTGGCCATTAGGACATTCAAGCCTTACAAATTACATCTATGATAAATACTATAGGTAAGACACCTAGAAACATACCGTTGCTATCAAGGCTCTATCGGCCCACAGCATCAAGAGCCAAACTATTCGTAGCGCGTAGCACTCAATCATTCCAGCCTAGTAACGAGATGTCAGATAAGTGTGATAGAAAGGGATCGGCACTGCCTATTTATCTAGCAGTTGCTGATATCACAGACCTTTGCAAGACATTCTTTCAGGTCTGGAAACGAAAACTAAGGAGTCGCTAGAACACTCTGCGCATAGCTACCAACCGAAACGGACCTCCAAGCGTCCCAACGGGGCACTGCACAATTGGGCTGTTGGCACAAAGGATGCATGTTCCACATCAAAACTTCTGTTGTAGCTATAAACATGAGTAAGAGTCAGAGAGTATTCAACACCTCTTATGTGACTGCCCCGCTCTTCTTGGTAGACGAACCCGTCCTCTGCAGAAACCGTTCTTTGATGATCTGGCAAAATGGCATTTTGGCAAAATTTTCACTAGTTTTAGAGGCAGAGGAAGACCTCTGAGACCATTTACCATTTGATTACCACAACACAATACACTACCCCCAACCTCCCCCACATTCCCTTCTTCTACTATAATCAGGCATCACAATTGGCCGCGAGGCTTCTGGGTGAACACGCGTGTAACCTAACCTAATATCATTAGCTTTCTGGTAGCCCGAATTCGGCATATTATTCTACACAATATAAAAAATGCCTATTTCGAATCCAATGATGAGATAAAGAAAGGGCATTGAATACACCTAATTTACATGGTACTTTTTCCCAAATTTTCATTTAAACTAAGTTTTGAAAATATGAGTTTTAAAAACAAAAATATTTCGTCATTTTTGACCAAATTCTAAAAATATTTTCCAATTCATCTAGCATCGATCTTGTATAACATCAAGTATTGAGAGATGAAAGTGACATAACGATTTTTATAAAGAAAAGATTAATAAGTTGTTATTTTGATTTCAAAGATGCACCACGCTCTGTGAGGCCAATTGTCGAAAACGTCGCTGAAACAATAAATTTCAAATCGTTGAGTCCAACCGTCATGAAAGCGTTGTTTCGATGGCCAGGAGCTAAATATTTCAGAATATTGAATTTGGAACCACTTGTATAAGGCTGGATACAACAAGAAGCTCGAAGTATGTATTGTATAGTATGTATGAACGAGTTAAAACCTCATGGACCGAATTTTCCTCTGCGAATCTCTTCTGAAACGCAACAAAATTCGGCTCATTTTTGAAACGGATGGTGATTGATGATGAGAAGTGGTTCACATACGACAACGTGAAGCGAAAACGGTCGTGGTCGAATCACGATGAACCTGCGGGATTGGCCGGAAATCATCAACTATGAGTTGCTCTCCTACAACCAAATTCTTAATTCGGTCCAGTACTGTCAACAATAGGATCGTCTGAAGAAAGCAATCGCCCAGAAGAGGCCAACTTTGACCAATAGGAGAGGAATTGTGTTCCATCAAGACAATGCACATGAATAGTGACTCGCCAGAAGCTCCGGGTGCTTCGTTGGGAACTTCTTAAATATCCACTATAGACGAAGTCTGGACCTGATACCAAGTGATTACCACCTATTCCTGTCTATGGCGCATAATTCTGCCAGTGAAAAATTCGACTCAAGAGAAGCTAACTGTTGCGACGAGAGTTTCTATGACAGAGTCATAATGCAATTACCTTCAAAATGCCAAGAAGTTTTCGAACAAATCGGTGTATATATGACCTAACTCAGATCTTTCTAACTATGCTTAATAAAACCTTCAAATTTTTGCAAAAATAATTTCTTTCTTTTTACTACACACAATATTAATCTAATAATTTGAATATAGAAATCATAAAAAAAATCACTTGTTCAAATGGAAAGAGACATGAAATACTCAACGTTTCTCTTTTCATAAATGATATAATGCTTGGAATTAAGCGTTTTAAAATTTGGTAATATCATCGCGCATTTTAGATGGTTTTCCATGGAACTTACTAACTTATCCATGTCACAGCTACTCGGAATCTTATTATATTTCACTCTTCCAATATCTTAGTTTCAAGAGCTGTTCGGTGTTACTGTTGTCTTCGAACCAATGTCGTTTTTCTGCAAATACATATTCAATTCTCGTTTGGATATGATTTGGTCCTTTTGGTTACTTAATGTGTTGTTTGGGTTATACCAAATTTACAATAAACTAGAGGAGCCCCCGGCCGACACAATCGACCGCATTCTAGAAAAAGCAAAAGAGAGGCACACAAACCTCTCTATTCTCCCATTCTACTGCGCGCACACATCGACGGCTGTGTGTTGTTATAAAGCGGTTATTTTTAACACCTTTTTACGCCTAAAACTCTGGACTTATTTTAATAAAAATTTACAGTACACATCTAGCAAAAAATACATATCAATTGGTTTTTTTTCGTGAAAATAGGTTCAGTGGTTTAAGCAGGAACGGACTCACAAATTCAATGCTTGCCGTTTCATTAAATAGAAGATGCTTAATTTCAACCATATACGGGTATCATTGAGAAAAAAAAGAAACGTGACAGGTGAATGTTTTGTTGCATTATGTTTTTCGTTTCTTTTCCTTTGAACATGAATTGGAAATTTTTTTTAAATTATTGTAGCGATTCGCTTTGAAAGATAACCAAAATGTCGATAGTATAATAAACTTCTATAAAGAATTCGACAAAGAAATAATACTGAGGATAAGCAAGTGTTCATGGGTTTATTGAAGAGGCAGAAGGATCCCAGAATTTGTGCGGTTCGTGCGCTTGTTAATGACGATACCAGGGTCGACATGTTCAAATGAAAGAAGTTTTTCGGTACTTCGGCGAGATTTTTGTTTGTTTATCGAGATAAATGTGAAAAATTGTTTTTGCTTTAAATAGGATAAGCCGTTCTCAAGCAATACGCTTAGAAAGAAGGAATTTCAACTTTAGTCACCTATTTGAACGCCCCTCCCCCCTTGTTGACATAAGCGCACCTTAACCTCTAACTGGCTTCACCACATACCATATTTTCAGAATATATAAATTACTTAGCGCTACGCCTTTTGAATCACGAGATATATTAAAAACAAAGGCGACAATTTTCGTTAAATTTCTGAAAGAGCGGCAGATTTTGACATGTACACCCTTTTTAAAAATGTTCGCACGTTAAAAAATATGATACAAACTTGTTTTTTTTTTGGCATTAAAAGTTTAAAAATTAGAGTTTTTTTTGTAGTGTGAAATGTGATTCTTGACAGACTTATATATCACTATATCTAATAAAATACAAAATCAATTTTGCAATAAGAATGCTTTTGTAGCCCAGCTTAGGGATTTACTGAGTAATGTGATAGCTAAATCGATTCGCTCCGTCATGAGGTCTTGTTTCAATTTATCAGGGATGTGTGATGAGTTTTCAGTTCATTATGTGAATCTCAAAGAATGAAATTCATTTGTATTAACAATTGTGTGTATGTACTAAAAACTTGTCTGCAAAAACTGAGAAAACAACATGCATATATGATTGATTCTCCTCGTTGTTCTCAACATAATCATATATACAATACTTTATAGTTTCTCCGACAAACAGCAAGCCAAACTGATAATAAATTCGAACTAGTAAAAAATAAAAGAAAATTATAAAAATAATCACAATAAAATACTCTTTACTTTCTTCTCTTTTTCTTTAGATTGAACTACTATATTTATTATTATATTATATAAGTATAAAGTGAACTTATAAATGAAATAAAAAATTTACAATAAAACTTAATTTTTATTCCTATGAGATAAAAGTTGTATGTGGTGGTTCAAAAAAAATTGAGTGGGAACTGGGGCATGCGTAAATTGAATTATACTATATTAATATATTAATTATTATTATAGGCAATATAAACATATCTGATCAGATCTGATCCGATTTGGTTTCGTATACATGGGATCAGTATCACGAAAAGTATCGATTGAGCCTAGTGTTTTCGCCTGTCTGTCTGTCTGTCTGTCAGTTTGTTCATCCGTCCGTCCATCCATTTATTCATTCGACCATTACTATGCAAAGTAGTTTCTCCTAGTACTTGAAATTATCATGTTGAAACTTTGTGGTCAAAGTTTATCTTCAATTACTTGAAAGGAGATAGACCCCATTAACACTAGGACTGAAAAATGAATTGTATTTTTAGTATGATAGCTTCAAATCATAATTACTGTTCTTGAATAAATAGTTAATAAAAAAACAAACACCATTCACTTCATACACTGGCCAATTCGAGTCAATAAGTCTGAAACAAGTTTGTACGGTTTTCAACAAAAAAATCCAATGATATTGTTAATGGAATCTCGAGATTTTCCAATTTTGTGAGCAAATTGTCTAATCTATATCTATGTAGTGAATGGTCTTTAATAAAAATAAATAAAATGATCTAACGACTTCTGAACATCTTCTAGCAAAACAGAAATCAGGCAGAAATCGATATTTGGTTAAATGTTTTTGGGATCCATTTGAGGATTGAATAAAGTTCATGAGAGTAATATATACACACATACACACTGATAACTATCTACATTTATATTCTTTGATTATTTTTGATATTCAAAAAAAAATATTCCCCAAAATGGGTTAAGTTCAAAAGCATTCAAGGAAAATTTTATCTTTTGCAAGCCTTATATTCACAATTTCAATAAATACAAAATTTGTGGAGTCTACTCTCCTAATTTTTACTTACTACCAGTGATGCCATCTGCCTATCATAAAAACAGGACAGATTATTTTGTAATTTTTATCTTATAAATTTATTTTTATAAATTAGATGAGTTTTATTGCCTCATCTATCAGGTCATAATCCTCTTTATCTACGGTACTTATAAAATTTGCAGTAGCCTTATTGTTGTCCTTTGGATCGAAGGAATTATCTGTCCGGAAAAAAGGCTGATATGGCATCACTGCTTACTACCCACCCTTTAATCCAATCCACATATTATTCTTGATATGAACATATCTTCAGCTCTCTTATGTATCACGACATGAGACTGTCAACAATACTTGAGCAAATTAATGTGTTTAGTAGCCGTGTTAACACCCAAACCTCCTAGCAAGAGCCCTAATTCATAACAGAATTATGCGACAGCTAAAACGTCTTCACCCCAACGAAATCCCCCAAAAGGAGTTCCATAAATACCTTAGGTATCACTTTCTTCTAAGCCCATGTGACTATTCCTAAAATTTGATGATACAAATGATTTGTAAAAAAAAGAAAAAAATAATAATATTTAAATTCAATTAAAATATTGGGAGTATGCAAATATCATGTCGGTTTTGTTCTATAGATGGGCTTTAGTCTCAAATTTAAATTAGTGATGGTATTATGACCGAGGTGTCATTTGAAAGGTTTGAGTTGAATTTCCCTTACCCGTTTTTTAAGCGAAGCACAGAATCAAACCATCAACACGTATGTGTACTGTCGTCAGCTATCTGAAATCGCCAAAGCAATCGAAACTGAATTGGGAAGTGATAGCACATCCACCATATAGCTACGACCTTGCACCATCATATTACCATTTGTTTCACTCTCTTCAAAAGTCTTTGAATGCTAAAACATTCGATTCTGATGAGGCTATCAAATATCACTTGACACAGGATCAGAAGTTCTACAAGGACGGAATAATGAAACTGCCCAAAATATGGCCAATACATAAACGATTAATGTTTACAAAAAACCGACATGACTTTTGCACAGGATAGTAATAACTGTCTATATATCTCAGAAAATATAAAGCTCTAGGGTAAGCAATAACTTTAAGGGTCTTAATTAAATTCTGCGAAACATCAAGTGAATATGAATCCCCTCTCTCTCTCTCTCTCTCACGTAACCAACTATGACAATGACTATATATAAATTTTGCACTTAGAATAATCTCTTTCTTTCGAATGTAGAGTTTTAGGTATCCGCTTCTGTTGCCTCCGATGCTGTTATTGATGAACTTGTTGTTGCTTATGTTAATGTTGTTGACGTTGTTGTTGTCGTTGCTGCTGATGGTGATGGTGATAATATTGTCGGTGTCTCGTAATTCATATTAACAATTTTATCATCAATATCATCATTCTTGTTGATGACGTTGTTGTTATTGTTAAAATTATTCACCATATCACCAGTAGAAACTATTATAAGTGGGGCACAATTTTGCTTTTGATTGTTTAACTTTTTCGATTCATGTGCCTGAATCCATTCCTGTTGATGTTTACGCTTAATATGAGCATACATATTCGATTTGCAACGGAATTCAGTTGTGCAATGCGGGCAAGTGTGTAGTTTTTCTCCTGTGTGTGTTGCAATATGTTCCTATAAAGAAAATTACGATTATATTGTCAACTGCATCCATCAGTGAATAGTTAATTACCTCAAGATAACGCCTTAGCTTAAATGACTTCTCACAATACTGACATTGGAACTTTTTATCTTTTTTGAGCTGGGCAATATTGTTTGACAGATCCTCTAAGGCTAATGTATTGAAGTTATGTTGTAGCAGATGATTGTGCTCACCGTTCACTGATGTTTCATAAGTTGTGTATTGGAAACGTGGGTCTAAATTTGTCAAATGTTCTACCAAATGACGTTGTAGGGTAAAACTGCAATTGAAATATTGACCACAGGTCTCACAAGTATATAACATTGTTGATCGTTCTATGGTATTATTATTCTCTGATGGCGGCACAACAAATTCACCAGCACCTGGCATTTGCTCTGCCATTGTGTTTGTTGTGTTAGTTAATTCAGCAGTTCTAAATATAAAAAGTAAAAATAAACACGAAATGGGTAACTTCCTGTTCAGTTTTATTGCTTTAGTACTTACCGCTGATTCTGAGACACTTCATTGCCTAACATATTCGACGACTTTGTTGTCTCCATGTCTCCGGGGAGTTCGCTGTTATGTGCACATTTCAGATGGTTTTGTAAACTTTTCTTTGATCGCATGGTTTTCAAACAAAAACTGCAACTGAGAAGAAAAACAGATATATTAAATATTAATCTTAATTTTGACTACAGGTACATAAGTATGTAAGTAGTGAATGATGATTTTCAGTATTTCAGCATACTAATAACACTACTACCAGTTCATTGTATGTTAGTACTTACGTAAACTCTGAAGGATTTAAATGCCAATGGACGTGTTCAACTAGCCTCGACAACCGAGAGAATATCACATCACAGCACTTGACATATGGTGGCCTCTTGTGTTCCATATTGAAGTGATCACGTAAATCACTATAAGTTCTGTAAGTTTCAGGGATATCCATGCAAATTGGGCATTTTAAACGCATAAAATTGGCTACAATCTCTTCGTTTTCTTTGTGTATTTCCAATTTACTGGGACGCTTTGGATCTGAGTGTTTGGAATCGTTGGCAGCAACCGTTGTCTCGGCTGTTTCTTCAGTTACATCTATGTTGTATATGTGTACTTTACGCTTAGGCATAGTCAATTCAAGTGGCATATTAACACCATCATCTTCATGACCATCTTCATCCAATTCATTGTGGTTTCTCTTTAATGTATTTAAATTTCCATTCACATCATTATTTGCATTTGATTGTTTTGTTTCCAAGATAGTAGTATCAACACGATTGCCATTGTCATTATTATCATTAATAATAACATCATTGTCGTCCTCATCAGGCCAATTCACATCGCAGTTCCACATTGATGATCCAGTGTCATTTAATGTCCTCTGCTTCGTTTCGATGATTTCCCAGAAACTATGAAAATTCTTTAAATGTGTACAACAATCAATGCATATAAATGTCGAAATGACATCGTCATGAGAAAGCTGAGAAATGAAAAACAATTCAATATTATCATCCATCATCAACAACATAATTTCCCTACACAGAATAACAACACAAAAATACAAATTTATAGATACATATGTATGTATGTATGTATGCGTATTATATTTGTGTAGGTTGTAGGCGTCTCACAACAACAACAACTTACCTCAAGGTATAGATAATTTGCAATCATTTTAACCAAATGATGATCATTTTGTTCTTTTTCATCAACACCACTGACATTGCCGCCGCCGGCGACATCTTTATCAAACAGCAACACTGCATCATCTTTGGAAATTTCCTTCAGACACAAGCGACAAATCATTTTAATCGCTTGCGGCCACAGCTAACACAAAATAATCACAAATCAACAGGACTCGACTCACTAAAGTGGTCAGATAGCAACACACGAGCCAAAATTTTGCGCATAGCGAAAAAAAATCAACTATTTCAGGGCTGGATAGCAAGTAATGGGCAGCTCAGGGCTGCACTATTGTCATTTGAGTGATCATTGAATACATGACCACTACAGCAAAAACATGACATTAACCATTGTTGCCAACTAAGTAAATTTTTCAATAGTACACGCTGAAACGAGCGAGCAAAGCGAGCAAACGGTCGGGAGTGAGAGAGAAAATGGAAAAAATATCAAAAAAATAAAATGAGATGAAATAAAATAAAATAATGAAATAATAAAATGATATAAAATAAAATAAAGTAAAATATACCCAACTAGACTAAACCATAGAAGAAAATTTCCATTTTTTTATTCTGTTCTATTTCATTATCTTCAATTCCTTAAATTTTCTTCTTTCCTTTTTACTTCCTTATTTGAATTTGCATATATGTAAGTATGCACTTAGTATGTATGTACATACGTATTTTGATTTGTGTTGTGTCCAAACATAAACAACAATAAAAAGTGCTTCAGACATGAAATGACATACCACCTAAATAAATAAGGAAATGATTATTTTCACCACTACTTCCGCTTCCCTGTCAATATCATTAAAAATTCCAATCTTTTAAAATTCATAATATACTACAGTAGAATTCGGTTAATTAATGACACTGATACTGAAGTGACCAAAGAAATAAGTCTAAAGCGATGACCCTTAAAGCATTCAAATTTATGTACATTTACCCCAACATGATTCAACATGGACGGACTTGTTATTGGGATATACGGATTTCTTTACATTATAAAGCAGGCAACAAAAATTGATGTTCCAAATATTGTATGTATTTTCATTGAAAGCCTTAATTACAGATGGATTCTTCAGTTTTCCAAATCATGAGATATGGTAGAATGCGTTACGACTCTTCTTAAAATAAAATATGTAGTTATATTAAGTCTAATAGGTGACAAGTTTTCAGGAAGGAGAAAATCTTTTCAATATTTGATTCTGTAACGGGATAGAGGAATGATGAGAGCATGGAATTAGGGAAAAGGGTTTTTCAGATACTGTGTAACTGTTACATCTTCTTGACCGCATAGGTGGTAGGGTGGGCGCATTTCCCCATTTAGAAGATGTGTGTGGGTGATGCCGCAATGCTCAATTCGTAGCCGTGTGAAGATAGTGCATTTTTTTTAGAGCAGCTTGTCGGGTAGACAAGTTTCTCCAGGTGTGGATTAACAGTTTTACACCTGTGTTGAAAAGCCAGTCAGTCTTCATATTGACGAGATTGCAGGTTGTCTATGATAGTCCTGCGCATGTCTGTTTCGTTGCAAGGGATTGTGGTTACTGACGGTGACTGCGATACTAGCTTAGCTGCTGCGTCGGCCATTTCATTTCCAGTGATGCCTCTATGGCTAGGTACACAGAATATTTTCATGGATGGAGACTTGATACAGGCGTCTTGTATTTGGCAAATCGTATGGTTCCGGTTACTTATGTTTTTGATAGCATCGACCGTTGAGAGGCTGTCAGTGCAAATAACACATTTGCCTTTTGTTGCGCAACTTGCACTACATTTAGAATGGCGAATGCTTCAGCTGAAAAGACCGAACAGTATCCTGGAAGCCAACCTGCTTTAATAAGTGAACCGTCTTGGTTAACACAGTTTTTGTCCCATCCGTATACAACCATGTCCAATTATTAAGCTTTAACTTGGTTAATTCTTCGGTGAAAAGTTTCCGAAAGACTTCGGCAGACCAGCCTCTGCCAATATGCACCGTGTTGGTAAAGTCGGGAAGGCATTGATGCTACGTCGAGCTGCTGTGTGGTAAGCAGGTTGAAATAATTTTTGGTGAGACTTAGTGCACCAACCAAAAATTGGAAGACCGTATTCAATTTTGGACAGTATCAGAGCCCTGGTGGCATTGATTAAGGTGTTTCTATTAATAAGGGAATGCTTGGAGCTTAAATATTTAATTATGTTTAATTTTTTAACCAGATTATGTTTTAAGTATAAACAGTGTTGTCTGTATGTTAATAAACTCCTAGTATCATTTACTAGGAGAGAGAGAGTTGCACCGGACTAAAGACCCATTTTTGAATATCAGGTAGAATATTTAAAAAAAAGTTGTGTAGCTTAGTTAGATCTTGAATTTTACTTATAATAATAGCGTGATCCGCGTACATAAAAAGTTTGATTTGTTTGTGGCTATGAATAATTTTATTAAGTTGTTCGAAGACAATTATTAATAAGATTACAGACAATGGCAATCCTTGGGGGATTCCCTTAATGTAATCTGTTGTAGTAAGAAAGCTCATTGTTTATCTTAACTCGGAATGAGCGTCGGGTCATAAAAGCCTTCACCAGGTGGAAGATTTTTGTACCAACTCCACATGACACGAGCTCTTGAAGAACAGTATGGACGCCCACGCAATCAAATGCTTTTTCAAAATCAGTCGCCAATATGGTGACATGATTTTTGGATGAAACAGCATCTGACACGAAATGTTGCAGGTGCAATAGGGAGTCCATCGTGCTGTGCTTAGGTTTGAAACCCACTTGATTATGGCTCTTTGTTTTATTCGATTGTAAGACATTTCCTTTTGCGTACTGAATTTGAGTTGTTTATTTGTTTATTACATCTTGTATACTCACAGCTAACTGAAAATTGAATTTGATATTGAGCCCATATTGTATCAAATACAAAACAATTACAACAATACTCTTAACATACAAAACAATTTCTATCTTAAAAATAAAACTAAAGCGGTGAAGTCCTGTATTGAATACAACAAAATCGTTAACTCAAAGCGTAGTTGCAAATATTCAAGTTCCACTGTACAATTACGTCTTTTCTTTTGCTTTTTATATAGAAATATAAAGCTTTAGAATATGGGAGTGGGTGTAGATGGGTGAGGAGGATACAAAGGAATGAATAGATTTACATTGTTATAGGTTAGGGTTGCTTTTATCATTTTGTTTTGATACACACTTTTATTAATACCAACCAACAACCATCAACATTAGCACCATCACTATCACCATCACCATCAACAGCAGCATCAACCATCAACAGCAGCAGCAGCAGCAGCAGATAGTGAGTTGTAACTGTCGGTATTATGGTGTTAAAACGGAAGAAGGACTTTTCAGAACTAAAATTGGCAAACAATCTGTATGGTGAGTATGTGTGATGTATGTGTATGCATCTAGGTTTTGTAAATGTAGTGTGTGTGTGTGTGTGTGTGTGTGTATGTATAAAAATAGCACACTTATTTTGGGTGGAACACATTCATTTTGCAAACACTCTCGTTTCGAAAGGTTGAGTGTGAAACACACGCGGCGGCGCTTATACAAAATATAGTACTATATTATAATAAATACATAGTTAATAATAATATTATTATTTACAATAAATAAAATAAAAACAATAACAACAAATAGAACTATGTGTGAATACAATACAATATTATTACAATAAAATTAAAGGCGGAGGACGGACGAATGCTGAGCTGCTGAATAAAAGTGACTGAGATTATTGACATTAAACAATAAAAATATTGTATCCTGGTATCATTTTGTTTTGTTGTTTTCGTTGTAAATATGCAAAGTGGTATGGCAAATGGCTGTAATCAGGATATTAGCGAGCTAGAAAAATCGGTATGACACGATGATGATACATACACTCAAAATAAACATAAATAATGGAAATAATTCTTAAATTTGTAATACATTTAAATTTGTATTTGTTCTATTTGCTTGTGATTTTTTTGTTTTGTTTTTTTTATGTTTATGGATATGTTTGATAAGGTGGCCAATGCTGGCACTCAACTTTACACAGTCGCTCATAAACTTCATGAAGTCGAACGCAGCCTTGATGCTGGCGGTGGTGCTTGTGGCAATGGCAGCGTTGATGATGTCGTAGATGAACTATATGTCATGGAATTGCTAGAATCAATGACCGAGGTAAAAAACGAATATCAAAATCTACGCAAGGACATTGCCGAGGTGCAGCAATTGCAGCGTGACGTCACAACATCTATACGCTTTCAAATGCGCAGCATGCAGCATACATTTCAAATGCTTAAAAAGCGCATTGAAGTGCAGCGCACATCATCAAAAGCTCGTGCAGCTGCTGCAACAGCAGCCACAGCAGTGGTTGCAACAACATCTCAACATTGAGACAGACAGACAATCAGTCAGTCAGTCAATCAATTTGCTAGTTTATTTGTCTCTCTCTGTCTGTTTTTCAGTTTGCACGTCTGTATGTCATTCATATTCTTTCTTTTGTGATATTAACTTGATTTACTAATTAATATTTCTTTGCCTTTCCCTGGTTTTTGTTCTTTCTATTTCTATTTCTATTCCTTTCTATTGCATTCCCTTGTGTCTACTTGTTGTTTTGTTGCTGTTAATAATGTTTGTCTTCATTTTTTTCCTTAATTATTAACAAAAAGATACTTAGTGCACTAATATTTATGATACCATAAAAGTATCTTGTGCGTGTGTTACCAATAATTTATTTATTTGCTTATATAGTTTTCTCAAATACTTTCTTCTTTATTTTTTACATTTCTGCATGGTCTATTTATCGATTATTATTAGTTATCGATCTTTATATACTAATATAAACAAATAATATACATAAATATATATAACTAAAATTGTACTTTATGAAGTAAAACCAAATGTCTGATACCATTTAATGAATGAATGCACTTTTTCAAAACAAAACTAAAACATAAAACTAAAACCCAAAAAACAAAAAAGAAACAAACTTTGCCTTAAATAAGAAAAAAAAAACAAAACAAAAACGATATACAAAAATCGATCGTTTCAATGCTATAAAACTGCATATGATACATTCTTAAGGACTGCACGAATTCATTCATTTAACTTTGTGAATCCATTCATACGTAAGTATGTAGGAAATAACTTCTATTATGCATGTATTCGAAACGGCAAATGAATGGATGGTGCAAATCTCTAATATATACATATGTAACTCATAACTTATTTAGTTCGAGTTGAGTTAAGTGGTGCTCGATGTTGCATTCTGAATACATATTTAATTAAGTATTATTTAAAATTGTTTACTATGTTTTTTTTTTTAGAGATAATACTAAACTAAATTAGAAAATGGAAAATGGATTTACACATATGTAATTATGAGAAGATAAGAAACACACAACCATACAAACAAACAAATCTTTTCTAAGACAATGATTACAATAATGTATGATGTTTCTTTGACTCTTTGATGGTACTTTGTAAAATGTTTTTTGTATACTTCATCATCATTATCACCATGACCATGATCATGATCATCATTATTATTATTAATTAATTCATACTGGAACGATATGATAATCTTAAAACTAGCATTTATAGCGCACGTTTTTTCGACTTTCTATGTAAACTAAAGCAATCAATTTGATATCGAAATCGTTTTAGAACTTAATACAAATCAAAACCAAAACATGCCAAAATGGTATAAAAAATACCAAAAACCAATTCATACCATATACACCCACACACACACACACACATGTAACTATACATATTTCAGAGCAAAAAGATTGAGAGAAGAGAAATATATAAAACATTTTGTTAAACAAATGAAATATACATAACAATATAATAAAAATAATATACTCAAAACAAATGGTCACCTTGTTTCATTTAGTTTCATTTTGCATATTTTTTCACTTTGAAGCAGACTGGTAACCCTAACAGCTGTTTATCGCCGTTAACCCAATGGGAAGACAAGAAATTTATTTTGTTTGTGCCAATTTTTTTTATTAATTCTTATTTGATTTTCTGGTTGTCGGTCGAAAAAGTTCATTTTTCGGTTACTGGAAGACAGAAAAAGAATAGTGGCCCAACAATGATTTGTCGTCTATGCCTTAAGAATCTGGGTCCAGAGAGTGCAATAGATTTGTTTGAAACAAATGAAACCAAAACGACAAACCTGGTTAAAGTTATTTCAAGATTCCTGCATTTAGAGGTAAATAGTGTAGTGTTCAGTATCTAACAATTGTTCCAATTGACTGACGATGCCAATGTATGATGCATTTAATGAATTTACCTGTATAGATAACACGATACGATGCTTACTCAACATATGTCTGCTCAGAGTGCTGTGATTATTTGGAAGATTTTAATCGTTTTTCGGTGTTGATTCAACAAAAGCAATATACATTGCAAAATCATTTCCTTAAAGTAGATTGTGATATTCATATGACCACATTGAATAGTGATGACGGTGGCCATGACGATGCCGACGATAATAATGATGTGAAACCAATACTAACAGATGAGGATGCGGATGACGATGAGGACGAGAAACCATTGGATTTAAATATGATAGATTTATCCAAAGTAATAGTAACAGGAGGTGATGCGTCGGAGTCGGTAACTGAAGCAGATAAGTCGATGTCAATGCATTGTTTCACAACAACAACAACAACAACACCACCAATATCTACATCATCTGCATTAGCTAATGAAGAATTTTCCGAAGCTAAAGTAATTGAAAGCGATGATGGTTTGTTTCAAATGCAATTTAAAAAATTACCTTATACGTTTATTTGTTTAAATAATTTCAATTTCAATTTACAATTTTACAGATGAAATTCCACTTATAAATCTATTGCAGAAACTAAAAACTAAATTTAAAACTAAAACTAAAAAGCGAAAGCATCATATGCATGTGTTAAGAAAGAACAATGAAAAGCAGCAGCTTAGTGAATATGATCAAGTATGTCGTCGTCTAGACAGGGCAAAAGCATCTGCCAGTAGTAATGGTGTCGCTGTTCCTACTACTCTTGAATTAAATGATTTACTGGAACGTAAAACGAAAGGTGTTTCAAAAAAGAATCTATCACTGCATTATGAGGAAGTTATTGCTAGTTTTATGGATGCAAAGTGTGATCTCTGTGACTTCACGACAATGTATTTCACAGGTCTGCGTGTGCATTTCCTTGAGGTACATCAGCGTGAGCCGTATATGAAATGTTGCAACAAAATGTTCTCACGTCCATCCAAAATGATGGATCATGTACGCAGACATCTTAATCCAGATATATTCAAGCAAGTATTGTCGTCATAGTTATAATAAAATATTTTATTTAATTTGGTGCATATAGATGCACAATTTGTAATAAATCACTTAGTTCAAAAGAATATCTACAAACGCATATGGAGACCATTCATTATAAAACTGAAACGGAAGTTGCCAGTGCTCCATCACTTGCCTGCAGCAAATGTGACAAGTTATTCAGTAGCCAAAAACGCCTTGACAATCATCTTAGCAAACACGATAACGATCAGTTGCGCTTCGATTGTGATTTATGCAATAAGAGGTATGTATCTATGTACATATGAATATGCAATATAATGCAACTTATCGTATTGTATACATTTCTATGTTGCATGTGGCGCTTAGCTTTGCTAATATACATCGTCTGCGACGTCATGTACAATCGATACACGAGAATTTGTATCCACATGTTTGTGATATATGTGGCAAAAAATTCAAATTCAAACCATCGTTTGAACGACATCTGAATGAGCACCAAGGTGTTATTGCGCAACCCATGCAGTGTTCCAAATGCAACGTATGGCTGAAAAATGAGCATAGTTTGCGTCTGCATGCTTTCACCCACGACAGAGTTAATACCGAATGCAAGAATTGTGGTAAGATTTGCTCAACGCGCACAGCCTTACGAGCCCACATTAAATATGCACATCGTCTTCTGGTCGATCTACCATGCCCATTCTGTTCAAAAACATTCAAACAGCGACGCAACTTAGAGGTATGTTAATATAAGTACAATATACAGTACAGTATAATTATATAATATGTATGAATATATTTAGGAACATATGGCCATACATACAGGATTACAACTCTATACATGTCCACATTGTCCCAAAGAGTGTCGTTCCCGTTCAAACATGTATGTTCATGTTAAGCAACGACATCCAGAGGAATGGTTACGTGCAAAAATGGCACGGTCGAACAATCCTAACGAACGACTACGAACGGAATAGGTATTAGTTATTAAGCTTTGAATAGTATTGAAAGTTTGTCAAGAAGAAGAGCGAAAATATTTCATCAGAGAGTTCAAATGAGTAATACATACATTGTTTTCATATGACTGTATTGGTTTAAGCAGTGCACGCCTGATATCTTCAACAATGATTGTCATATTACTGCCAATTAACGCAAAAAAAATCCGTTTGGGTAGTTTTTGGGTTTATAGCGTTTAGACAGACACACCGTGGGGCCTTTGTTATATAATAGAAAAACGAGCATTCTACAATCACGGCTATAAAATACTCATCACGCCATTTTCGCCAGCTTGTGTGGGCAGTCTTCATTTATGAAATCACTAAGGCAACTTTAATGTACACCTAAGAATGAAAGTCAATTTGTTTAACGTGAACACCTGTCGTAGAGACTTAATATCCCGGGATATTGATAAACGTCAATCAACTTCCCCTTGGATATACATATATCCGCAGGTACCAATCTCAAGTCATACTTATTTTGGTCGTATGTCTGATTCCTTGGTTAGAAACAAGGCCTATCTAAGAATGTCCTTTCCGAATCCAAATGTAACAGTCGTGATGCCTCTTTCCTAACAACATCTTCAGTGAAAATTGTATCAAATTAAAAAGAGCCACAGTTTGAGTATCGACAAAGAACTCAGTTTGAGCATCAAATGTGAGCACAGTTTGAGGGACACAATACAGTTTTGTATGTATTTTTATTTAATTAGAAAAACACTTTCTAATAAGAACATTAATTTAAATGATGGTTTGTATGGGAGGTACCCCCCTAGTGGTCCGATTCGGCGGATTCTGACAAATATGCAGCGTCTCATCGAGTTGATTTAGCCATGTCCGTTTAAGTTGTCTGCAATGTCTCCTTCTGTGTGTTACAAAAGAACGTTTAAAGAGAAAACAACGAAACACAAAATATTAAAAAAAAGACACCTACAATGAGAATCTTTGATTTCATTTTAAGATCGAACTAAAAGTAATTAAATGAAATGACGATAATTGTTGAAGATGTCGATGTGTTGATGCACATAATTTAGTTAGTTAGTCGAGGAAAGCAAAAATATTACATACAATATACATTTCAAATGTGTAATATATTGGTTTTATATGACTGTATTATTTTATGCGGCGCACGCTAGTAAAGCTTCCAATCGGCATGTATTTCATCATTTGCTGCGATCATATGGTGTCGAATGTAAATAAAGTTTTGAACTAGTGTAGAGTGGTTTCAAAGAGCTCGCGAACCCAATCTAATAAAAATATAAACAAGCAAATAATGCAATTCATTCACCTTGTCAATCACGCCAAATATGAACCAGTGTTGACTAGCCTAACCGAGAAAGCCAAATGCTTACGAAAGAAGCAACAGAAACGGTAAACTTAAAAGTTATCAAGAATTTTTAATCTACTCAGAAGCCGCACATGGCGGTCTGTGGAAGACTGCAGTGCTATTCTTCAAGAGAATCACTGATATCCAGCTAACCAATCAAATAGAGAAGCTAAAGGTGCTGCAATAAAATTGTTGATGAATGTCAGAATGTCAGGTACCGCACAAGTCGCTGGAGTAGTGTTTTAAATGCACCTAGTGGTAGTGATGATATTATACCTATTGATGTTTCTGAGCCTCAATACAAAGTATTAGGTACATTTGTCATCGTTTCGACATCTTCCTGGCTTTTGTGTGTATTTTTCATTTATTTCTTCTTATACTCACATCAAATACGTTGGTTTAGGATGTGCTTAAAGTAGCCATTTCATTCTTACGAAAAATACTTAAATCGGATAAGACTTCGGGCACACTGCATTCTATTTACAGTATAACTGTGTATACTGTGTATGCTTTGACAATCACAGTATATCCAGGCAAATTTATGATAGAATTAAGATCTTTTTTCTATTGGTTATATGAATCCAAATCTCTGATAGACATTGTGGTTAGAAATAAGCCTGTGTCTTAGAAAATATAAGGCCAAACTTTCGCAGGGAAATTCGAAAACTTTGTTACGTTTTTATAGTTTCATGTAACTAAATAATACAAACGATATATCAGATATAAAGATAATAATAACATAACTAGATTAATTCCAACTCATGATGTTTTAATATGTATTTAATATATATGTAATAAATATTAATGAAAAACAAAATCATAATACTGGTATATTTAAAGAAAAACGCTCAACGCGGCTCCTACAGAATATGACTATGGAAATTATAA
The DNA here is from genome assembly GCA_037043315.1 of Amiota communis. NCBI lineage: Eukaryota > Metazoa > Arthropoda > Insecta > Diptera > Drosophilidae > Amiota > Amiota communis. Next base: position 233,601 of record JBAMAV010000243.1, read on the forward strand.
ATATATGAAGCCCACCACAATTGGGTTGTTTCTGGACTTTGCGCTGGCCATTTCATTATGCTAAACTTTTGCCCAGACAACAATCTTTGCCATGTGTTTGGGATCTCCGTCCTGTTGAAAGGTGATTTCATCTTCGGGATAGGCGCGTCGGTCCACAAATGCGGGTAAATTGGTTTGAAGAATTTGGTGGCAGTCCTCTTTTTTCATTATTCCATTAATTCTTACAAGTGGTACCAAATTCCACCAAGTGAAACAACCCCAAACCATCAAGCTACCTTCGCCATGTTTAACCGTCTGTTTCACATGATGCTTTTGAATAGCTTCATGAGGTCTGCTCCAGAAATACTGCTTAACATCAGATTGGAATCGATTAATTTTTGTCTCATCGGACCAAATAACCAGCTTCCAATCTTCTATTGTCCAATGCTCATGCTCTTTGCCGAATTCCAGACGCGCTTTTATATTCTTATCGGCCACTAAACCAATTCTGTAAAGCGCTCTACGAGCAGTCCATTCACTTACTTCCTTATTTATAGCAATAGCAGCTTGTTTGGGTGTTTTCACAGCTTCTTTTTTTATCTCCCGCATCATTGAACGTGCGTCCGAATTCTTTCATCTAGGAAGGCTTTCAGATTCGGCGTATTATGCACATTTCTTCGTTTTTGAACAGCAAGCACGATACTTTGACTTTTTCAGCAATTACTCTCGATGTGTGGCCACTTTTAGTCAGAGCTACAATACCATTTTCTGTGTCTGCGTTGATTTTCCTTTATTAGTTAATAATTAATAACGTGCAATTAAAACCAATCGCACACAATAACTAAACAGACAACAGACTTCAAATTAAAAATATAAAAACTGAACGTAATAACTGAGAATATAAAAACACATTTTTTTGCTAATCGAATAAAGAACAATTGCTCATTACTTATCAATTTATGGCACTGTAAGTATAAATATGCTGAACATGCACTCACTTTTGCCTTTGGACATTAAAGAAAAAACAGATGTTCTTTTCTTGTATTCTCCATTGCTTTGCATTTCATCTTTATTTAATTTATTTATTTATTTTTTTTTTTGTAATTAAAATTTTATTTGCTATCCATCTTGTGTTTTAGTGCTGATAGGCATCCGTTAATGCTAAGCTCAACAACAACATGTGCAACGATGACGAAAATAATAGTGGTGGCATTATAAAGTGGCAGAAGGGGTGATTACTTACTATGAGTAAGACCAACTAAGAGATCGGATCTGATCCGGATAACTAGCAAGAATAAATTTTGTTATGCTGAGAGATATAGATGCTGAACATGATGATTCACAACAATGACAATAGTACAATGTTACTGGATGCCATGCCTATATTTTTGTCTGACTTTAATAACATCAATGGATAATTGCGCTTGCCACCTTAAATCTAAGAATGATAAGGTCAATGAATGAAAACCTGTCAGCTGAAACAAGAAAGGGATGAGTGTAAATTAGTATACATAAAAAAATGTCATCACTCAATCAATCAATTCATCTACTTTCTTTTATTTTTATTATAATGTAGATTTTATAAGACCTGTCTGTATTCAAAATTTCATTATATTTGCTAAGAGAATATGTTTTTATTTACTTAATAGTTGACCCGCGCAGAACTTGTCCTGCCTGGGCATTTTATCTTTTTCCACCTACGAACATTTACAGAGAGAAAAAGTTGAAGAGCGCAATACTCTTGGCCATACTCAGTTAATAATAAATGAGAGGAAAAAAATACAATCATAAAAAAAAATTCAACTGAACCCAAACCAAACCAATTCCATCTATTTTACCAGGAAGTGCAAAGCCTTTTTCCTACCATCCCGCAATCTTGTTGCTAATAATAACAACATTCAATGGGAGTCATGTGTTCGATATCAAATTAATTATTAGCCTTCATATTCAAACAACTATAGAAAAAGTCAACAAGACAATTCGTATCTTATATCCCTTCATTAATCGAAAATCTCGTCCTTCAAAAGAAGATGATAATATTTAAATCGATTTTTACACCAATCATGCTCTACGGCTCGGTAGTCTGGGGGGATTGTACGCTTACGCATATAAATAAACTACAAATAGCACAAAAATAAACTTCTAAAGTTAATTTATAATCTACCCTTTTATTATTCCACAGTTGGCCTGCACAAAAAAGCGGGAGTTTGCAAAATAATTGATAAAATCAATAATTTAAATAATTGAATATCGCACCTATGTAACCGACCGGGTCCTACGAGACTATAATGAGATGCATCTATGATGATAAGAATAGAATATTCTATTAAAAATTCTGATGGTTTAATGGTTTAAGATAAGGTTGTAACGTAACCGACTCTTGATAAATGAGTATAATACCCAAAACCGGCTTCCACCAAACGAAGACCCTTTAATATGATGGAAATATAATGAAAAAAATGTCCATGGTACGTGCTTATTTATCGTCCACGCCAGGGTCGGTTCCAAGCAAGCAACTATTATGTGGAGCCGGTTTAATTTACGAACCATGTTTATTAAGAATTGTTTGCCTCTTATCAAAACCGAAGTTTTTTTTGTTAACCCACATACGCTTCCGCGGAGGTCAAACTCTGGACTTCTACCTCGGCATCCGCCTCCGCTAAAATGACCTCCGTTACAACCCTACTTTAATAGTATACCTATACCTTGCTATTTAAGTGTATGAAATTTTATATTGCATAAATATATGGTAGTCTAAACGATAAATGTAGTGGGTGGGTGGTATCGTATCGCTGTTGTTGTCTAAAAAATTGATTGCTGGTATGTTATTATAGTTTTCCAATCAATTTCTAATGGTGGTTGGTATGGTATGCAAATATCATGGCGCAAATTGAATTTTTGACATAATATGGGGATCCAACAAGCCTTCTGAGAAGCATTGTTTGAAAAATTTGCAGGATTGCAATAATGCTGTCCCCTCCTCCTGTGCCACAAAGTTGAATTTCATATGTCCACCACACTATTTTTATGATTGCCGTGTAAAAAAGTATTTTATAGTCACTGTGAAGTTTGGGGACTGAGAACTAATCAGTCCATTTAACCGAAATGCCTTTATACTAATTTGTTGGCGTTTCTATATTTAATAAAAGCAAAACAAAAAGGAAATTAATTTGCAAAATTCGTATTTCATATTATATTTTCCTTTCATAAAAGGAAGAAAAAACGAAAAATCAACAGATTATACAAATTGATTTATCGTTATGTATATCGATAAACATTTCTCATTACGATAGTAACTCACTCACCTCAGTTATCCATCTCTGTGGTGAATTACTAAATTTTTATAATTTTGTTTAATATATTCAGTATGTTTAGTGTAATAAAGATAAGGAAATAAATTTGTTGTAAAATTAAAAAAAAAAAAATCCTACACAAAACTATATAAAGGAATTCAATGAATTTGAAAATCGAAATCGTTGAGACAAAATAAAACCGGCCGGCAAATTCAACTTAAAATTCAACTAAACTCACCTCAACTCACATCAACTCAACTCAACTCAACGAAATTCAACCAGTTGGCAGTTCACTCTGCTTTTTACTTCAGACTTTTGTGTAGTAGAGACACATTGGTTAGAATTTTGCTCCGGCCAAATAAAATTTTCTTTTATTGATAAGCCGACGCAAATAAAATTCTAATAAATAAATAATTACTTAAACTGATGCTAAATTTTAAAGGTGAAAGCAGTTTAGTGTAGTGAACAAGGTAAAACAAAAAGAAAACGTCACAAAAGGAAAAGAAGAGCGAGTGCGAGCAACAAACGAAAAGTTGCAATAAGCGAAAAAAAAAGAAAAAACCGGTAAGAATAAAATTTTGGGGTGAGCAGATTTCTCTATATGTGAGAGGAGAAATGTGAGTAAATGATTTTGTGGTAGACGAAATAATGAAAAAATGAAAAAATTGGATTCAGACACAAAAGGCCAAAAGCAGAAACAGCAGCAACAGTAGCGGCAGCAAAAGTTGGTATATGCAGAAATTTTGCAGTTGCAGCTGACAGAGAAACAAATGAACAGGCAGACAGTCAGTCGGTCGAACAGTGAGACAGATGGGTGGGCTGGTAGACAGGCAAGCATGCAGGCAGGTATTTATTCGCTTGGTTGGTGGTTTGGGTAGACAGAATTGCAGATAGTCAGTCGGGTTCGGGCTCGGGCTCGAGTTCGGGCTCATACTGCACTAAACTGAATTGGAACTCCAAACTTCGTTTTGGGTACAATGAGAATGAATGAATGAATGAGATAAGTGAATGTAACAAACAGTATGAATGTTGCGAAAGTGAGAGCAACACAGACAACAGCAATAGCAATAGCAATAGCAACAGCAACACAGGCTGCCTGAATAAGTAAATGAATGAATGTGGCATCTGACATCTGCAAAAGTGTAGTGTGTGCAAGAACAGTGCAAAAATAGTGTTGCTTCTAATAATCCTTCATCGGTAAGTGACTCTTTCTCTCTCAATTCAATTCTACAAGAACAATTACGATGATGATGATGATGGCGGTGGCAATGACGATGATGGTGGTGCGACGACGACAATCGTTCGTGTGTCGTTTTCTGTATGCACTGCGCCAAACCGACCGACCGCCCGACCGACCGCCCGAACGACCGGACTACGAATGAAATAACTAAGCATTCGATGCCCGAGCGCATTCACTTACTAGTCAATTGCCGAGAGTCTATAGAGCAGGCCAACAAACCAATCAGCTAACCAACTAAAAACCGTACGAAATTCGTGAATTACTTACTTTTAATTATTATATATTTGACAAATCTTTAGTTAGTTGCTAGTCACATTCAATAAGATTTTTAACAAACCAGCAGCTTGACATAGACTATGAGAAAAATTCTCTTTTCTTATCTTCATGAGAAAAATACTTGTGGGCGCCTCGCAGTTGACGACGCAACTGCAGCAGCAGCCGCCGTAGCAACAATTCAGTCTGTGTCTCTACAACATAAGTTTTTTTTTTCCTTTTTCCTCAGCCGGTTTTCCTTTAACGAATTTTTTCTCATATGAATTTTTTTTTGATTTTTTCTTTCGTTTTTTTCTCATTAACCACAGTAGTACCAAATCTAATTTCGGTAAAAATGGCTAACATGGAGAATCCGGAGGAAGTGCTACAAATCCTAGAGCGTTTTGCCCGTTGCAAGCAAAAGGAGATACCCAAAGAGTTGGAAGATTACTTGGAATTTGTGGCAAAGACTGGTGATACAGTCTTCAAGTGGTCCTATGTCAAGTATCTCATACGCGAGAAAATGTTGCATGTGATCAAGAATTTCAATGAGGACTCACCACGTTTGGAGGGTAAACACAAAACTCAAATCTCTTTTTTTGTTTGGAATCTTTTGATCTTAATAGAAAACAAAAACATTTTCATTGTGATTGATAATAGAAATACCCAACTATCCGAATGTGGATCCATTCAATTATGAGGCCATGAAGTCATCACTCCTAGAGCGTCTTGATCACTTCAATGCGGCTCCGTTTACCATACAAAGATTGTGTGAGCTGCTCATTGAGCCACGTAAGCAATACACTCGTATTGATAAGTATATGCGTGCTCTGGAGAAGAACATTTTGGGTAAGTGAGACTTGTTCGCATGATTCTATAAGGCACACATTTACTACAAAATTCTACTATCTATTCTTTTCCATTCCATTCCATTTCATTCTTTACTGATGTGTCTGCTTTGTTCATAGTAGTGAGCACAGTGGATCCAGGACGTAAACGTACTGAAAGTGAAAATGGTGATTCCATGGATTCAGGTGCGAATGGGGACCTATCGCTCGAAGTTAATATAGACATTGAAATGGAAAATGATTCTATTTACAATAACGGTGAGGAACGTAGTCCAGTGAAGTTGAGTAATCCACGTCCCGACGACGATGGTGGTGTTGAACCTAAACCAAAAAAATTGAAAATGTCTTCGGCTGAGGAGTCGGAGAAGAAGTCAGCTACAGCTACAGCTACATCTGTAAAAGCTGACGATGAGGACGCAGCTGATACAGCCGAAGCACGTCGCTTGGCCAAAGCTAATTTACCGGAAACTCCCGATGAACCGGACGAAGAAGAGGATAAAGCCGTAGAGCCACGTGTATCAGTGAAGGAACAACGAGAAAAAAAGAAACATGAGTCAGAGAAAACTAAAGATAAAGCTGCTGAGAGTGATGAACTTGATGCTAGTGCTGGCAAGGAAAAAATGTTGAAAAAGAAAGAGTCAGAGGATGTTGATGAAAAGGAAGCCAAGTCATTGCCGTCTGTGTCATCTAAGAAAGTTGTTGATGTTGACGAGGCTGCAACAACTCTTAAAAATAAGGACAAGAAGGTTGTCTCATCCTCTGATCAACCCGCTAAATCTTCGGAGGCCAATAAATCGGAGAAAATGGAGACATCATCATCGGATCGCAAAGGATCTAATGATGATGAATTGGAAAAATCCATTGAATCTGATAAGGAGAAACATGCAGACAAGGATAACAAAAATAAAAAGGAGGGCAGTATCATTGAATCTAATAATGGTGTTGCTGCTGACATCAAACCAAAAGAGAAAGAAGAAAAGTTGGAAAAAGAGATAAAAAAGAGTGGTGGTAGTCATGACGATAAGAAGAATGATGGTGGCAAAACTGGGGCTGCTGCAATTGAAAGTAAATCTGCTGAGGATACAAAAAAACCAGCAACTGCTTCTAAGGAAAAGGAGAAGGAGGAGAAAAAGGAGAAGGAGGAGAAAAAGGAGAACGATGAGAAAAAGGTAAAGGAAGAGATAAAGGAAGAGAAGAAGGAGGAGAAGAAGGTTGATAAGAAGGTTGATAAGAAGGTTGATAAGAAGGTTGATAAGAAGGATGAGAAGAAGGAAGAGAAGAAGGATGAGAAGAAGGAAGAGAAGAAAGAGGAGAAGAAGGTTGATAAGAAAGATGATGATAAATTAAAGACACCAAAAGAAGATGAGAAATTAAAGGATGAAAAGAAAACCGAAAATGCTGAAAAAAAAGAGAAAGCAGCAGAGAAGAAGGAAACCGAAGTAAAAGTAGCTGTTGCAGATGCTGTTGCCATGAAGAAAGCAGAGAAAGCTATTGAAAATGAGAAAGAAGATAAGACTGAGGAGGCATCATTATCATCAACTACTGAAAAGAAATTACCGGAGTCACCAAAAACACCGACATCACCGGGAACCTCTGCCGCAAGTACTCCGGAGCCAAAAGATCTGGATATTGCCACATCAGTTTCAGATGCCAAATTCGATAAAGGTGGAGTAAAGTCGTCTTCGTCGTCTTCACCGCCACCGCCATCAACTGATGAGGCATCAGCAAAAGCTGAGAAGGATACCGAAGCAAAGCCAGAAGGATCTAAGGATGGTAATAAAAAGGAACAGAAATCGACTGCTGCAGCATCTTCGACTATAGCAGCAAAAGCTGCAGCTGCAGCAGCTATTTCTGCTGTTAAGTCAAATAAGGATGAGGTTACCGCAACCACTTCTGGTGGTGGTGGAGATGGTGCTGCTGTTGCTGCCAAGTCATCACCAGTTATCAAACCATCGACTGGAGGAGATGCTGCTGATCAACAGCCTATGGAGGAAGAACAGCAACAGGCATCACCAAATGCTCCAGTCGATGAAGTCATGACTGAGGTAGCTAACAATAAAGATGAGCCCACAGGCATGGAAGTCGATGAGAATAGCCAGGAAGAGGCTATGGATCAGTAAATATGAAAAACTTAAACATTCCTAAGCAACATACCACATACGCACTCAATTTCACACACACACACACACACACACTCACACACACACACACACACACACACACACACACACACACACACACACACGGATACATATATGCTGCGTATAACATATAATAAAATTAATAATTTAAAAATATAAAATTAAACAAAAAAAAAAAAGAACAAAATATTAAGATAGATAAAATTAACCATGGCTGATAAGGGATTTATCAGAAGAGAAGAGAAGAGATCATCTTGACATAATATTTGATAGATAAGCTCAAGCGAAGCGAAGCAAAGCAAAGCAAAGGAAAAACAAACACACACATACGGACCCTTTAGGAGGGAAATCATAAGACGACGACACAACACAACACAACTGAACTCAGTCTTTTTTTTTAATTTAAGCAAATAATTTAATTTTACTACTTATATTTATAATAACTTAACTTCTTTGTGTATGTACATGTAGTAGTTTGTAATCAAGTCAAATGTAAGACAAAAAAAACAGTTCCATAGACTTAAATTTAGGTTCCCACATGATGTACACAACAGCAAGAACAACAAAGACTGGTTGCATGAAAAAACAAGAGAGAGAGTAATTAAATGAGATTGGAATCCATATGAGAATGGACAAATATATATGTTATATTTTTTAATCAATTACAAATATTCTCACACTAAAATCAAAGAAGACGCAAATGAACAACTCAAATCTGTTCGATGAGAAACGAATTTAATAAGCATTTAAAATGCAATGAAATTGAAATTAAAAAACAAACTCCTCCTCCTCACCCACATACATTCGACTAAGATGACAATGGCAGCAGCATCATCATTCATCTATGTCAAAACAATTCAACGTAAGAAAAGAAAAGGAAAGAAAAAAACCTAAAAGAATACTTAACAAAAATGAATAAATGCAACAGCAAGGAGCCTCGCGCCGCCCGCCCACCTTTTTTCCATCATCTTTAATTCATCAATAATTCGCAATTAAAAAATTATTGTACTTATACGACTACTTGCAGTCACAACAACACAAATCAATCACAAGTAATCAAGTTTTTGTCCCAGACATATTTGGTCTGAACATTTTGACCAAGGACAACAATAGTAATTAAATTATTCCATCGCGAGGCAGCAGCAACCCTCTCCCAACAATAAGTATGAAATGAAAAAATTCAAAAAAAAAGTATCTACACGTAGTAATTAAAAAATCAAGAGTATTCAAAATATATATTTAATAAAATACAGAAACAATTCACACTATTTATAAAACCTTTAAATGAAGATATTACATAATAATGATATTTGTATGTAAGAAGAACCTGCCAGATCTGGTGGTCTCTTATACTCGACTTATATGTACTATTTACTAAATGACAGTGGCAAACCACAAGTTTGGATCGAACGCAGCATACTCTACACGTCGGTATGCATACAAGTGTTCAGACTTCAGGCGTTTATCAGTATACTTGTATTTATTTTTTTGTGTTTATATATAAAATATAATTGATAATTTTAAAAATAAAAAATAAAAACTATAAAACAGTATAATACATTCATATATGAATTGAATACATAAACTTACACATACATGAGTATTTTAAATGGCAGCCAAGAATATTAAATAAAAAAAAAAACAAAAAAAAAACATAATTGTATTGTAATTTCATAATAATAAAAATAATAAAATTGATAAAAATAAAATTTCGATTTAACTACTTATCGTACTTAATGGAATTTGCATACATACATTGCACTGCACTGGGTGGGAGGTGGGATAGTTAGTGACAAATACTTGAATTGAATTGAATAATTAAGTGCAATTATTGAAGAATGAATAACACATAATCTAGCATTAATAAGGGGTGATCAATCAGCCAAGGATTACTGAACTACTCCATATTGATATACATACATACATCTCAGAGAGAGGCCTCAACTCGAAATCAAAAAGCATGTTAAAAAGCGTTATAAGAGAGGAACAGATAGATCAAACAGATGCAATTAGTGTTTATAAAATGCAAATGGACCAATGGAACCAATTCATCAGCAAAATTATGGTTGTTAATCATTATTTGATTAATTTAATAAATATTTCATTTTGTAAGTAAAACATTTTGCTTTTGTTTCAGTTATTTTTATTTATTTAATTATTTTCCTGCTCATAAACTTACAGTTTGCTGTAGGCTGCTTATTAATTTACGATATACTTAGTTTAACTTATAATTAATGGGTTTTTTTTTTGATGTGAAAATTAAATTTAATTAGTCTTTTAATATTTTGGCTCTCAGTCTCAAACTATTTACGATATAAAAGTAAAGTATCCTTATGACATATTGATCATTTGGACACATTGGACTATAGAAATCGGATTAGTGAGTGCAGTTAAAAAGAGAACAATGTATTTCAAAGAGAAAATGATGAAGACTTTCCATTTGATGCATAGCGAACATATCAACTTTTGGTCAATTCTGTAGACAACCCCATTGATGCAAAATCTAAGGACAAATTTATTAGATAAGCAAAGTTGCGCAAATGCAGAACTCATTTGAAATTTATTATTATGGAAGACGTATGGGACTGTTTTCTCATCTAAGGCTCGCAGAATTGTACAGTTAAGCGAATTGGAGCTAGCGCATTTGAGTATATCTTGGAATTTCAGAAGTTGATCAAAGCGTTTTTCGGCCAGTCTTTTCATATCTCACATAAGCCAATGTTTTTTAATAATACGTTAAATTAGGTTACCCAGTTATACTTGGCTTCTGTGTTCGTATGGCGATGTAAGTGCTACTGTTTGAATAAACAATTTTTTGGAAGTCTATGAGCTACCATTTGCAAAATCGTCGATATGTACTTCTAGGCCATTTTAAAAATTTTAGATATTAATTTCAGAATGCCTATTTCAAGCCTAAGTTGTGAATTTGATGTACAGTTGGGTAATGAAAGTATTTTTTTTTAAATAAGTGGATTGAACTATTTGCAATTGTTCGGATTATCTTAATTAAAAAAAAAGTGAGTTGAGTGTAGTTAAAAGTTAATAATCCGATTAATGATTTATGATTGATGATGATTTTTCATTTTTGATGATAAATCAATAAAATAATTTAGTGGCCAACACTGCTATCAACTAATGATTACTAGCCTTCCACGTTTGAATATAACCTATAATCCATAAGTTTTACAATTACTTTTAAAGATAAGGAAGAACCAGATCAATATGTACATTTTATTCTTATCAGTCAAGGATTACCAGCTAAATGAGAGGTCTTCGGTCGAAATCAACAAGGATGTTCAATACCTAAAACAAAACAAAAGATTTCATTTGAGGATGTTTTCAGCGGTAAATTGGGTTTTTTATACAACAAGTTGTGATTACTACATGTGTATTTAGTTAATATTCCCCCCAATATAACTAAAATGATTCATGAAAATTACCCACTGCTTAAAACAGTACTGGAACTGTTCTTCATAAAACTTTCTGATGTCGAGTACTGCTTTTATTTTCACGTTTTTAGTGGTCTTAAACCTTGTTTCTTTTAATGTACAACAGATATGATTTTGAGACATAATAGAACGTTTAAAACCACTCAAAAATCCAGCCATGTGATAAGCATACATTCTCATATACAATAGTATTTCCTTAAAAGATAAGTTTCATTGTGGTTTTTCCAAATTTCATTAGAATGAAAGTTCATTAATCTGGTTAATTTTTAATTTCTTCATAACAAGAAACAGATCTTTTACAAACGAACCCCACTGTCAGACAGACTTAGGAGGGGCGTCAATAGACTAAGAACGCTTTACGCTACACAGTAGTTGGTCATACGTACTATACATAGTAACATAAGTCCATGTCTATTCTTCTGTAGAAGCATTTTTTTCGTTAGAATTGAGAAAGTTGGAGTTTTGTATTATACGAGTATAACTGCTACATTAAAGCTGTGTATTCAGTGAGTGATTCTTGACCAAGAGATTTAAAAAATTCTTCTCGATTGTAAAAAGTTGGTAAATACTACATACTACATAGATAATCTAAATTTATGGAAATTAGAAGTCCTTGATATCAACAATAAAAAAAAGACAAAGCAACAAAACAATTTTTTTTTTATTAATTTAAAAGGAAGAATATAGTACATTCAAAGGATAGAAAAGAAAAATTTAACAAGAGTTTAACAAATTCATAAAATCATAATAATAATGATGGCGATCATGATGGCGATGATGATGACGATGATGATGAGAATATTAAAAATAGATCACTAGGAAAACTTAAATGTTCAGAAACTTAACGTGTATGTATTTTCCTTTTTTTTATCAATTAAAATTATTTAATTAAAACATCATCATCATCCTGCATCCTTATGATCATTATGATTATTATTATTATATATAATGAGGTTTAGGTTTAACCTAATAAAACTTTACGCATCATGAAACCACTACTTGCACTGGCACTTGTTTGTGGGCGATCATCTGGATCCTGTTGTTCATGTTCAATGCATTTAGATGAGCAAAGATATTGTAATAGGGGCACACGGTATTTGCCACAGAAATCAACAAACTTAATGTGTTCCACACGATTATCAAAGAAGACACCCTTACAATTGGGATTAACACAGCAATTGGCACTATTCAAATATTCCAATAATGTACATGGCAAATCTCCAGATTCAGGTCTCATGCCACTTGTCTTAACAATGCGACCAGCCAATTCTAGTAGTGTTGGCGGTGTTAAAGCCATATCCTGTACAAATCTTACAACCAATGGATTGTCACGTAAACTCAACTATAAGAAAATAATTAAATATATTTTATCAATCATTAGTAATCAATATACTTATAACAGTATAAAAGACAAGAGTTGCTTTCATTTACCTCTGTTAAATTTCTTAATGCCACAATATCCTTGGGTAAATGCTTCAGTCGATTCTTATGCAAAAGAAGTGATTTTAGATTCTTAAGGCGGGCAATGCTCATCGGTAGATGTTCAATTAGATTATCGCAAAGTACCAATGCTTGCAATTGGTTAAGCATACCAACAGCTTCGGGTACATCACTTATCAGATTACCACCCAATGATAAAACATGGAGACTATAAAAGAAAGAAAAATCCCAATTATTTATAGAATAGTTTAATAATTAATGAATAATGAAAATGTTGATTTTAGGGTTAGTTATTTAGATTTCATCATATTCAATAAACTTTCATCTATTGCTCTACTTGCCCTCTATAATAGGTACAATACAATAAATATTTCATTTGACAATTTGATTTGAAAATGAACTATTGTATATTATAGTAGAAACAGTTCTTAAGGATTTTCAATATCGCCTCAATTGGGCCTATTGTAATGTAGGTTAGGTTAGGTGGCAGCCGTCAGACGAGAGGCTCACTTAGGCACAAAAAAGAGTATGGCCCATTGTGATACCAACAAAGAGTTGACACGGCACCCCCTTAGTCCGATGCGGACAACCATTTGGATTCCGAAATGCACCTAGCTATGTCCCTGATTGGTAGGAATGATAGTTCCGTTAAGCTGGAGAGAAACCCAGCGCCTAGGTGGTTCCATCTTCTTCTGGCGAGGGATGGACACTGGCACATGAGGTGAAGCACAGTCTCCTCCTCCTCTTCCGAGCCGCAGCTGCGACAGAAATCTTAGAGCATGTTTCCCTATGACGCGCAATGGCCCGTTAGTACATTTATAGTCTTGCTTATTGAGGTTCTGCCGAGATTTAGCAGCTGGCCGGTTCGTTTCCTGTTCATATTTGACCAGGTTTGCCTAGCTATTGGCTTATTGTAATGTAACAAATTAAAAAACTCTTAATACAGTAGCAGAGTTCCATTTCAACTGATTTAATAACATTTTATGCCCTATACCCATATGTGGGTCAAAGTGTACAATTAAAGTAGTAAGTTCCCATCCAGGAAACTTTGTCTCAGATATATAGTTGAAATTTGATTAATCAATGGTATTTGCACTGAAAGAGATCATTATTTTTGTATGAGAGTTTCTACAATGATTTTTCTCCAAAAATACTCTTCTTCTCCACACTAAGCAATGATGGATGGGGTCTTGGCGGCCTAACAAGAAACAGTTGAGCAAATATCATTTAGACTTTTATGTACAATATTTACTGTGTTTTAAGATCTATATTTCGAGCATATATCGTATCTCGTAGTAATGGTAAATGGTTTATTTCAAATATTCAATCGATTTGAAGAAATTTTCTATCGATTAATGAATGAATGATATGAATCAATAGATATACATATCTATGTATTGGCTGACCGATCGATTGATCCACGGACGGTGATGATGATGATGATGATGCTTATATTGGATGACAACAGCAATATTGAATTTATTGAATAAACAAAAGATTTTCATCCATCTAAATTGATAGCTTTTGTTCAAGCGAGGTCACTGATTAGAACAAATAGCGTAATCAAAGTATTGTACTAGAAGTATGGTACATATATTGTATAATGAGAGAGATACTATTGTATTGTATAAATAAGAGAGTAAAGCGAGTGATTAAGTGTCAGAGTAAAAAACACGAGTTTTGCATTTTGCGTATTTCACAATCATCATTGGATTGTACATACTACCATATATAAGTATAATGGATCTTTGAATGTAAATACAATAATACTCGTATAGTATGTGGAAATGATAATATAAAAATAAGTGAGTCATACCCTTGCATTTTCCATATATCCTTTGATATGCCATTAATTTTATTTGCCCCCACATAAAGATATTTCAGTTGTCGTAGTTCGGTGACTTGTTCTGGAAAATGCGTCAGTAAATTGCCACTTAAGTTGAGTTCCTTGAGCAAAGATTGAGTGGGATTGGTGGCGGCTGCAGCAGCATTTTGTTGTTTACTTAGAAATGTTTTGGGCAATGATTTATTGGTCAATTGATTATTTTTGGCAATTAATGTGACCAACGGCAATTGAAAAAGGGCCTCTGGCAGCAAAGTCAAACAGTTTGAACTCAAATCAAGTATACGTAGATTTGTAAAATTTCTCAGGAGTTCGGGTAGTTGACTCAAACGATTGTGATTGAGTAACAAGGTCTCGATATCCTTTTGCGATTTAAGTACCGATTTATGTGGAGCAAGTAAGTCCTCGGCCAATGTTACCATATCCAAATTTAAACGGCCATAATCAAGTGTTTTTTGTTCACGTGAATCTGTATCAGAACTATCTGATGTATAAACCTCCATGATATCTCTCTTTTGCTATTGTTTAGTATTATTATAATTTTATTCAAATCAATTCAAATGCACAAAAAAAAAAAAAAAAAAATATTCGACCCGAAACAAAAAAAAGATTTCGTTGGGATTAGGATTGATTGATTGATCCGTCGTAGTTGGAATGAGTTTTGGATTTAATTAAAGTACAATTTAAATTGACAGATATTATTGTATAAAGATTAATATAGTTTAGTTTAGTTTAGTTTTTGCTTCACAACTTTCACATCACATCACATCACACTTTCGTTATGAATTCCCGTTTAATAATGATTGATTTACGTTTTGTTTTTGGCGATCACATATATTGTGTTTCTTGATTTTGTCGTTTTGATATTATACTTTTGTGGGTCTCTCTCTCTCTCGTTTTTTGATTCCATCTACCACTCTCCAACTCCCATTGCCACTCTCTCTTTCACAAACACACACAGATACACACTCACACAAATCCACACACTCAATCTTTGTTTTTAGCTCGATTCAATTCAATACAATTCTATTTTTTATAATGTATATACTACTTATATATTTTTATTTATTTTTTTTTAGCCGCTGCTCGCTTTTGCAACGATCTGCCGGCGTGTCGTTAAAGCTTGCGACTGTCGATTGGTTAACGACTTGCGAGAGTTCTGTACCGACTTTATTACGCTCTATAAATACACACGACGTCGATATGCCACATCAAAATCTCTGAATTGATTATTACTTACAAAAGTATCTAATTAACTAACTAACTAACTAACTAACAAGGAATGACATAAATAGCCATATAGATTACACAGATAGACATACTCGTACATAAAGATAGATAGATAGATAGACAGATAGTTAGACAGATAGGCAAACAACAAAGATTAGATGATAGACAGAGCGCCAAGTCGTTTACTCAAATATTCTACATTAGATTTAGAAAATAAATAAATAAATTAATAAGAAAGTAAACAAATAAAGAAAAATACTTACAGTACTACTAGCAGTACTATATAACACAACACTTTTAATATACATACATATGTATGTAGTATATTCAATATTTGTACTTTAAATTGCGCGACAATGGCGCATCTTAAATTCTTCTTTAGATTATTTACAATATAATTAACTTTACCCTACTACTATTGTACATACTCGTATACACATATCCAATTCGTACAATAGAAATTGTTTGCAATATTATATTATATATAATTTATATAAATTTCAGATCTACCAAACAGAACACATACATACATAAGCTTACATACTTCTGTTTATATGGTATACTTAGTATACTCAGAAGTTCAATGGTTTCAAATTTGATAGAATTTGTGTTCACACTTTTGACGAATAAATGAAGAAGTTCCCCTCATTAAAAACAAAGAATTGTTAAGGTGCCTTAAACCAGAGCTTCTTAAACTGTGCTTCGCCGAACAATTCTCAGTGTACCACGAATAGGCATAAAATTGAATTATTTAAAAAATAATCTTGCACCCACAAGACTATGGTATTTTTTTTTTAACAGTATCAGTTTCTGGAAATGGATATTAAGAATGTCTGCTTCAAAGTTCATCTTGGTTAGTGGTTGCCCTACTGCACTTTGAAAGCCTTCACATTCATATTAATCACAGATGTTTGGGCCGATTACTTCATCAATTGAAATCACTTTGAGCAGAATACTTTTTTTTGATTTTATGATTTTTGGTATTAAGACAGGTGATGAAAGACGTTTGAAGAAAAGCTTCTATACGCTATACCCCCCATTATATGTCGACGCTTCAAGAAATACTGTATTTTTTTTAACTGGTTTAAATTAGTTAAGTGAACCATACATTCAAACGACCAAATTATGTGTTTCCAATTAGAGCTGTGCGTGAACGTGCGTGATCGTGAAAGGCCAAAAAAAGTGAATTCTCGTGATTGTGAACGAGGTACGAAATTGCGTGAAAAATCGTGAAAGGGTGCCTTCACGAGAATTGACGACAATTCACGACATCACGGAAATTCACGTCGTCACGATAATTCACAATGTCACGGTAGATATATGTATGTACATCAAATTTTTTCTAAACAGAATTTTTCCGCAACAGGCGATTTAAAATTCCAATAAAATAATCAATATTCAATTAACGTAAGTCTAGAACGATATAATATAACATAAATTAATTCAGTGCGCAGAACATCTAGAGACATCATCATTAAATTTTGTTTTGTCTGCGAAAATGTTCACTCTGTTCATTAAAATTTACAATGATTTTGACGGTCATCTGTTTCCATAACCGATAACTGACTCATTAATAAGAATAAATTTAAATAAATAATATAAAAATATATTATTGCACCGCAGCCTATAATAACAATAATGCTTAGACTACGCGACTTTTAAATGACTATGAAAATTGTGATCGTGATCGTGAAAGGCCAAAAAAACCGTGAATTTTCGTGAATGTGACAGAAATTTTATTTCGTGAATGTGCATGTTTGAGACGGAGAATTTCGTCACGCGCACAGCTCTATTTCCACTCATCTGCGCACCAGTTAGTTAAGAGGAACTAGAAGAACCATATCTAGTAGATTTTAAAAATACAGTTGAATATATTTATAAATGCTGTCTGTATCCGCAAAAAATGGTGAAAGTAATGCTCGATATTGATTTTTAAAAGAGATTAAAGCATACCGTCCAAAGCACAGACCTCAATCCAAGCGAAAATCTGGAGCCATGGGAGAAGGGGAGGCTTTTAAATTTTGATGGATACTTTCAGATGGAGTGCTGCATAAATGGAATAATATTTCCAGTACCCATATTCACAAATTGGTAGAAAATACTATACCAAAATAAAAATAAAAAATTGTTTTCATCATTTTCAACAAAACGTGCATAATTGAGTAAATACATGTAGCCCTGGTTTTTATTTTTTATTATCTCAACTATTTTATTCTTCGTTAAAAATGGGGATCTCTTGCCAATGATCTAAAGAATACCTGGTATTTTTTGACAATTTGCTATTCACCGTCCTACATAACAAAATCTGTAAAAATTACGAACATTCACTCATTTTTGCTTACCACTGTATAGGTGCAATATAATTATTTTATCATTTTTTGGGATTAAGAGAGGTGTCCATAAAGACGTTTGAATAAAAGCATCCCTACGGTATTATACCCGCCATTATAGTACAATATTATTGCATATATTTTGAGAGTCGAGTGGATATGATGCTTTTGAATCCTCTTACCAAGGCGCTTCCAGAAATATTACTTCCTATTCGATTGAAATCGGTTAACCTTAGATTCATGACATCAAATGTCGCTTTTATAGTCATCTGGACTGTAGTTTAACCGGGTTTCAGAAGAATAATAAGTAAAGCATCAGCAAATTTCTTGATATTCTTGGCATAAGTAGCTCAAGGTTATTTATGTCATTTGGTTTTTATTTTTCACTGTTTGAGTCCGTTTTATCAGTATATATATTTTCTTCATAAAATAGATAAAATAAATCATAAAGTATGTATTTATTATGATATTTTATCATCCATACATTTTGATACTAGGGAACTACTTTTTTGTACTCTTAAGTTTCTGTGCAAATTAGTTCCACATTTTTCGAGGTTTTTATTTAACGTTTGCATGATCAAATATACATAAGTATATAGATAGCCCTTTTGCAAGTTCAAGGGATTACAAACATGTTTAACTGATTTAACATTTGCATACAATATTTTAAAGTTGGAGAACTAAAAACAAATAAAATATTATTCGACATAACGTATTCAATAAAAATTAAAGTAATTTTATGAGTTCGGTTGTGGTTTTATTAAAAACTATAATACCTAAGCAAAATTCCCCGATGAAAGGGGTATCTATTTGTGGGAAAGATATACAATATAATATGGTACCTCAAGTCAAAAAGATTTTTAATGTTTTTTTTTCTGTTTAATTTTAATTTAAGTATAATTCCAGTATTTTTTAAATAAAAATTTATTATTTCGCAAATAACGTCATGATTGGCTGGCTGTTTATTTGAATGTAATTTGTGTGTAGATTAGAGGTACTATATACATAGTTTAAGTTGTATTTGTACTTTATTCGCACACTCTATTTTCTGTTATATCCCATAGTTCAATTAAAGTCAATATAATCGTCGATCCATTACGATATGATATGATCCATCCATTTGTACATTCACTCGGTTGTTGCGCACGTTTCGCAAAATTTTTGATAACACAAAAGTAAGAGGGGGGATTAATAAGTCATAAGGAACCAATATACCATGTTACATTTACCTTTTTTTTTTTTGCAGATTTAAACAAAACGATGTTTTCTTTATGGGAAAAATTTTAATGTTGCGATGGGGGCAGTTGGTTGAATTCACTTGTTAATAAGTACACTGTTGTTAAGCACACTGTTCCGATTAGTGTCAACAAATAAGATTCAAAATATGGTTTTAGTAAATCGATAATTGAACGTGTGCGACATTCAAAATGCCACAGGCATATGAGCCAATGAGTCATAAGTGGATTGATGAACTTAACGATTTCATATGGGCAACAACAGACAGTAGACTTTAACAAATTTCGTTAGTAATTATTTCCATATTCATCGGAATCGTCAGATATAACAAATTTCTTTCCAAACCTGAAAAAAATATGGCCGTGAAGAACCAAATTTACTACCAAAAATAATAATTAATATATTATTGTATTTTGAGGACCTTGACAAAAGCTGTAAAGAGTCAAATGATGACTATACATGTGTTCGAATCGATACAAAAATGACCTTTGTATTGTTCTTTTAAGGACTTTTTGATGCACCCTCGAGAGTACAGAAGGCGACGCTGTGGCAATTTCGAGTTGAGCTATGAATCTTGTCTGGAATCTGCTGTTGTTGTGTGTGAATAACAGTTGTTATTTCTTTGTTTTTCATTTATAATTATTATTTTTTTTTCATTTTGTTGTTGTTGTTTTCTTCATGATTATCGCGCCATTGGCCTTTTTTGTTTTATTATTAATTATGACTGTTTGTTGTTGTTGTTGTGGCTGTTATTTTTATTTCATTTTTGATAATCTTGAATATATGTAAGTGCTTAAAAGTACAACAGAGAAAAACAATATTTATTTTAATTATTTCTAATAAGTAAATGTGTCCCAACATTAGATACCCTTTACTTTTGTAATTCATGTACAACTAAAAAAGAAAAAAAAATTTAACATATGCCCCGAAACATTTTGTGCACTACTACCTAAGGAACACATACAAGAAGGACTAAGGATATGTTTAGACCAAAGTATAGTAGTATAGTAATTATGATCCAATTGTTTGGGACACCGTCAATCAAAATGGTTTCTATAGACTCAACAGAGGAGTCTCCAAGTAATACACACAAACAAACACAAGATAACAGACTGTCATTTGACCACTCAGACACCAGAAATGCAATCAGGAGAAGGCAACGACGATATACATACGAGTACGAGGGGTACTATGTATATTTCGGGATCTGGCAATACTAATGTCAATAGCTAAACCATAAAAAAGTTTGACATTTTTTAGCATAAACGTGCTCAGAACGTTTTGATGTACAAGTGTTATTTGTTTCGTTTACAGTGAGTTAAGAAAATCAATTTGGCCAAAAAATGCAAATTTCAAGAGAATGTTTTCGTTGGATAATTTTTCACAACTTTCGACGTGGATTATCTCAACATGAATGTGTCGATGAACTCAGTAATTTGTATGGCGATAAAGCACCATCAGAAACCACAGTATATCGCTGGTATTGTGAATTCAATCATGGTCGTAGTTCAGTCGCCGACTAATTCCATGAAGGTCGTCCAAAATCGGTTGTTGTGCAACAAAACATCGGTGCATTGCATGAACTGATAATGCAAGATCGTCATGTGACACACATTAGTTCCACTTCAATACATTCGATTTTGCATGAACACTTAATTGTAAAAAAATGTCGCGTCGTTTGGTGTAAGGAAATGCTTAAAAAGTTCGACCGTGGTGCTTCAAAAGACGTGTATAAAATCATGGTCATGTGGCCACTGCTATGACAAATGGTTTGAACGAATACAAAAGTGCATTGATCATCATGGAGAATATTTTGAAAAACAATAAAGCCGTTTTCATTTAAAAATGTTTGTTATTATTTGCTATTCCCGAAATATAAATAGTACCCCTCGTATAATGCAATCAGTAGTGCTGAGATCGTAGCACCCGATGAGCTACTTTAACGTATAATAACCCTAAATATGGAGAGTAAGGCAACAGGCTTGTAGAAAAAATACAATTGTGTCGGTGCTTAATAGTCTCATAAATAACTTTAACAATAATATTTCAAATAGAATTCAATGCCAAAATATCCATTATACAATTCTTTATGTAAGTATGTGCATATATATAAGTCAATTGCTTTGTGTTAGTCTGGTAAAAACTCGAGAATTTGACGAGAATTGATTATACAAATGTCAACCAATTAGTTTACAATAAATGTTTGGGAAGGAGAGGCAAAACAACGTCTACCCGGGTATTTAGTATCTCATACACTCCGTTTCACTTGAATAGCCCACATTACAAAGTACTCTTCATATATCTATAACTTTGACAACATTTTTTTGTTTTCTTTCCTTCTTTGTTTATAAAAACTAAAAAAAATTAAAACACTCTCCGAAAATTTAGTTGATAAAGACAAAAAACTTAAAAATTAAGTAAATATTGTTGAATAGTCCATTTTATCTTTAAAGTACATTAAGCTGCTTTTTATAGATAAATGATAGTTTTTATTAGTAAAGTTGTTTAACCTTGAAAATTCTATTTGGTATGAGTCATACAAGCTTTTAATTAAGTCGAGCGAAATTGAAACCCAGGCTCGTTGGATGGACTGACAAAATTTAGTTTTTTGTTGCATTCTGCTTTCCAGACTCATAAATTTTTCGAACTACCCCCACCCGCAACCATTTTCTGTTATGTTAACGTCCGGCAAGTATGATAGCCAGTTCAAAAAGGTGACCTTTTTCGCCTCGATCCACAATTTAATCACACGGTCAGTGTATACAGGTATTATAAAATCCATGGCAAAGGTCCAAAAAGGTTGTCAAATGACGGAACAGCCTTTTTTGGAACGCCTTGGCAAGATTTAGAGTTCGTTTTTGGCGATAAAACTTGAAATTCGAAGGTGTCACAATAGTATACATTTCCACAAACAATAACTCCGTCAACTCGGCTGTGAAAACGATTTGTCAAATCATGGAAATCCACCAGGACTCCCTAAACTAAATTTTTATTATCAAACAACGCCACCTAATGCCATTCATCTTTTCATGCTAAATGTAGTCAACGAAAACTTAACCGGTTGAATGGTAGTTTTTATTTTCAGTTTTCGATGTTGGAGCTGTTTAGGCTTTGAAATAGTGCGCCAGACAGTGGTTTTGCTGACTTAGAATCCAGTATTAGCTTAGTTTTATCAACGAAATCTTGGGAATTTGATGCTTCCAGCAATATTTTTTTGTTATTACTCTTAATACATCTGCAATCCGTCTTAACGACATTTAACAAATTTTAATAATACGTTCTGGACGGTAGCTCTAATACATGATTATGTTTTAAACGTCGAGTATACTGACTATTATCCAGTAAATTATCAGCTAAGTGATTACTATGGTTACTCAGCCTACGAATATAATTGGTGCTTATTCTACGAACATCTTCTTTGACCATAGGTATATTTATGTCTTTGTGCAGATTGTTATTGGTTACAAACCATGGTGCGCTGCAAATTACTCTCAGAATTTTCGATTAAAATCTCTGCAGTATTTCGATGTTTGAATTACTTGCGGTACCCCAAAGCTGAATGCCGTTGGTCCACACTGGCTTCAGAATAGCTTTGTAAAGAAGCTTGTTTTCAATGCTAAGCATTGAATTGTGATCTAGTAACCAATACATTTTTTTGAGTTTGAGATCCAAGTGCTTATGTTTACTTTTTATGTGTACAGAAGACTATCGTGGGTCTTTTGTCATGCATGCCGAGATATTTAACACAGTTTGTAGTGGAAATTTCAACTTGATTAATTGTTACATTTGGGCAGTCTTCTCTTCTCATAGTGAATGTGATATGTGAGGATTTACTGGCGTTGACCTTTATATTCCATTTAGTCAGCCAGAAGTCAAGCTGATTAAGTTGATTTTGCACTGCTTGGGATGCGTTTCTTGGTGTTGTTGAAGTTGCCAGAATTGCTCTATCGTCTGCGTATATAGCCACTAAAAGCTTTTCAACAATGGGTAAGTCCGAAGTATACAACGTGTATAATATGGGGCCAAGCACACTACCCTGTGGTACTCCAGAGTTTATCCTGAAGATTTGTGAGAACTCATCCTTTATTTTAACATAGAAATGACGATTTGTGAGATACCATATTCAAACAAAATAGAACGGAGCTGGAAGCAGTGTCTTTAATTTATCAAAGTGGCCCAAATTCCAAACGCGATCAAAGGCTTGTTGAACGTTAAGAAAAACTGCCGAACAATATTTTTTTGTTTTCCAATGTATCTGTTATAGCTTTGATGATACGATGGCATTGTTCCAGGGTTACATGCTCTTTTCTAAACTCGAACTGATGATGAGGTATAATATTTCGTTCATCAAGTATTGGTTGTAATCTTCAAAAAAATATTTTTTCAAATATTTTGGAGAAAATAGTTAATAGGCTAATTGGTCGATACGATGATACTAGGTTTTCGTCCTTGTTAGGCTTTTGAATCATAATGATCTCAGCACATTTCTATTGTGTAGGAAAGTCTTCTAGTCTAAGAATTGCGTGGTATAGAGATGATAGGTGTTCAATTCTTTTCTGTGTTAGCAATTTCACAATCCTGCCATTGATACCAGGCTCTTAATTTCAATCTCAACTTCTGCTGTTCTCAACCGGAAGATCTAATTGACAAGGACTATCAAGAAACTCAACGATATCGTCAAAGTTATTGTTGAAATCAAATGGCTGAAAATGGGCTGCAAAGGCCTCAGCTTTCTGCTTATTTGATCTGTGCCATGTATTGTTACTGTCCTTAACAGGAACATTTCTTTCTACGGGCCTCTTAAGGTATTTTGTGGCTGACAAGAGCAAGTACTCAGTATTTTTTGAAGGATCAAGATTCACCAGATAATTCCCATTGTTTTTAGCGTCAAATAATTTTTGCTTTAAATCTTTAGTGGCTCTATTGACAACAGTTTTGTCTCTACTAAGTTTCCATACCCGTCTAAGTGCTCTTTTACGACGTATCAGCTGCATTATTTCCACTGGAACAGGAAGTTGTGAACAAGACCTGCAACAGTTAAGATGCTCTTTAGTAGAGAAGAAGGCTGCGCTGTAAATAAGCTGACAGAAGTCTATGGAAGTTAATGTGAGCATCCATGAAATTTTAAAAAAAACGAATGTTTGTGTATTTAGAGATTATTTGAGGTTTCACAGTTGTAATGAATGACAAAGCTTTCAGATTGAGTATGAGAGCAAAGTGATCCGAGCTCATGTCGTCGCTATCTTCAATGTGCATACAATGATTGGGAATCCCTTTGTAAACCATGAAGTCCAAGAGATCATGTATTCATCATGTAGGATCAGTTGGCCAATAAGTCGGACTGCCAGTAGAGAGTACATTATAAGTTTTTTCTCTGAGGCACGCATGAGTTAGGGTTAGAAAGTCTTAAACCCCACCATGGATGTTTAGCATTAAAATCTCCAGCTACAATGAATTGAATACAATGAAAACTTGTCTCCAGTTTTGTAAAAAAAAATTATGTCGAGCAATGTAGCCCGCTTGTCTGCATCAGAAAGCACACTACTTATGTGTATGTCCTTGTTGTTTGGCGATATTTAAGGCTTTTTCCCAACCCAGTCTTATTGAAAATTATCGAAATTTATTTAAAATACTCAGATTAATTAATTAATAACCGAGGAAGATGCTCAAATAAAGCCTAAACCGTTAAAAAGTGTTGAACATACTTATTTAATTTTTTTTTTGTTTTTTATATAAGCTTAATAATTGTAGAAAAGAACCACAAAAAAAACCGTCTGTTTTCTTTTTTGTCAAAATTATAGATGCATCAAGAACACTTTGTATTGTGGACTATTCAAGTGAAACGGAGTGTATAATCTATAAGAAAAATTGGTAAATGTATTCGAGAAACGAAGAAGTAATCAGAAAATTTTGTTCCAATGCACAATCTGTTTTACAAACAGATCAAGATCATTTGATATGCTAGGGATTTAGAATGAAAAACAAGTAAATTTATGTAACATATTTGTTCATTTGTTTAGATCAATAAGACAATTTTTAAGATCATAGAACAAAGTAGAACAGATTTTGACAGATTGGTGAAACTTTCTGGTGACATAAGGAAATTGTTATTTAGTGATTTTGAGGTATGAGATTGATCGATTTTGTTATATAAACAGTAAGAAAATGGTTTGCAGCAAAGGTTGTTTTAATTTTCTTTTTGATTATCTATAATAATTGTCTTGACAATTTGCTTTATTACATGTTCTTGTTATCCTTAAATCAAAACACATACATACATATTTCTA
The DNA here is from genome assembly GCA_037043315.1 of Amiota communis. NCBI lineage: Eukaryota > Metazoa > Arthropoda > Insecta > Diptera > Drosophilidae > Amiota > Amiota communis. Next base: position 259,169 of record JBAMAV010000243.1, read on the forward strand.
TATATTGTATTATCGATAACCTAAATTCACCTTCTCCAAGTAAATTAGTGTTTAAATGTACCTAAAAAATGTTCTAGACATGACTGAAGGGCGTAATAAATAAAAAAAAAAATAATAATAATAATAAATAAACAATAGCTACTTATAGTAGTATAATAACTTTGGTTTCACCGAAGCTTCCATACCTTTCCCGGAAAAATAATCCATCTCCCCTTATATGTTACCCTTACGACAATTGTTATTATTACAATATTATTCCAATTTTTTTGTTCAATGATGTCTTATGTATACTTCTCGAATACAATTATTCAAAAATTACCCATTCAAAATCGAATTTATTACATTTATTGTAATTAGATTGTACGGTGCACATATAATGTTAATCCAATAGACCTTTTAAACTTTTATGATATAATATTTCATTAACATTGTTATTAATTGATTTTGACATACAACTATAAGTATTTTGCGAGTCCTTAGTTTTTATGGAATCTGAACCAAAGGAAGCCATGGGTCGCCAAAATAATCGAATAATTAAATTATGTTAATTCTTATTGTGATAATGGGTGATCTTACAATATATGTATGTACTATACATAAAATATTATGGAGTCTTCGATACCTTTTTTTGAGGTGTTACATATTTCACAACAAAGTGTGTTTGTCCAAAAAGGTATACGAGAATCAATTTGACGTATGTAGATACTGAGGTGGGTGAAAAGACGATGTCAATGGGTACAGAAAAACGTTGAACGCCACCTAAACGGAACTTCGATTCAATTAAACGCTCAGTAACAATAATAACTAAATAAAATAGAAAACAACAACACCAACAACCCAGATCATACTTCATTTATGGCCCACTTCAATAGTTTATTAAATGCGAACAACAACAGTTAATAAGTAGTACTTACCTGATTATTCTATTCTCATACTACACGTAAGTTTATGGAACCCGGTCGCATTAATTACTAACACTGATACTAATACTAATTATAGCACTGATTCCGTTATACACACATACTGGTCGTACATACTATACTATACCATATATGTATATGTAGTACAATTTAGTAAATATGTCACTTTTAAGTTCGTCTTCATGTTGATCTCACGTTATGACTATAATCCGCACATGTTCGAGTGGCAGCATCAACAACAACATTAACCGTAACATCGATAGCGGTAAACTAGTATATGTATGTATATATGTGTGTGTGGTCGATTCTTATCATTAAAATAATAATTTATTGATATATATGGGTCCCAGACTATTGTCGTTGTTGGGTTCGAGTTTTCTTTAAAACAAAGAAAAAAAATTATTGTAAAAGAAAAAGCAAACTTCGAAACAAAAATTTAAAATTACTATGTTATTATGGTAACAGCAAGTCCGGATTGCACCAAACTACTGAAACAATCTCAAGACTATGCTAAAAATTCCCTTAAAATTTCATCAAAATCGGTTCAGAAGTTTCGAGAATCTCGTTGTTTCTGCTTTTCTGCAGCTCTTGATGTTGAGGCTCTGTAATGTATTTGCTAAAGCCGAGAATCTCGTTGTTCTTGTGTTTCTGTACCTCTTGATGTTGAGGCTCTGTTACGCATTTACTCAAGCCGAGATTCTCGTTCTTCTTGTGTTGCCAATTGATCCTTTTTTTGGTGACATTTTTCTATTTAATTCTTTACTTTTTTTCTTCGCTAGTAGTAGTACTTTCCGTAGCAATTGAATGTAATTTTCTTATGATTTTTTTTTTTTTGTCGCTTGTAGTAGTACTTTGCGTAACAATTGAAATACTATTAACTAAATTGACAAAATATTATCCAGCAATTTCTCGACATCAGCAAGTCCGATTCGCACAAAACTTTACTGAAACACTTTCAAGACTATGCTAGAGATGCCCTTAAAGTTTCAGCAAAATCGGTTCTGCAGTTTCGGATTAAATTAAATTAAATTATTAATTAAATTTTGTATATATAGAAGATATACTCGTAAATACAGAGATCATCATATAAATCTTTTTACATGTATATTTTATAATTATTCCATCAATTCCATTAAATACTTTTGAATAAGGAAGTAAAATCATTTACTGGTTTCCTTTTTTAAATTCTTATAATTTTTATAGAAATGAAATACAATATGTTTTACATTTGTTTGAAAGTTAAAATGATGTTGAATTGAAGACCCCCATAAGGGATATATATATATATATATATATATATATATATATGGAACACCTGAAGTTTGTTTTAGATTTTTAGCAGTGGGCACAGCTGATATGCTTAACCAGGCCCCTCATAGCTTAATAGGCTTTTCTGTGGTCGTTTCTCTGTGGATTAATGAAGCAAAGTAAATTTACTAAAAGACTGTTATAACTTAAAAAATAGCATTTGGAGAAAATCGCATTTAAAGTTTTCTAGAACCAAGGGACCGAGCTTTGCTCATGTTTCGTGTTTTATCAAAAAATATATGTAGATACGCATTACATTTATATTACACTGATAAAATATGTGTTAAAAATCAAGATAAGCAAAGTAGTTTCAAAAATAACTTATTCTGATGGGCAGTCACACTATATTTTATCATCTGGCAACCATGCCATGTTTACTCACAAATTAACTAATTAAATTAAATTGGCTGTGTGAAAAAAGGGACACTCAAGCATAGTCTAAAGAGTATTTCTGTAAAGATTGGAGTGAATCGGACTCTTTGTTGTCGAGAAATTGGAAAATTTACCCGAAACTTTTTTTGAATTTGTGTGAAACAAATCAATTTCAATACGATCATAAAATCACTTGAGAGGAATACTCCTCAGACTATGCTTGAGTTTGCCTGAAAATTTCACCAAAATCGTTCCAGTAGTTTCGGAAGCCATAGGGGTCATACAAAGATGTAGTTAGATGTTACTTTAACGTATCATACGTGTTAGAAGAAAACCGATTACATTTTCGTGATCAGCAGGTTCAGGTTATTTTCGTCAATGTTATATTTTTTTTGGGCCACACAGTGTAATAGAAGAAATACATATTCTCTTCTTACGCGAAAGTATATACAATAAGTTTTTAATATGAATTTGTTACACAATATGAATTCTGCATTATTAACTCGAAAATGGTGATTTTTGAGTTATGACAGTTTTTAGAAATAAATACAGTCCATTAACCTATTCGAGTAGTCGGAATACTCACGGGACACTATTGATCTATGTGAGATCTCTTGTTCAGCCAAGCTAACCTAACCTAACCAAACCTATTCTAGCGATCATTTTCAGCATAAGAGCTGTTTTTGCTTTGACAATCGTAATACTTGTACAATATATCTGACAATTTTTGATAGAGTAATCATCATCATCATTATCCACTTTTGCTAACGATTAATATTCCAAAACTCTGAAACATATTTTTTAGTTAGGTATAAATTCTTAAAATATGTGTGCTTAATATTTTGAAAAACTTTTTTTTTTGTAGAGCAAGCACATCCTAAACCAATAAAATGGTTAACGTATCTGACTAAGGAACTAACCAAGCTCGTTATCGGGTGTGGCTATAAGTCCTATGATCAAGACATCTACTCATAAAACTCGATTATAAATTTACACCAGAGATACAATCTAAGTATTGTTTGAAAATGATACCTGACCTAGACCTAACAAATGGCGAAACGGTGACAAAGATAATATTGTAGCTTATAGTAAGCACCAGGAACATTAACAATAACAGATCACTTTCAAACAGTTCACAATACTAAAGCCACTGTACCACTTATGGCCCCGATAGGTAATCTGCCATCCATTAGCTATTAAATTGGTAATATAGCGACTGTACCTTCTGCTTTCGATTAATTAGTGGGTTGTTTACGATGTAAGAACTCATACTATATGCTCATCGCCACATAGGCAGTGATATCAAATATTCTTCCGATCGAAAAAGTAACTTTGGTCTTCACATAACTTGGTTTTTGAGAGCACATAAACAATTAAATGCAGGAGCATACTCGTATAATAATGGTGATTTTGAATTGAAAGATTTCGGCATCGACATGTTATTGCGTATACTATTTAATTATTGTCCTTCAAGACCGATTGTACTATAAATTAAAATGAAATAATCAAAGACAATGGAATAGATAAGATATAAATACAATAATAGATAATTACTGATTTATCGAATGAAATACAAAAGAATATTTATCCCTAATAATAATACTATATAATGGACTTCACATTGTCATTGAAGCAATGAGCATCATATGACAGGCAATCCGGAAAATAAATCCATTTAAACCGGCATAAGGAGACAAGAAATCTTCCACCGGCATCTAATCTAAACAATAATTTCGTTGATTATTGGCAAGATAAAAACAAAGATTTAGATTTTAGCTAAATGTTCACAAATAAGATAAGAATCACTTGCCCGACAATATGAATTTTTGCGATAAATATTATACTTTTTGATTTAATGCTCATTCAAGTAATCGGTGCCGATAATAATATGAATATATATGGTAGTCGTATGTACAATGCTCGTACAAAGAAAATTCGCAAATCTCCGTTTTGTTAAAATGATAACATATTTATTAAGAATTTCACATAATCTGAAGAAGAACTTTGATTTTGCCATATATGCACTTATTATCACATCAATGAAACGTGTCAGTACTAGAGGTCAGCTCGATATCTAAATTAGTATCCATAGCATTATCAGTCGGAATAACATCATTCTGATCATTTCCACTAAATCGTGTGTTTATAGATAATCCGATGATACTCAGTTACATGCTTATTTAAATTTGAATTTGTGTTGTTTCCTACCTGAATAAAAGGTTAGTGTGATAAGATTAGAAATTCTTTCTTGTACTTTTAATCTTCGGCCATTCATAAGGATATCGTTGATTGTTTCCAATCATTTCTTCAGTGAGAACACGAATGATGGTACCTACATACCACATATGTACATGTTCCCTGTCAAATGAAAGTAGTTTTCTTTGAACGACTACAACAAAGAAATGAAGATACGAATTCGGTTCAAACTCTAACAGCTATCACATAAAAAAATTGATTTGTAGTTTCTGATACCTTTCTTCCGAGAGTCAAATATCAGTTAAACTACTAGCTTATTTCCCTCATAGTGCTCTACAAAAACAATCTCTATGTCTGGATGTCCGATGAGTTAGAAACATCAGTTTGAAGTGATAATCCTTCTTGCTCTGTATAATACTGATGAATAGAGTGAATGTACTTAGCATGTGGTACTTTCAATCTCGTTACTCACTTCCTGACAAACTTAATACATTTCTATTATCCGATAATAATAATAATAATAATAAAAAAAAAACCAAAAAGTATGTATTTCCATATTCAATACTTTCTAATAGGATTGATGGATCAGTATGCTCATTAAAATATTAAAAAATCAACGAAATTCCATAGAGAGAACTATGATACATTATGCAGTATATCTTTGCAGTATTATTATATTGACAAATTGATTTTATACTCTTCAAACATCGCACTATTATTGTAACGACATGTGTGCTTGTTTCTTAGCATAATCTTTATATTATCTTTTTATCTAGTATTGTACGAGTACTTACTTATCTGCAATACAAAATTGTAGGTACATTGTAATGACAATAAAAGATTTTCTTATTTATTGAATTTTTATTTATTTATTTATCATTTCTTTTTATTTAATGTAATATGTCGGATTAAAGATTCCACTGAAATTATTGTTAAATTATGTATGCATGTATTGTATGAAGGTAGTGTATGTGTGTGTATAAGTGATCCCACGGTGCTCTTTTGTTCACAGTTTTGTGAGCATTGTGAACTGTGGTGCGTTGTGCTGCCCTGTGCTGTGATACTCAAATGTTAACTGTCAGTTGTTGTCAGAGAGAACAGAGCCAGAGCCAGCAGTGCTACTCAAATGTTGTTTCTTTAATACAATATTTCATTGTTAAATTTAAAAAACAAACAAAATAAGTATTAAAGTACATACATATGTATTTACATATATACTGAGTTTTTTTTTTTTCATATAAAAAAATTAAGTGTATGTGTGTGTGTGTCTCTAAATTGTAATATGTATATATGATTGTTATATTGATTGAATGATTGATTGAACTTGCAGTACAAAGTTTGGTCAACATTAAGATTTTTGTTTTAAATATTTTTTTAAATAGTATTTATTAGTGTAATGTTTATATAAATAATTTAAATTTTTTTTGATACGTTAATTTGTTGTTGTTGTCTGAAAGTGGGGAGTTTGTTTATATTTTTTGGGATTTTTATATCAATTTTTCTTTTTATTTTCATATAATTTTTACTTAATTTTAGTTTAAAAACGTTTTAAAGATTTTCCCATTTCATTGATTTCTTCTCTTTGTTTTAAGTTATTATTATGAAGAATTACTTTTATAAATGTTTATATATAAGTGTATATATATGTATATATAAGTGTGTATAGATTATGTTATATAGTATTTAAAAAAAAAAATGAAAAAAAAAAATTGCTCGCATTTGCTGCTCGCTCACTTAATTCAATACTGTTTTTTTTTTAGTACACATTAGATGCATTTTGAATTATTTTAATTTTTTTAATTTTAAAAGTATTTTATAAATTTTTGTTTTACATTTTTTTAAATATTTTGTTTTGTTTTTTTTTTTTTTTTAGATTTAAACTTATTTACTTTGATTTTGTTTTATTTTTCTTGGGTTTTATTTTTCTTTTAAATAATAATAAATTATGATGAATTATGATTATAAGAAGAAAAATCTTGTTAGAATGTTGTTGGTGTTGTGTCGTTGTTAGTACTATGAGCAAAGTTAGGATTTTCATATGAATGTGAGTGAATTTATATTTTATCCTTCTAGTATAGTATATATAAAAAAAAACTAACTGTTATATGCAACAATAAAGATACTTTGCTGCCTGCTTAAGAATTGGCGTTGCCATTATTAACGCCTGCTGCTGCTGGAGCTGGTGCTACTGAGGGTGAGGTTGTTGTTGTTGTCGGCCAAGCAATTTTCGCATCGATTCTTTTATAGGCCAACATACAATGTTTGCCTTTGGCGGCTAAGCGGACATCTTGAGGGCACTCAGTGTCGGCTAGCAGGGTCTCTTCGCCATCGACCAGCTTGAAGAGTGCATAATCTTGAGGATTGGTAATGCGTGCCTTGTGGGCAATAATGCGACATACTTCGCGGGTTGTTGTATGCAAGCGTACAGGAAGCGTACGCGTTTGAAGGGATCCATTGCATTCGTCTGGTATGATGACACGCAGGACTGATGAACAAGCGGGCATACATTGTGATGAACGCCACTGGAATTACAAGAATTCATTTTAATTATTGTATAAAATACAGAAAAATTAAGAAAAGAAAGATTACGACGACTTACATCTAGCGAACCACTGCCGCTCTCACTTTCCGAAGCCATAAAATTTTTGAGCACATGTACTGCACTGCATAAAGCAGTCAAATAGTAGCCGGGCTCTCCATTCAGTAAAGTTGGTTGCAATAGTCCCCACATAAACTCCGCTTCGATTTCAGCACCCACAAAGCCACACTTCGCCACCACATAGACAAGTATGGGCAGAAAGTCATCAGCACCCAGCTGTTGGCCACGCGGACACCCTGTAGCATCGAATATGGTCGAGATAATACATAGGAAAAGATCGAGCTTGTCAAGTGGCAGCTCAGCCTCTTGTAAACGCAATAACAAATTCGAGATTGCATGTAATGATGTGGGCGATGGCGGTGCCACCGAAGGTCTTATGCCAAAGTCAATAGAATCACGCCCACATGCATACTTCACATTTTGTGCCAATAGCTGTATGTCCTCCGATCGCGTATAGTAATCGACAAACATACCATAAAGATGTTCACGCAATGGCAACACCACCAGTTGATGCATCACAGTCTCCAGTATGGCGTCCAAATTAAGAAACTCATCCGACTTAAGGTGCGAACGAGCTGTCTCGACCTCCTGGTGGAATTTACCCTCACCATGTTTGACCAGGTAGTTCTTCATGCCATTCATAAATTGACGCATATTGCGCATAACGACCTGTGGTGCAGCTTCACGAGATTCCTTTGTGCACGAAATGAAATTCTCAATATTACGTGCAAACGTTGAACTCTGATCCTGAGCCAATTGAAGTGTATAGGCTCGCAATGAATCACCAGGTCCAGAACCATATAAGTTAATTTTATTACGTGGATGACCTGTAAATAAATTATCCAAATAATAAAGATACAAATAGTTAAGCTAATAATTTAATCAACTAGTCAACACGGTCATGGTTCCTTGGCCACCAAACACAAACAAACAAACAAACAATATGGATCACTGATCACTTACCACGCAACATTAGCCATAGCCGAAGCAGGACACGTCGTAAAATTGAACAACATCCCCTCTGCCGGCAGTAGTCTTCATCTGCGCAATCGCAACCACGGCGATAGCGTCGATAGTGACGCTTATTCTGAGCAATCGCATAGCCATAGCCTTTGAACTCGACAATGTGCGCCATGTTTAACAATATGTTTCCATTGTCATCGAGTCGAAAAAACTGTCTGATGTCGAAGTGATCACTTACGTTCAGATCGGGAACGCCATCCAATTGTGTTGATGTTGGAATTGATGAACCTTGCGGTTTGCTATTTGTTGCCTTGAGATCAGTTTCATTCATTGAACTATGCGTGGCACCCATTTCAGAGCTTGAAAGTGCTTCAGTCTTGAGTTGTTTTCGATTTATGCGACAGTCTTTGCGTAGCACCTGATCCGATGGGCATCCGTGTGCGTCTAATTGATTATTTTTATAGTTGCCTCTTAATTGTTGTTTACCACCACAACTCTTTGTTGTGTTGATGTGCACAGCCTGTTGTTCATTGTATAGTTGAGTCTCCTCGGACTCATCTTCTTCATATTTCAAGTCATTACAATGCGAGTATTTTCCTTTTTTCGGCATTACTGGCGCTGCCACCATTTTGGGCATAGTTTTGACGACTGGTAATGCAATCCCTGTCTGTATATTATCCACAAAAAGTAATTCATAAAATTTGCGTTTTCGTCCAGAGCGACATGTTGTAGCCAATGTTGTTGCGGCTGCCATTTGCTCTTCCATGCAACTTGTCGCGCTCAATTCAGTTATTGGTGGTATGATGATTTCTTGTGTACGACGATGTAGAAGTTCATCTTCAAAATCAGCCGAAAAATAATTATCACCAAAACGTGCTGGGTTGTCGACAATTTCCCATTCGGACATGATTCGTAAGAATACTGCCTCCTCTTTATAATGACGTACATGATCAGGATCGTGAAAAAATTCTTCGGGATCGAGTACCTCAATATTTTGCTCTTCAAGACTACATAGTGATTTCGACATATCTGTATTTGAAGAAGTGGCAGTACAAATATTGCAAGTGGATTCTCCGGTAGATTCCGATTGATTAAGTTGGCTCACGAGGTGTGCAGGGAACGACTTTTTGAACCAATTCATGATAAATCCGGTAACGATTTTTTCCAGCTAAAACGAATTGACGGAAACGAAAGTTTCTCATCGGCACTTGGCATACACTTTTTCAGTGAAGTGGCCGCAAAGCCTCTTACACTTCCAATTAGACCTGTCTAGATCTATAATCCTCCTAAAGGGTCGTCTCTCTTCAATAATCCGATTCAAATGTTATCCGTGTTGCTGTATAGTGTTTTTTTTTTTTAACAAAGCTACTTTCTTTGATGATGATTAATTCTATTGTCGTTTCACTATAATTTTTTTTTTTACGATTTGTTGATTCTTAGAAGGCTTACGAGACATGCGGCACAAGTTTGTACGACTTCTTTCTGACGCCTCTTATCGCGACGAATGCAAAACTAGTTCTGAACTTCGGTGCTGTCCGACGCATTAGTTTATAAGGCGACGGATGAAAGAGAATTCGCTCCGGTCTGGGCAGCGACTGCGACGTTGGCAGCGGCAATGACGAAGCGTGAGCAAGTGAGCGAGCAAGTGACTACGACGATAATAAAATATTTAATGTGTTGAAGGAGTGAATGGAGAGTGGGCATGGGTAGGCAAATAGACTATATTTGCATAGTGTAGACCGCTTGGCATCAACTTAACGTCTTCGTCCGTCCATCCGTCAGTCCACCCATCCATTGTTTGTCGACCAACATCTTGATTTGTCTCGCTATTGTAGTACCGATCGTTATTGGTATGTCTCACTTTCTTATCATAGATATGCCGCAGTAGTCACAGCACTCAGTAAAAGGTACTTCATTATTCACTTGTTGTATGTAGTAGTAGTACATCTACATCATTCAAATCAAACAACCTTGAGCAAATGACGTCGAATTTGCCTTTGTCTTTGTCGTTTGAATGTTCATTAGTTCGGTGTAACGGGAATTCCAATACACACACATTTTTTTTATCTAATCATCAGAGTTCTGCCAAAAACCGAAATCATTTTTATTTTCACTTTCTCCCATACATGAAGAACAATTTATTTTTATCTCTCGGACTTCGCATCGATCTTATCGTATTATAAGTATGATGAAGTAAGTAAGCAGCAAGTAGAGTCTGCTACTGCTATCATTGAAGTTGTCGGCATGGACAGCCGTTGGCGGCGGCTTTGAGTCAACCACAAATGTTTTTATCTTCGCTAAGAAACATACGCGATCGCAGATCTATTGTTGTCAGTCATTGTTGCAGTAAATACACAATATGCCGCCATATGTTGACCTGCTTTGCTTTAGTGCAGTTTGGTGTGCTTGGTTGACTTGTTGGTTGGTTGGTTGGTTTATTGGATTATACCTTATCGCAGCGATTTACTACTACTACTACTACTTGTAGTCATTAAAGTAGGTTAAGAGGAAATTGCCATGAATCAAATCTATCATCTCATCATCGCTTACCCGTGCACTGCACGCGATGCCATTTTTCACAACCTGAACTGGTATTGTAGTGCTGTTATGCTCTCTAATACAAAGAGAATCAAATCCTAACCGCTCCAACACCCGATCCAATTGACATACATATCTCTATAGACATCATCGGCTTACTCAAAACTTTGCAACTATTGCATCAGCCAGTGCTGTGTGTTGTCCAATGGTTCGAGGCCACCATTAAGCTAGAACCACGTCGTAGTTACTAAAGTCCTTAAATACACGTACTACAATATAAACAACAACTAGAGAGGCCTTGTTTTTGGTTTACGTATTAGTTTGTTGAACATATTTAGTATTTCTAACACCCCAAAAAAAAAAAATCCATTATTATTTTTTTAATTTATTTCCTATTTATTATCAAGTAATCCGGTCGGAGATTAGTGACTCAAACAAAAAAGATAAGCTGCTAGTGGATAACTAACTAGTATATAATAAAAACAGTTCTAGTTCTCGTAAAACTATTTCAAGGTGACCGCCGTACCGTACTTGAGATATTACAAAGTTCAGCGAACTATTAACTTCGTCTATAAAGACGTCTTTATTATGTTACTTGAAGATAGTTTGGCCCACAATCTTATGAAATTTATCTTTGTCTAAAACATTTCATCCAAACCTAATCTTTTCAAGGTGAGAATGATATATTTGCATTTTGTTTAGAATGGGGTATAAAAAGAGAAATGAAATTTGGCAACATCTTAGATCAAATTTCTCTGATATTCGTGTAGTACTATGTTATATCTCAGGTTTCTTTTTTCTCCTCCTCCTTCGATATGTCATTAATTAAAGATAAGAATTTTTCTCACGACTTGTCACGGCTACTATTGGCATACGCATATGCATTTGCATTGTTTGACCGCTCTCAGGCCGTTGTTTTTTTTCTTTCTGTTGAGACTAGACTATTTTCATTGTTCTTCTAGTAAAATTATTGTTTGTATTTACAATTTACACTGACCCAAAATAGAAACATAATAGCGACCGACGACTTCCAATCATAGAAATTACGCATCCCATTGAAGAGCAAAATAGAGCGTAGAGTTACTATTGAATTGATAAGACATTGTAGTTGTCGTCGTGGTTTTAGTTTACATTCCAAAGTGCGTCTGGACCTGGTGCACTATTTACGACGTTACTGAGTAAATCGAATCGAACTAGGAGCGTATAAGTAACGACGCCTCTCTAATCAAGAGTCGTTGGTTTTTTGCGTCGCAATACTACTTATGTTGTTGTTGATGGCGATGAGAAGCAGAAGCAAAAGCAGAAGCATGGCATTGTGGTAGATGAGACGGCGACTGTAATAACTGGACACGGCGATTAGTGATGACGATGCATAGTTTTTTGTTTCTAGTTCATACTGGACACTGGCATCATCTCGGGAATTTATTATTCAAACAATTTGAATTGAATGTAAATTTACAAAAATATTTACTTTCGCATGGTTGGGGAGTTTACAAAATGACAAAAATAGATGATAATGTCTTGTTGGCGTATGGCTATGATTATGTCGGAGAATATGTTTTGTTTTTAATATTTTTATAGATACAATATAAAAATATTATGCATATACATATGTAAGACCGAACCAATTACTCTTTATAACTATTTACTGAAAATTTCTATCTTAAATTACTTACAGAGTATCTCACGATCACGAATGCTTGGATTACGCAAAATGGTAGCCACCTTCGGTCGACACGTTTTGCCATTCATTTTCTGAGCTTTTAGCGTATCCTGATTGCTATCTTTGGTGCTGCACATTTCCTCTATTATGGTATCATCCTCAGAAACCGCCGCGCGGCATTTAGAAAGATGTATGGTGTCCGAATTGACAGTGAGGTCTGTAATGATTGTTTCTATTGAATATAATTATACTGGGTTTATTATAATCGATGACATACCATCCTGTGGTATAAATGAGTCCCATTGCGATGAATCCCAAGGCTCAGAAAATACAGTACCATCATCAGATTGTGCCGAGTCTATGCCATTGAAATAAGTCTGACAAAAAGCTGCGTAGTTACGTTCCACATTGTCGTAAGATGAAAGTCGGCATCCATTTTGACTCTGGAATGACTTTTGACTGCCATTCAATTCGTTGCCATGTGGCTGTTGAAGGGGCTGTAATGGTTGTGGTAACTGATGTTGTTGTGGTGGTGTTGAGCATCGAACCAGTTCTGGGAGATTTAAATCGGGTAGTCTTTTTGCTATGATTTGATGCACTGTTAGGGGACGTTGCTTTATTTCTTTTGGTATGTCTCGGGTCTGTGAGTTCTCCTTCTCGGCACCACCTTGCCAATCAGCAGATGAATCGTAGTCACCATAATTGTTGCCATTATCAGCACTATTAAGAGGCTGTAGAGCAGCTGTATCGTCTTGCTTGGCCATGAATTCCCAGCTGCTGTCAAGTTGCCAGTGCTCGAAGCGATTGCGAGCGCGCTTTGACGGCTGCTGCGGTTGAGCTTGGGGCTTTTGCTTCTTAAGCTCGTCTAGACTGCCTGCAATCTTATCGACAACCTCTGATGTCGCAAGTATGGGGCCAGTGGTAACTGCCAAGCCACCTTTAAGTGGTTCCGAATGTCGATGATTTGCCGGCAAGAGTTGGTTTCGCTGAGAGCGTCGTAAGATATTGGCAGTTGCCAAACCGGCTTGACGCAGTGTATCGGCGGGCTCCGCATAAAAGGGACTGCCCTGTTTACTGCGGGATACGGGTGTTTGTGCAGTAGGCGTGGCATCCCCACCGCCGCAGTCAGACTCTGGTTGGGTTTTGGTATGCAACTGTTCATCGGTGAGCGATTGGCTCATACCGAGTGGCAAGAGTAAACCGGCACGTGAGCGAGGAGGTGCATCACCAGAGAATTGTAGCAATTGCTGTGTATCTGTATTATAAGTGCTCTCACTTGAGGCAGCATACTCCATGGTGGATGACAGTAGATTCGATTGAGCATTTATTGGCGTGGCGATGTTTGCTGAAAGTGAAAGATTGTATGTGATATGGTGTGAAAGTAAATAAGTAAATTTTAAACTTACGCGTCTCAGCTAGCAAATCTGGTCGTTTGCTTTGCTGGATACCATCAGCTGGAGCTGCTGGTGTTGATGGCGGCTTGAAACTGGTTAAAAGACTGGTGCGATCACTTGGATCATGGGACCAAAGATCTTCGTAGTCGCTGATTTTGTCGCCTAATGTACTTCGGCAGTAAATCTGTGGACTCTCGAGTATATCCGATTCCTGGTAATGTTTTGATTCCTTGCGAGCTTTAGCTTTGCGTGATTTGCTACTTCCTCCGCCACCAGTACTAGTAGGCGTTGCTGCGATTGGAGACAGTATTTTACGTTGACTGTTATTCGAATCGCGGCTGCTTTGAGATTGCGTCTGCCAACGACTGTCATTTGTCGACGAAGACCCTTGTGACGAAAGAGTGTCCTTGCACTCACCTTCTGGAGACAGTCGTTTGGAAAATGTTTGAAATGTTGAAGCATTTTGATTGAGTACCGAGTTGAAGGGATTTGGAGTCGCTGGAGTGTTCACTTCGAGAAACTGAGGTGCATTGTTTTTACCATCCACCGAAAAAGTGACCGTCGTTGTTACAGTAAAATTTCCATTATTGGAATTGGGATTATTCGCCTGATCTGTTAAAGGTAGAGGTACTGGTGGCACCGAACTGTGAGGCGAAAGCGGCTTTGACCAACGCAATGGCGGTGCTGGTGGCTTACGTAAATTCAAGTCGAGATTAAGCGTATTCGGCGGCTTTGGACGTTGTGGACGCACATCATTCGATAATTCAAGAATATTGCACGCTTTGTTGACATTGCCACTTCCACTGCCAATGCTACTGGCACTACCATTTGAGCCATTACCACCACCACTGGAGACCTTGAAAGTACTGAGGTTATTACCTATTTCAAGGACACCACCAGTGGGTCGCACACCACCAACATGACACGGCAAAACCGCATTGCGTTGATTGTTGCCGTCGGAAACTGGTGACATTGTAAGTATGATCGAATCAATTGATTCAGGACTCATTAGATGCATGTGCTGGCCACCACTTGTCGTAAACGATGACATGCTTGATGTTGTATCCGATGGCGTACCAGCCTGACTAAAGAAGCCACCCAATAGATTCGTACTGCCTGTGGGACTGAAAACCGATGATGAGGCTGATGTAGCCGCTGCTGTTCCATTATTTTTAGCATTAACAGCCACCAAAGGTGCATTCACTGGGCCATCGCTAAAGAAAGTAGCCGTACCCAGACCACTTGTTTCCGTCAACGAATTTGGCGACTTAGCATCAAGCAATTGCGCCTCTACGCTTGTTATAGTACCTGTAGGGGCATTCGACATTGCTGCTGTCGTCGAACCGGTAGATGCTGGTTGTTGCATAGCATAGCGCCAGAATTCTTGGCCGAGTAGTGCCAGCGATGATAATTGTTGCCGATTCTTAGCTTCGCGTAATGCACGTGGCAATAATAGCTGCACTGGTAACTCATCGCAACACTGAGCATAATGTGCAATCAATGCTGGTATTGAGTCGAATTTAAAACGAGAACTCTCCAAACTCAGTATGGCATCATTTGACTGAATCAAATAATGCTCAATATACGGTCCAGTGTCGGGTGGAAGGCGCACTGAGACGGCCATTGTATTGGGTTGACTGGAACCACGTACTATAAAGTTCTGTAATTAAGAAAAGTAGTGTGAGCAGTTTAGTAAAAGAAAGAAAAAAAAACATTCTAAGCAGCGTCTAGAAATATGAAAATCACAATAACTTTATTTGTTTCCCATTGTCTTCACGTCCCACTGATTCAGACTCATTCTTCAGCATTAAATGCCGTAAATCAGCGAATTCTCACTTGATATGAGAACAAACTTAATGTTGCGTTAAAAATCTGCTCATAAATTTATCACAAAAACAATGATAAATTGTTATTCCATGCGCAAACTGTGCTTTGTGTGAACCCTCTTCTCTTGACATTTTTTCAGATATATATTTCCTCTGTTGCTGCTGCAACTGTTGGCTGGCATGTCTGTACGCCATCCGCCATATTTTCTGACGTGTTCTAGCCGTTGTTAAGTATCCCTGCAGTAAATACCACCAACTGATGCCCGAAATTATCTCAGACCATTCCAGTACCTTCTCTTTAGCATTTTGTGCGTGTGAAAAAGTGAAAAGCAATTGAGTAGCATTAAATTAATACACGAGTGCTTTCGACTGCTTCATCGGTCTGTTGTCATGGACATAAGCATCAGCATCAGCATCAACATCAGCGTCAGCAGCTTGAGCAATAGCCAAGAAATTCCTGTGCAAACCATACCACATTAGTTCATGGTAAACTTATACCGAATGTGTTCTTCCTACTTAACGCTGTAAAACTTTGCAGACAATGCAGCATAAGAAATTACTGCTGAAGCCAATGTCTATCGTCAAGACTACTATATACTACTTCAACTAAGATATACATATACTCGCAGACAGAAAGAAAGACAGACAAGGAGCTAGCCAACCCAGTTCAATGCGAACCAAATCAACCCACCCATCCAGCACGACGCGGCCGGTATTTTAATCGTTCAATAACAAAACACAATGACGATGACGATAACGATGATGAGAATAATGATGATAATGAGTGCTGCCCTTTGGTAATGCTTGACCAGACAGATATATTCTATGCGAACCCTAAGATATGTACTTTCTCTTAAGTTTGTTGCCTTCTTAGATCCTCCTCGAAGTTTCGAGGGTTGCGCGGCGACATCACGACATAATGTTGCGTAGATTATTATCGTTGCATGGCGCTAATCGTCTTTATGACTTAAAGACGATGATTATGATGATGGCGATGACGATGGCGATGACGACAAGTGGTCAATGTCTGGCCTAGCATATTCTTTGTCCAAACGCACCACACGCCACCCCACCCCACCCAATCTCATGGAAAAAGGACTCTAAACAGTTTCTTTTTTAAATGCCAGGGGCAACCAAATATTTTTCATGAACAAATGACTTTTATTCTTATTTTTTTTTTTTTTTTTTTTTTTTTTTTGATATCATTATACTAACGACTGCCACTGGCAGCAAATAAGTACAATACAATACTATAATACATAATACAACAATACATGTATGTATGGTATATGTAATTCAACTGATATGAGATAAATGCGACAATA
The DNA here is from genome assembly GCA_037043315.1 of Amiota communis. Taxonomy (NCBI): domain Eukaryota; kingdom Metazoa; phylum Arthropoda; class Insecta; order Diptera; family Drosophilidae; genus Amiota; species Amiota communis. The sequence goes on from JBAMAV010000243.1 coordinate 276,273, forward strand.
GTAACCCCTAAAAGTATGCAATAATAATTTGAATGCGCATTTTCAGTTTACGTTGGTTAAAACTTTAAAGTGTCTCACAGTACAGTAAGTACTTTATATTCGTGTACAAAAAGTCCTTACACAGTCTGGGGGTATGATTATGGTTGTATATACGTATACAATTTTTTGTTCGTTTGTGTGATTTTATTAGTTTGTAAAAGAAAGGAGGAAGCATCTTCGATGCTGTTCAGTGATGTTGTCTATGAGGAAATTTTATTACACGTACATGTTCGGGCGTTTTATATTGATTTAATAATGTGTGCACAAAGGACTGTAGCATTTTATCCTATACCAACCAAGATTCTTATACTATTCGCTCGAGGCAGTCAGCAGCTGTCCAGACCGGAAATGCAATTTGAGAGTGAATGAAATAGTGCTGATGGGAGGGAAAGAAGAAAGAGGAATGTCAAAACGAGTGGAAAAATGCGTTAACAAGAGGGACCCCCACGACGACAACCATATAAACTGACAAAAGGAAAAGAGAATGGAAGATATGTAGTAGTAGTAGTAGTAGAAGTAGTAAGTATCGTAGATAAAGATGTCTAAAGATTTGTGAAGATGTCCGTTAGTTGGCATGAAGCAGCAGCAACAGCAGCAGTAGCAAATAACAATTGGTTTCTTGGTATTTTGCCATTATTTTGTCAAATTGATGAAATTTAATCAAAATAAGTAAGAAGACGGAATCTTTCTTGGCAAAAAGAAACCAAAGAACAAATCTAATCATTTGATTGATAGCAAAAGACGAATTGAACAATGATTTAAGTCAAGTTAGTGAGTTTTCTGATTCAATTTCGTTTACAATGAAGAAATTAAAAAGTATATTATTAAAATAAGAGACAACATTTATCAACTTTAGCCATCAAAACCATAAACTTGTAAAATAACCCTTTTGTGCCATATCAACCATTCGATATAACATATTGAACCGACCCTCATTAGATGCCTGATTGACTGCAACTATGTGAATGCTTCAATTGATTAATATGATGATGATGATGATGATGTGCATGATGACAATAACGATGTATTGAAATCAATTGTAATTTACAGTTGACTGCCAACAAAACCAAGCAACGGCAACCTTGACTATCTAAAATACCGCTATGATGACTGGATGGAACTAGAGAAGCAGCAATTCGTTACAATGTGTTCGTTAAGAGAGAGAATCAGCATCGACAAGTCTATTATCAAACTTGATTATACATATAGCCAAATGTGGCTTAGAAGCATAACGTACCGTAACGTAACGTATACCTCACGATGCCACCACCGACCGACACTACACACAACCGCTGTACATGCTACAACCTCCTTGCAATAACAACAACACACAACCGCCGAACTCACTTGAATTCAACTCAAAGTAGACAACTAGCAGCTGTGCCCGAGGGTCCTTCCTTTCTCTGACTCTCTGTCTCTCTACCATATCTGTCTGTCCAACTTTACGTCCGTTTGAACAGCCTGCCAAGTGCTGTCTCAAACTCCTTTCGGTTTGGAGGCTTTTCCATGGTCCATGTTAGAGTTGCAATTTGTTTGCTCTGTCATACTCTGTTGTCAGAGTATTACGACAAACGAAACGAAATGGAAACCGGAAATTCAGTTTTCTGTTACGAATGTTACCGAAAATTTCATTGAAGTTTAAATTGTGGTGTGGTCTGATGTGGACAACAACAACAGCATTCAGCTAAAGTTACAAATAAACAAGTATATTCATCAGCAGGAATAACCTGTGAATCTCTTTATTACTGTCTCTCTCTCTCTCTCTCTGCCTACTCATTTCACTGTCTGTATGTAGTTTACTTGGTTGCACATACCATCGTATCACTTGCTCTCATTCTGCTCCACTTTACAAAGATTTGTCAATCTCTAACTGCCCCAAAGTAATTTGGGGTATTCATGCATGCATTTTGTAGTTGATTTCTTGTTTAACATTATTAAAGTCTACTACACTCAATCAATATTTGAAGTTTAAAATACATAAATCAATATTCGCCTCAGGTCGATTTATCAAATCTAAAAAATGTTTACAAACATTTCACTTAAAGTGAATATATATTACGAATATTATCAATTCGGTCTGATATTTGCACATTATTCTGTCATTCTGATATGATGATCTGAGCACAAATGCATAACAGACAGTTCAGTGTGATAATCCAGTCTATTAATTTCATAATCTTTAACGAAACACACTGATCTCTCTCTTCATCCGCTCTCAGTGAACATCATATTCCGAAAGAGGAGAACGAAGAGCCCAATACTCTCGCACATTAATTAATAAATGAGAGGAGCAAGTAAAACAATAACAACAACATCAGCACCAAATTCAAGAAGCAGCAAAGCATAAACAACGAAAAAACGTACGAAAATGTTTGTGCGTACATTAAGCAATTTTGTAAATAGCATAGATTTTTGATACCACTAACAATTACCAAAATTAAAATTATAGACCATTGCTTGTGAAAAAAAAAAAAATATGTTTTGAATGATGATCTTAAAAACTATTCACCAATAAGGAAATGACAAGCAAATACTTTTAAACTAAATCCTAAACTAGACAGTGTATTCAAGGTTATTCTATTGAATTCATACTAATTGTTTTTATATACCTTTATCACATAATTGTTTTACCACTCTTAATGAATGGATGGATGAGTGGTGACAGAACATTAATTCATGTTAAATTATTGTCCACAACAATAAAGATTTCCGTTAAATTAATTGTAACAAACAACATAACAAAAATACATACATCATATTGTATACATAAGAACGTGCAATTTACACGTTGTTAAGCCTTTAATAGCCCATTCCTTTTTAGATATTCCTCCCAGACCAGGAACAAAATCCATACCCACATTACATTCAACCATGTTCAACGGCATTCAACATATACAATATTAATTTTTACTCTGATGCATGGATACATTACTTCCGCCACAAGACGCCATTACCAACCGACTCGCCTGTCGGATTCAAGGGGAATATTTATAATGATGGCCACTAAATTCAGTTGTTTATAGCGTCATAATCGCCTGTATTTTCTTCGTATATTTGGTCATTTTACCAGTTCATTTCGTGAAAAGTGCAGTTTGCTCTCAACAAACAACAACAATGTGTGGCAGAAGATAACATGACATAAAATGTATATTCTATGGTCCAAAATACCAAGTTTTTGAATTGCTACAATCAAAAGCATAAAGTAGATGTCCACAATAGTTAATGCTTGTCCACCATTGTCAACATCACCACCATCACCATTATCGTTATAATCATTATTATCATTCTGCTCAATGTGTTGTTCATTTTGGATTTATCATTACCCCTTAAGGTCCCTATATCCTTTATATACACATTCACAGATAAGTACGAGTATATGCATGCAGTGGTCAGTGGTGTTATAGTCTCTCGGCTATCAGCAGTAAGCATCCTTTGGTCGATGGTCCTTTTGTGACTGTCGTCTACGCTTGGCTGGCACAATTGTTTGTTGAATTAATTTTTGTGCTTTAATTGAAAATGTATGCAGGAAATTAATCCACAAACTGATTGCACTTTGGTTTCTCGTTTCATTTCATTTTATTTCAGTCTTCAACCCGGTAACCTTATCGAAGGGGTAAAGCTTTTACCATATATCGACACCACACACACATCACATTACATCTCATCTCATCACTCTCTGTCAGTTCTGTTCGCTAGTTATGCACTCTGATTGATTGCCAATTATGCAGAGCTCGCTTGTCCATTCACTATATTATGTACAAGTATGTACTTCAATCTGCTGTCAATTAATTCTTTGCGGTTTCTATACTCAAGTATTGGAGATTAAAACTACAATTATAGTACCCAAGGGCGTAGACAGGTATGACCAGGGAGGGACGTCGTCTGACATAGCTGGATAAGTACAGCTTTCCATAGGAAAACGTTTTTATGACGAAGAAATAAAAACAATATTGGCAGTGTTCAAAAATTGTTTAAAAGAAATATAAAAAGCCTTGTTTTTCGTTGCGCAAGCCAAAGACTTAATTTGGTCGTGAATGATTTAAATAAAGTTCCAGAAATCAGAAATACGATTAGCACCATAAAAAATATGTATTCCAGCTTAATGTGAAACACTCAGGTCACAAAAATATAAGAGTTAGCTAGTTTTAATAAACGTTTTGAAGAAAATATTAAAGGACTTTCAAAAATTTCTAGAGAAGGGAGTGTTGCGCTACTTCTAAGTCAGAATTCATTATATGCGTTGGATTGACTGTCAAATACAATCAAAGACTATGGGCATGCATGGATCATATTAAAAGAATAATATCTCTTATAAAAGATCATCGCATCAACGTGGACAGGGAGAGCCAAAAATATTTTAGACATCTCTACCAAAACTGCAGCTGCCCTGTTTTTCTAGTCTCGCGCATAGTACAACAATGTCGGTCCAAGCACCCTACTGAGCCTCCATGAGATTTTTGAAAGCGATTGATCTTCATCCCTTATTTAGATTCCCTGATATTCGCACTGGTGCAGCGTTTTGCTAATGCGTAGTTACCTACTTTCGGTTTGATGTAGTTAGTACATCCAAGTTTAGTGCTAAATATGTCATTTGTTGATTTAAAAAAAAATTTCACTCAATACTACCATTTAGAATGTTTTGATAATGTAGCCGAGTTATGGTTTAAAATATGGAAGGACAATGATATGACAATAGAAAACCTGAGAGACCTAGACCTTACGGAAGTTTTAAAGGAGAAGGAAATATTCTTTCCTGAAACAAAAAACCCAAATTTTAATTTTAAGCAACGTAGAGAGATCCCTCTCCACACAGCGTCGTCTAAAAACGTGGCTGAGGTCAACTATGGTTGAGAATAATTTGAACGGTCAATGTATACTTAGTGTACACAGTAATATTGTACAAGAAAATGTCGAAAAAATCGTAATGAAATAAATATTTTTTTTTCAGTAAGAACGATTTTATACTAGTATGCATATTATTCGGTTTTCTTTAGCATCCCCCACCTGAGCAGAATCCTGACTACGCCCATGATAGTACCTACAACTCAACAAGTCCAAGTGAATATTTACCATCTATCTTTAAAGTGAGTGATGTTTAATCTTATTTATTTAAGAATTTTCCATATCTTATTTTTCTTTTAAGATTACATAATAATACTCCAGATTAAGTTATGATTCTTTAATTATAAAGTTACTTAAATAATGAAAAATACTTGAACAAACCCAAAAAAAATATATGATCATACTCATCAATTTATTTATTTTTTTATCTTTCATATTGTACAAAGTGGTCGCGGTCTTATTACTTTGGGCTAATGTTTGTAAGGCATGCATAAGGAGGCATCGAAGACCCCATAAAGAATATGAATATTGATTAGGATCACAATGTAAGCTAATGTATATAATATGAATCTGACATTTTATAGCATTCTCTTTTATGGGCAAGCTTCTTACTAACCCATCTTGCTGATCGAATTCGCGAAATTAAAAAATAAAGATCTAAAATTACGTACTACAAACGGGAAGCCAATATTATTGATTATGAGTCATGGATCTACGAGTTTGACATAAGCATCTATATCGAGCACTAGTCCGAGTTTAAGCCATACTTATCACAGTAGTGTGAGGTGTACGTATTCAATTAGATGCTCTAAAGAAATAAGTAATCATGCTCGATCTAGGCTATTGAACTGCAGGAAATAAAAATTGCAAACATCTTAAGTATGGATAATATACATATGTATATGTCGTAGAAATTATTATATTATTTTTGCTTTGGCAACTACTTAACTTTATTCATAAAGGCATCACTCGAAATTTGCGAAAATTGGAATGATCAAATTCAATATGACTTAACATTTTCATAAAAAATGAATTATGTATTCGATATTAAACTATTTTTATAAAAAATGATTGTATACTATTATTTTTACTTGCATGCGGTATTCAAACTTCAGTGGAACCGAAGTTTTTTGTTCTGATTATTATTATTATTTTTTTGGTAGCCAAATATAAATGGCTGCCAAACGATTTATGGTTTGTTTCTTGACAAAAAAAAAACAAAAAAAAAAAAAAAATAGGAAGAAAATATACAATATGTACTATGAAGCCATGAGTAAGAAGCTGTAGTACTTCAGATACCGATATTCAATGTTGTGTCTGGCTTTTGTGGTCATTTGACGACAAGATTTGGTTTGAGCAACAGTTGGTGTTGCCTGCTATTGCAGTTCGTGGCTGAAACCACAAAAATACAATCAAGGACAGTCGTCGAGTCCATAGTCTCATACATATATAGTCAAGAGGAACATAAGTTGGAAAAAATGATGGAAAAAAGACAAAATGAAATTGAAATTGACCAATGTCAACGGAAGCAAAACACAGTTTTTTGTGTTTTCGTTTTTTTTTTTTTTTATATTGGAATCGGTAGACTATAAGCCATGGCGTCATGGAGTGAATGTGAAACAAGTTGGCACACAGTCGACAGTGACAACAACATGAAGACTCCCGACTCTGAATCTGATTTAGTCCGACGAACTCGACTGACGGCAGTATGGATGAACTGAATAGAAAAGCCAACACAACATGCATGAACAATGGCGGTAAGAGGCTACATCATAGTCATCACAATTGGTGCATAGGCGCAGACAGATTTTATTTATCACCCCATCAGAGCGCCATCAACAACAGCAGTAGCAGCATTAACTGCGGACTGTAACTAGCTGCTACAAACGATGACGATGGCGATGACCAAACCAGATAAGGTTACATTATAGAAAAAAAAAAAAAAAATAGAAAAACCCCAATGGTTTGAAAAATGTCATTAACACCCACGAGCAGTGGGAAGCAAACGATGGCCTACGAACGAGACATTAACGCATCTGGGTTCATTGTTTAACACTGCTCAAACCTATATACATACAACTTACAATGCTATTGTATATTTTGAGTACTTTATGACAGACCCAGGCTGAAATTGAAACGGATTTTTCTTCGTTTTTTTTTTTTTGTATAATACTTTTTGTGTTATTTTTAATCTTTGTTGTGTTATACCATTTTGTGGTCTGTCACAAACAACAGGGACAGACAGACAAACCCAACAATGCCCATTTGGCTAATGAAATATTAAACAAATTTATAAATGAAAGCCTTTTGACTTGCGAACATTGTGAATGACAATCTATACTATACTACTCGTATACTTGTACAAAAAAAACTGTAGTCAAATTTCTAATCTAAAATCCCTTTAGCCTTTTAAGTTGAAAGTTCCTCTTAGAATTCAAACAATTTATTTTTTTTTAATCTTCAAATAATCGTTCCGATTTAAAAAAAAAATAAAATTAAATAATCTTTGCATTTTATAATTTTGGAATGAAGTTTATATAGAATAAATGAAGCAGATTTGTGGGTAAATACTATATTATTTACCCATGGTATCATCAATATAACAATTTTTTGGGTGAATGTATAGGGTGATACAAGTACAATATAAGCTGCAACATAGAAGATCTTTTCTGATGCTCCTGTTGAGTTCTTAAGACAGAGTAGATAAAGTAGTAAACTTGTTAAAAGATATTTTTATCTGTGATATTTTAAGCTTAGAAATAATTTCTTTGTCACCATCATTTCAAGTAATCGTGGAACTTTAACATATGTATCTCCATGTAATATGTATTTTAATATTGAAGATCATCGAAAAGACTAATTTGTATGGCTAAAGATGAGTAACTTAATGAATTGTCTTTACGATACTGATTATTTCCATATGATAGTATATATGCTCTATGCGGTCTCTTGATTTATTGCCTTGAATGAGTTTTCTAACTCATCCGATGTGATAATATAATTCACAACTTTGTACGTAAGAAAAAAATTTACAGATTTGAAAAGACAACAAGAGACATAGAGAGCTATAAAGCTATCGTGCCATACAGACAGACAGTTGGAGTAAGAGATAATGGTTGGGTACTAACAAAGCGCATGATGTCCGTTGTGTTGCCAACTACTACTATGTACATACATAGATTCAATTTCCTATGCAAAATAGACTGAAGACAGAATGGAATGTCCAATCTCACTTCGTCCATGCATTTGCATTGAATAAAAATCAAAGAACCATGAAAAGTAAAAAAAAAATAAAAATAAAAAACGGATGTTAAAAGAAAGGAAATCAAGTAACAAAAGAATAAAACTAGAAAAAATAAAGACCCTTTTAACTGTGCTTTTATAGTCATTTAAATATCCTTCACTAAATTTTACACACTCAATATAAAAGAAAATCTAAGAAAAATCAAATTGGAGTGATCAGGAGAACTGAAAATACTATGGTGATCACATCATATCGAAGGACATTCACATTAGTAGTATGTGGAAGGAAGTGAAATAATGTTTACTTAATATATTTGAAAAAATGTTATCACAAATGTGTGATATGTTGGGACAGATTACAATAATTATAAGATAAAAAGAATTCTGTTATAATAACTTTCAATATTTAAATATAAACAACACTATTCCCTCGGTTCTCCACTATACATTTTCATTGTGTTACAAACATCATAATAAAGTGATAATACCATATAACACAGACACACTAAGTTGAATGGATGAAATAGAGAGAGAGAGACAAAAGCAGGAGAAACCGGGGAAGAGTTTAAAGTTCTGGAAAAATGCAAAACGTTTGTATTGTCAATGAAAGGACTGAAATGTTGGACTGAATGAGTGAGTGAAGGGAGAAATGAACGAGCGAATGAATAAAACAATGAAGCGGAATACGAATGAGAATGAAAGATTTTTTTTCTATTTTCTATTTATTTTTATTTCTATTTTTTTTTGTCAGTGATGCAGCCGGGACGGGAACTCTACGCAGCAAGTGTCCCGTTGTGCATTATTTGAAAAGCGCCCACGCATTAAGCTCCTTTTTTTTGCCCTTTTTTATTTACCATAGAGAGACGAAGGGACTTTGGAGAAAATGGTATTTCGGGGAGAATGTGGCATGTCTGGTGCTGCTTTGAATGTTGTAAATTCTTGGTTGGCTCCATAATAAAGCTCATATTACCAATTTGAATAAAATATGAGATTTTTATTCCAGGCCAGTTGTTGGCAATGATGAAAAGACAAACACAAAAGAGAAGCGTGAATAATATAAGTAGAAGTAGTAGAAGGGATTTCACAACTTGAGAGGAGTTCAAAGTGGCCTAATGGCCACCAATGGGGTTATATTAGCGTCAACGAAACAAAAACAAAAAAAAAAATGTAAATGCAACCCAAAAAATAATGGAAAAAGGACAGAAAAAAAATAAAGAAAAATGCTTTTGATTCTTCTAAGAGCCTTCATTACGGTATTTTCTTATTTGTTATTTTTTTTTTTTTTTTTTCGTTGTCCTTTTTATTTTCTGACCACAAATATACGAGTAAGTATATTCTTTATTATATTGTATTTTTGATGTCAATTTCGGAATTGGAAATATCAAAAAAAAAAAAAAAAAAAAAAAAAACTTATAATACTATTCACTCCCGTGGAGAGTATAAAATAATACATCATACATACCATTTACCATAAATGAGGGGGAAAGGCATTTCTTTAATTAACACGAAATGAAAACCTTTTGGGTAATCGAATGTTATCTTTGTTATTCAATTCAATTGGATTTTCAATTTGTGTTCTTAAATTCCTTTACATCACTTGATTTATTTCAACTCCATTGGTCTCTCTGTCCTCTCTTGTTACTAACCATGGAACCAGGTACAAATCTTTTAAATCAAAAACAACAAGAAAATCCAGTAAATCCAAGCACTAATGATCGAACATGCCGCTGCCATATTGATTTGGGGTGGCTCAGAACGCGTGTCATGATGTGATTCATTTAGTCATTTAGAACAGTTGGTTGTAGGTCGGTCGGCTGGGTCTCTTCATCTCTTGATTTTATTTGTGTCTGATGAGTACGACAGCATTTGTTGCTAATTACATTCTGTGGTTGGCATAACAAATCCCAACAGCACTCACCTATGTCTCACTCCTCACTAATCTGACCAATGTCCACCAATGAGTATTGGAAAGAAAAAAATATAACAAAAAAAAAAGGGGGAAATTGACTGCCAGACTCACCACCCATCTTGGAAATAAAAAAAAAAAAATCAAAGTCAGGTCCTCACTTTGTCTGCTCCTTTCTTACATACAGTACTTGTACATATGCGCACCATTATGATTGATGTTGATGGTTGGAGTTATGGTGATGAGCGCTAGCTTAGGCTTTGTGCCTTCTGATCACTGACATGGAATCTATTAAAAATATACATTACAATAAAAAAAATACAAAATGTTGGTTGGCCAGCCGGCCACAGAGCAACCAAGCAAACCAACAACAAAGAAAGAATTCTTGGTCATGTGTCAGTGCGTGCGTGGGTGGGAAAAGTAATTAAGGCACCAGAAAGGCAATCCCCAACATAAGCCCGCTCCCCATGAATCCATGGCTTGAAGTTAGCCCTCATTGAATAAAGCTATTGAAATCATGCGGAAAAAGCCATGTTCAATAAGTAAATGTTCTGTTTTTAAACAATTACAAAAAGCAAAAAAAAAAAAAAAACCAAGAATGGGAGAATTGTGAGCATACACATTCCAATAAGTAAATTGATTGATTTTTAATTACAGACATATACTTTTCTGATTCCGCCCACCTCATTCGATCCATCTAATTTTTTTTCTATTTTTTGTTTTGTATTTTCTTTTTTACATGGAGCTCATTTTCCCCCTGACCACTAGCCACATAAGATAAGCGAAGTTGGTTATTGTAAGTCAACAGACAAACAAACAACTAAATAACTTGGAGGAGGGTAGCGAAAGTTTTTAGCATTTATGGAGGAGAGGACCAACCGGTGCAGCTGTTGGCAATCATTGATGCGGCAAAGAAACATTTAACGCCAGTTGCAATCAAGTGAAACATTGAACTTGCCACCAACACGCAAAGTCAGACAGCCCGGCATTACAGCAGGCTGGCTGGCAGACAAATGGATAAATAGTCATATAGCCAGACCGACAGACAGAACAACTCATTGAAGGCGTTGAGTGCATTTAATTGAAAAACATCGAAGAAAATACTAAATGAAAGTGGAAAAATTGAAAAGAAGCAATGAGAAATAAAATTAAAACGCGTTTACAAATTACTTTTGCTCATTGATTTCAATGCTTTTTAATTGTTGTCCACTTGGGTATCAGTTGGTATCAGGTAGGTAGTTGTGGGCGTTACTTTAACAACCCTGAAATCTATCATTCAACGTTATACAATAACAGGAAAGGCAACGGCAATGCTCATTTCAAATTAGTGCTGCCATTGTTCTTTCTGTCTTTTCATCTTGTACCTTTTTTTGTGTGTTGTCAGCACAAAACTTGACAAAAGGTAATCACTATGGAAGTGTAGCAAAGAAGGTGTCATCCTTCCCATCTTGTGTTATCCTATCATAGCAAAACTACTTCGCTTTAACACAATCTATGTATGTATACTACCCCTTAATAAATCTTTTACAAAATGATGATGGTAGATGAGTCGATAAATAAGACTTTAGAAAATCCGAGAGATCGCGCTTTTAGCATCGATAACTTATTTTTCACTAATCAGCTGTTGAAGTCTCAGTAATATCGACTTTTGTTTGGAAAAAATGGAAAAAAAAAGAGTTTCGCGCGGTAATGAAACACTTTTATTTAAAAGGCTTAACACCGAAAGAAAACAAAGCTGACTTGTATGAAGTTCATGGCACATCTACTCCTGCGTTTGCAACTATTTACAATTGGCCATCGTTCGGGACGTCCAGTGGATTGAGAAAATCCACGATGAAAAAATCTAGACAAGATGAGTGCCGCGTTTGCTTTACTTAGACCATAAACGGAATAGTGTGGTCGACTCTAAGGCTGTTTTGGCACTCTTCCGTCGCAATCCTGGATACATTGCTATGTTGCAGAAACGAAGGAGCAGTCAAAACAGTAGATTTTTGAAGGTGAACGGGTTCCGGTGTAATTCGAAATATTTACTACTGAAAAAATCAAGACAAAACGTCATTTGAAAAAGAAAAAGAATCTCTTTCATCAGGACAATGCATGAACAGTTTCGATGGCTAAAATCATGGAATTAAAATTCGAATCAATACAACATCCACCGAATTCACCAGATTTAGCCTCCAGTGACTTCTTTATATTTCCAAATTAAAAAAAAAAAGGGTTGGTGGAAGACGTTTCACGTCGAGCGAGGAGTTCATTAAACAAACGCTTATTTTTAGACCCTACTTTTTGGATGGTTTAAAAAATTTTGAAAATAGATTGGAAAAGTTTATAGTGATAGAGGCAGATTATATTGAAAAATAAAAAGAAAATTACGAAAAAATAATTAGTTTTCTATCTATTAAAGGGACTTGATTGATCGACTAAAGTAGTGATTAAGATTGTAATAGATTAGAGAGTCATCACAGTTTACACAAAAATATCACCAAAGTTTATGGCATAACATTAAACTGGACCAATGTAAACATTCAATTCACATTTCTTGTTATACTAGTTTCAAAGCCTTGCTTCCCATTGGTCTTTTGTTTTAGACCAATGGGTTCGAGCTGTTTATACTTGCAGGATTTTCAATCTTGTTTCCCGTTGCTTGTCATTTTTATAAGCTTACAAATTTAGAATATGTTATGCGAGTATTTATGTTAAAATAAAAATCAAAATATCTTTGCTGACGTGCAGGAAAAAAAAATGAACAAAGTAGTATGTTATGCCGCAATAGTTTTAAAACTTTCTGGAATGGAATTATGAACTTTCTATCGCAAACGGATGTTTGGTGTAGGAACCACCAGTACGAGATATACAAGTATATATTTTCTTCAACAAAATCAGGACAAGAAAATTAGATTTATCGTGTATTCAATTTGTTTTTAATTTGTTTTCATTCCTTTTGTGTTATGAGGATTAAAATACTTTTGTTAAATAATCTACAATTTTGCATTTCTTCATAATATGTGTAGTAAGTAAACATTGGTCAATGTTACAGACAATGCTGCATCTTTTTGTTTGTTTAGATTGTTATTAAAAATTTAGTTATTAACATAGTATGGTATATTTGTAGCTAATGAATGTATATTGTATATTCTGTGCTTATGTAGAGGACCTAGAGATGATAAGGAACAGAGCGCTTATAAAATTATCTTTGGAAACAGAACACAGATTTTTTTGTACTATTTACTTTGAACAAATTGTTTTTATCATTCATTGTCTCATATACAATAGAAAAAAGACTCCACTACCTGCTGTGTATCGGTCGGTCTGTCCGAGTTTTTCGTTTCGTTTTTCAAATGTTTTGGTTTTTATCATTCGAAACATGCTTGGCGGATGCCCTCTACCCAGACTTCTGTTCATATGCGTTGTATGTAATACCAGATAAATTTCAATGAATTTTGCAAACGTTGCAAGAACAACAGCCACAACCTCAACACACGATTCAACACAACTCTACTCTACTCGAGTCGATTCAACTGAACTGAACTGGACTCGACCCGATACGACAAAAGACAACATTTATCGTTGTTGGTTGTTTGGTCATAGAGTATATGTATGGCAGTGTATCGTCTGTTGCCCGCATATCGTCCAATCTGTGTCCCATTCCGTCTCGGCCCTAACTCCTGCTCTTTGATGTATACATTTCTTTGTTTATCTTTACACATTCACAATTAAAAAGGATATACATATGTATACCTTACCCCGATTCTCCCTCTCCAGGCAACTTCTAAATGTTGTTATTGTTGTTATCATTGTAATCTTTTTGGTATTTTGCCCTGGTAAGTGGTTGGGCCCAGGTCCAAGCACCAATTGCTGCTTGTAATATTAATGAATCTGATATTTACTTTGGCCATACAAAAATTTAATGAATGCGTAACGTTAAATGTTAACCAGGCAACCAACCCCAGTAAAGTCTAAAAATTTGCGTAAAAGTTAAAATCATATATTTGCTTGATTTTTTTCCCATAGTCCCCTCCCAATTTATCGATATGAATGTGACAGAGTTGCCACTCTTTCTCACATGTACTAGTTAATAGTACAATACAATGAACAAAAACAGAATCCTTTGTTTATTTGCTAATTGATTGCAATTTGCAATTTTTATGGAACATGCAAATAGATTATTTTAAGATTTATCCAATCTGTGACTGTGACTGTGTCTGTGGATACGGAGAAGTGAGGATGAGAGGCAAATTGTTTTCACAAATGTTTAGCTTTAATTTTATTGTTTTGTTATTGTAAATAGTAGTATATTGTATGTGTTGTATGTTAGTACTTACGCCTTCCTCTTTGCCTTGGAGAAAATGCACAGCACCGGAACGTTGTATGCCGGGTAAAAACCAGACCGGATGTGTCAACAATAAACGCTCAACGAGTCCCAAATCACATGGTGGCGATTCATCGGTAGCATCACGTGAAGTTTCACTTGAGGTTTCGCCTTCGGCCAAAATGCCGCCCTCCGAACTGGATACAAGGGATGTGCGTGACTACAATAAACAAGACAAGAAAAATATTATATAGTGTAATAATGAAAATGGGGATAAATGTGGTGTTAAAAAGTTTCAGAGCGAAGCAAAAACGTAAAAATAAAATAAGTCTTTCCTTAACTTTGAAAAACTTTATCTTGAAGGTTTCATTTGAGATCTAAATATCATCAAGAGCAGAGAGTAGCGAAATAGAGTTGTTTACTTCGGAATTTCATCCTTTTTAAACTAAATGTGTTTACCTTCATTCTCTTGACATATTACTTTAGGGCAATGTGTAAGTACTTTTAGATCATATAATAGTACATTAAATAAGAATAGAAAGAAAGCCAACAACAACTCACGCACATGATGTACTCGTGAGTGTATTTCCATGTCACGCTGCTTTGCCCCCAGCAAAGAAAGCCTAACAGAGTGGAGTAAGTTTTTGAACAATTTAAGCCTCCTGGAGGCAACCAAATTTTCTTTAAACTTCCTTCTGTTTTTCTTCGTTTCAATTACATTACATTTTGTTGGATCCTAAAAATATTTAAGCTTTAACCTATGCGTATATGTTTTATATCTGAAATTGTGTGGTATTCACACATAAATATTCATGCCTATTTTGCTTAAAACCAGTAAGCTGTAGAGACTGCAAAAGAGTTGTAGAAGTTGAAAAACTTTTCAATTAAAATTCCTTTTTTGTCGCGAGGGAAACCCCCCTTCTATTTTACCTTTGTGTACTCATACTTATTTATCTCATCTTGTAATATGTAAAATATGTATATGCTTTTAATTCTCGAGTTGAAAATATTTACTTTGATTCGAAATTAAATGTTTGATGATGATGATGACGACGCATAAAGCTGTAAAATGTCAAAACAACGTCACGGCAACTGTCAAACCAAGCATAATATCCAACCAAATGATGTACTTACTAGTCCATACATACAGGGTGCAAAATCTAAATTGACGATGCTAACAACACAAGAGAAAAGAATATAATCTTGAACAATTTAAATCAAGTCCAGCAACACTCAATTGCTCTGGTGCTGGCAGCGGTTACTGATGCTAATGGGCCTTTTCAAGATATCCTCTCAAATCCGACAGTGAAAGCTAGGGAATTGTCAGGCATACAATGAATGGATAATTTAAAGTGTTTCGAGTATTCTAGCCTGGCTGACAATTTCAGCAAAAACACGATGAATCGCATGATAATGGGAGTCTAAACTGCAAACTGAATGTTCTCCAATAAGGTTTCGGTTGTAGTCATGCAAATAAAGAAGACACAGATTGACGTTTGAAGACAGACCTGCTTTTCAGGAAACCTTTCTTCAAAGACTTGGTTTGGTATAATAAACTTGCCTCTGGAAGACCCGAGTCTTTTTGTAGAATATGCAGGATGGTTTCAAAGGTGAGAGCGCTCAATAAGATTAGTTCACTCAATGGACCGCCAGGCTTCTGATTGAAATTGCCCATGTAGCGAACAACCTGTATATCCTGTCCTATACCATTGTTACATTTATTTTTGAAAGAAAAGAGTTGACAGAGAAACATTTCCTTATTCGAGACAAAAAAAAAAAAAAAAAAACAAATGTATTGCGAAAGTATCGATAACTAGATGAAACACCCGTTACAAAGATGAGATGCTTGTTGTTATGGTTGATGTCTGATGATGGATGGATGGATGAGTGGATGAATGGAGGGTTGCATTTGGTTGGTTGGATGAATTTGTTTCAAGCACGATTCACAAGTGTAAATCTTTCGAATAGCAGGTAAAACATGAAATTGCGTTCATTTTAAAGTGTTAAAACTTGGAGTTTTAATTTGATATCATCTAAAATTAAAGTCAAAAACAAGACAAATCAATAATGTAAATGAATCCATTAAATTTTCAAACATTAATTTGAAATACCATTAGAAGAAAAAAAGAAACATACTAATGTTTTATTTATTTGCTAAATTGATTGATTTTAAAATTTTCTGAAGAAAAAATCTGGTAAATTGCGTTTTGAGCCTTCTGTAAGTATTGAAGTTTCAATATTTTCTATTTGTCGATTACTATAAATCAAATGGTTATATGAATCGATCTCGGTTGAGAATTTGAGAGAAAATTTGCTCTTCATACTTTGTCATCAACAAGTTGAATGTTGCGCTAGACTGTGCTCCGTTAAACCATATATTCTCCAAATCATAATCATTATTATATTTATGCCATAATTATGCTCTTGAAAAATACCACATTGACATTTATACTATTGTTTTCAAAGAAATTGTAAATTCGTCAAGAATAATGTGGTCTTTTGGATTTAATTAACATAGTTAAATTTGTAAGCAACACATTCTCCTGGGGCTTTAATTCAAAGGAAACTTGTAGAAAGATCTATACAAAGCCATAAATTTCAAATGTTTACAAAAAAAAAAAAAAAAATAATGTTAGTAACTAAGTTTTTATATATAGGTTGAGGTATTTTTTTAAATTTGTCACCATTTCCTTATAAATACTAGATTACACGTATGTTTTTTCATGTATAGAGTTCCGGTTTCTTAAAATTGTCCGCTTCATTGGATCGAGTGAACAACGTTGCAATATGCCACACAAGAACAGAATCAATCTATATTTTAAAAGAGAAGTTTGAGAATCGAATAATTTACCGAAGAACAGACGAGAATTGGCCACCAAGGTCATGCGATTTAACACCACTGAAGAGTAAAATTTATGTGTTTAACACCTGAAAGTCAACATCATCGAGCATATTTCACTTATTGAGCCATAATTATGTATACAAATTAATCGAAATATTGGAAAACATTCTTTTTCATTAACAACCGGAACCAATATTCTTAATATCCAATAAAAATAAATGAAGATTTTACACAATTAATGTCTTTAATTTCAAATTATAATAATATATAGATACATAAAATTATTAACACCCTTAACTAAATAATTAATATTTTGAGATCATCATTAATGTGTAGTAGTAGTAGTAACTTTCTATTCTCTTTTAAATTGGGGCTATTGGGATCACATACTCGTACACTCTCATGTCACTTGGTCTTTAAACATTGATGAAAGCCCACAAAAGGTCGATTAAATTGGATAATTTCTTTCTTTTCATTAAGAATTGTAGTGTATTGTAATAAAATCTATGCATGTATATGTAAAATTCAAAAACACCTATGTAATAATCATCCTACCCCATACTGAGAGCGATTTAGTCCATCTAATTAAGTATATCCATACCTGAAGTGAAGTATAATATTAAGTGGGACGAAATAAATGCCATGAAGCAGATAATATGAATGTGAGTTGAGTGTCTTTTCAAGGATTTACCCTCAATTGTTGGACTTCTTTGGTCCTTACACTACTAATACAATATTACAATATATTGTACTACAAATCCTTTTATAACCATTTTTTTTTTTTAAGAAATTATGCTTCACCAGCTACCAGGGAAAAAACTTGCCTTTAGAAAAAGAAAAAGTAAAAAAAAAGAGAAAATCATATCCGTCACTAATTGAGTTATTTGTGCCTTGGTGAAGTACTGAAATTAGGTTGCTACACTTGACTTCCTTCCTAATATTTTTTTCCTTTCATTTCCTTTCATCCGATGATTCAGTCATTCATTCAGTCATTCATTCATTCATTTTTTGCAATGTCCTTTTTTAATGAAGTTTATGTTTCATTAAAGAGAAAACAAAAAAAAAAAATAAAAGCGAAAAAACATAAATTCTAAAATCAGATTTCCGTTGGCAACATTTAATTTTGATAAAATTTATTAACGCTTTCATTTTACATGTAGTAGTATGTAGTACAGACAGAATTGCCTTTTTGACAGGTGCCGTTGATAGCTGGGTATTATTTGAGGCCAAGAATTCTTATGATTTTGAAACCGACGCGAAAAAATAAACGGCACAAAGGAACTCATCATAAATCAACAAAGGGACACAACAACAACAACAACAAGTTAAGAGCCAAGATAAGATTATTACAAACAACAAAAGTGATAAGGATGATGATGAGATGGCGATTGAGATGACGACGATGATTTAAAGAATGATGATGAAGATGACAAAAAAAAAATGAAATGAATAAAAGTAAAGGAAAAAGGATAAACCATGAAATTACAATGAGTGGAGCGAGCGCATCATCTGCATAAACATATCTTTGCTTTATTTATTCTTCTGCTTCTGCTTCTGTTTCTGACATCATCAAGGATTTACTTTGCATCTTTAACATTTCTTTTTATATTTTTTTTTCTTCAATTTCATTTCATTTCATCTCAGTGCGTTTCGTTTATTTTTCATTTTTCTAAAAGATGCTGCTGCACCATTGAAATGTGAAAGACTGACAACATAAAAAACAAGGGGAGTACTAACACTTACTACTTAACATATACATACATACTTATATATGTACTCGGAAAGGACCCATCATCATAAAAGAGGTTAAAGAAAAAAATGAGAATATTATGAAAATCGTGTTGTGTTTATTTGCCTAACATTTGCTTGTTAAATGCAAAAGTGAAAATATGCGCGTCGAAAGTGAAAATCCCTAAAAGAATCATGTTTTTCATATTTCTCTCGCCGCCCCCATTTTCTACTAAATTCATTTCATTTCTGTTGGTGTTATGCTTATTGCTTGCAATAAAAGATATTCACGAGTAGCGGAATCGGTGGTCTTGTTAAACGAAGCAACCATAAACTTTTAGCATTTAGGACAAAATAGCCTTTCTCTCATAGTTATGTGGGGCCTTGAAACGTCACTGAATTTCGAATTTTAAAGGAATTCGGTTTTTCTACCATCAATTCACTCAAAAATATTGTAGAAAAAGAAAATGTTGCAAAATAATACTTAAATCAAAAATCACAGTCACTGCAGGCGGTCGGGTTGGGAAGGGACGAGTCGAGTCGAGTTGAGTTGAGTTGAGTTGAGTCGGTTGGGCTTCTTTCGGATCATTATTTGCGAGTGTGAGGCACACATGGGGCGCTCGCCCGCAAAGTAATGCTACCCTTAACGAGAGCAATACGAAAATGGGGGTATTTCAAATGGGAAATGGATATACGACAACAACTACGAGTACAACGACGACAACGACTATGATGTTGTTTTTGCTGTTTATGCTTTGCCATATAAAATAACTTGGCTTTGTCTAGTCTTACCATTGAGTAGCTGGGTAACTTGGCTTGGAGTTTAACCCCCCTTCCGCCCTCCACCTTTTTTCTGCAGATATGCTGCTCTTAAGGAGGAAGCAAGACTATGAAGACATGGGAGCCGATGAGGGCAAGCAACTGCCATTGAAATGTGTTTGATTTGGCTTGCGGGTCGCCGTCACGAAATGTAACTACCGCCGCCGTTTGTGGCAAATTCTCGTATATGGATAAATAACGTAACGTTATATTACCGTTACCATTACATATCTAATATAAAGCAAACAACAAACAGTGGCTCGTTTTCCATTACACCAGAATACAGAAAGGAGTTAAGCGTTCAATGTAACTGTGTGTAGCCGAGCAGACTCAGTTACATAGTATTGAACTTTAAATATTTAAGCGCATTTTTCTTCATTCTATGGTTCTTATTCTCTCCACTGCACTTGACGAGGCACAAGTTGTGTTTAGATGAGTAGAGTCGCAGCGAGTTGAGTCGAGTACAGTCGATGCCAAGACGAGAAAAGACTCTAGACCTTTGGAAACCTTGTCTACCTTTTTCCGAATCGGGATTGTTCAAACTTGAAATAATTTCGTCGTCTTTGCAATTTTCATTGCACGTGGTACTGCGACACAAATTGCGGCACGCTTTCCTCTGTCTTTGACTCTTAAATGCTCGTACCAATTCAATGACTGGGTGGCACCGAAGAGTGAAAGTAACAACAGACAATAGATGAATTTCGCCTAAGCAAGCAAACTAACTAAGTATCTTGATGATGATGATTATAATGATAACAACAATGATGATGATGATGATGGGGAAGAAGCAAGTCTATGGAAGTTTTCGCTTTGGTATTTCTTTAGTTCTGGTTATTTTTCTTGGCGTTTATGCCAAGTTTTTAATAAATGAACAAACTGTAACAACAGACAATTGCCAAACCTCAGACCGAAGTACGTTAGAAGATCCCTTCGACTAAATGTTACTTGCTGTACACTTTCATCTTCATGGTCGCTGCACACAAACAAGAAATATTTGCAGTCAAAGGGAGTAAGTACAATACTTGGGAAGCAAAGATGGAAATACAATAGAAAAATCAGATAGACAGACAAGAAAAGTCGCCTAGACTGTTGTACGCAAGTGAAATTTTCAAGTGCAATCGAGTTAACCATGATTACCGTGATTATTTTTTTCAGAGTATATAAATTTTCCACTAATTGAAGTAAGATAGACTACGTAGGACTAAACTTTGAGCAACATAACAAAATCAACATAGATTTCTCTAAGAACTTAAATTACCAACTTCAAATATCTGAACGTGTATCAATCGGTCACATTTGTTAGCCGAGAGGTTGAGTGGTAGACCAACATTAATTGTACAAACAGTCTTTTCTCTTATAATCTCATAAGAGAGCTTGCTTGGGTGGCAAAAGATATCTTTCTGGAGTGGTTCAGCCACATATGCAAATCTCGTAGGCTCAAATAATAGACGAGAATTCGTTATCTTTCAACATCGCGACAGTTGTTGAGATGCAGTCAGATGTACTAGTAATACCTCTTGGATATTTCTCATTTAAAGAGTAAAGTTGTTAGTTGATGCTTAGATTATTACCATCCACCATCACCATCCAAGCCACAATCAACCAACCAACAAGTAATTCTTCATCCATGGTTGTAGTATAAATTTAGTGCGCTTAGCAACAGTAAAAGTACAACCTGACAAATGACGGAACAAATTGAAAAAATGCCGCATGCCGCAATGGCAAAGGTGATAATGCCGGATCTCATAAAGAAAAAAGAAAAAAAAATGTAGTGCCTTAGATGTAAACGAAACAGCATTTTTGCACGGATGCAGGCAGACGACAGAGGAATAGACAGTGGGATAGCGACTGAATTATTGCATGCTGCATGCAACAAACAACAAAAAAAAAAAGATAAATAGCAGCACGTAAAATGTTGTTGAATGTTTTAAAAAACCATAAAAACCACGGAGAATTACTTTAATGGCGCGCACAAAACCGCAAACGGGAATAGGACGACTACAGCCGGGAACCTTTGGCCAGAACCAGAACCAAAGTATAGCAATGACACACAAGGGATGCCATCAGTAGCAACAGTCAGACTTAGATACAACAACAACAACAACAACAAATTAGAAGTATGAATGCTGCAGATACCATGTGTAGGTATGTGTATAGACAGACGATACATGAATGTATGTCTGCATGGTAACATATTTGTTGTAGTACTATGTAGATACTCATTTACGGTTGAATGAATGTTTAAAAACTATGTTGCTTCTACCAAAACAAGTATCATAAAATGTGGTTATATTCAATGAGAGAGACGGATGTCTGCAATCTACTCACGACCCCACGAGACTACTCCGGGCGTGTCCAAATCAATGTATAGACAACTTGTCATCATCAGCATCATCATCATTACCATCCTCATATGGTTGGATCATCAAAACATTTATAGCAAAGAAATGTTGCCAACATCAATGTCAGCAACATGAACAAACATTGTCGTCATCATAATCATCATTATCAACAACAGCAACATGAACATCACATGTTGCCTATCTAAAACAAGTCATATCCATCATCAACATTACCATTACCATCATCATCATGTATGATGCATGCATCAACCGTAGTACAATGTCACAATTATCAACAACAGTGACAGCTTCCAAAAACAGTTACTCATCATCATACACTCGTACCGTACTAGAAGAGTATAACTAATTTTTATAGAACGTCCCCTTACTGGGGTGCATCAACCTAGCTATGTAAGAAATACACAGTGAAAAAAAGTATCTGGAAAATGTTATTCAATTTGACCGTGTCGAAAATTCTAAAAATCTAAATGTTTTTATCCGAATAACCTTCGTCCTCAAGTAGTTCAAACTGACTGTGTTCTAAAATTTTCTATTACGAAACGAGCTTTAATCAACGAAGACATCCACAGAGTAATTTTAAATTTTATATTCCGAAACGTTTCCTTAAAGAAAATATGTACTATAATATCTGCCTATCATTATCATCATCCACTGATAAACGTAGCCGCCATCTCTAGATTATTAAAATTTTCTCTTTCCATTGTCATCACTTTCCATTGTCGTCACTATATATTGTATGTGGTCTTCCAATTTTCCTTTTTTCTCCTCTTGACCAAAACGCCAAACGATCTATATGAACTATGGTATATTTGTTTCTGGATCACTCCTGATTGCACCCAACATTGATCTAGCTCTCGGAGACAATTGCCACTTAGGAATTGTGTGATTGGTAATAGTCAATGTTTTGATTCATATGGGTATCCTACATTGTCCATCGTAGACCAAACACAATCAAGACAAACAATCAAATCTGTTTATTTGCGTAAATAATTTCTTGTAGTGTAATTTGCTTTTGTTGCCATTTGCCAGCATTTGTCGTCTGCATAATTTTTACAAATAGAATTGAAGTTTCTTGTTGCTTAACAACAATTTTGAATAATTTATCTGTCAACAACATATGCGTTATGTTGATGCTACTCATTTTATTTGAATGTCAGTCAGTCTGTCACATTTGGGGGCTCCATATCTCAGTATTGCAATCTACTCGTACTACGATAAAACTCATTTAGGGTATGTTTACACCAAACAACAAGTTGTCATTATTATGGCTGAATGATGATTGGCTAACGTTCACACTATGCCATTCATTCTGTCATTCAAGTGGTTTGCAGCAGTAGACATGATTGACGTCATTGTCATTCTATTGGCAAATGGTATGAATGACAAAATTGTCATTTCCCTAGTGCATCTCGGTTCAGAAGAAGTAGATGCATATTTCTATTAAATAAGTTCATATTATTGAAAGGATAACGTGTTCTTTAAAGCAACCTATAATTATGCATATGATTAAGTTTAAAATGTTTAAAGAATCTTTATATTTTGGTACACTTATTACATAGGACTGCAAAAAAAAATACTGTGAAAATGTTGTTTTTGACCAATTTTTAAATTTCAAATGTGAATAATAAATAAATTGTGTTATGATACAGTAGGACGAAGGACCTATTTGGAATCTATAGATTCTATATAAAAACTTTTTGCTAGCCTTAGTTATTAGTAAACTTTATAGCTACATATGTACAGTTGTGTTCATGAAAATAGTAGTGCATTATATTCTAATGGTAAACCTCTTTTCTGACATGTTCTGTTTAGCAAATTGGAAACTTTTGTTATGTGTTGGTAGAACAGTATGTTAAGAATAGGAAAACATAAAAATCCCATTACTTTTGGATATCGTTATCTGTTTTTTGATGAATTTTGTTAATTGCATCAAAAATCTGCTGTTCATTAAAATAAAAAAGTCTAAAAAGGCGTTGCTAGCAAGTTTGTTTAAGTAGTCCAATAATATTCTGATACAATTTTTTTGTAATAGTGGTACTGATTCTTTTTTAGTGGGTAGACGAAAGCATAGCTCAAGTGAGACTAGAAATTAAATTGATAGTCTCAAAAATCGGGGCGAAACCTAAAAGGAAATTGACATTACTTATAGCAAACTATAGGCAATAATGGATTTAATGCCAAGTATTAGACCCATAGAAACATGTAAAATCTGTATAAGTAAACGGAAAACATTGAATTTGTGAGTCCATTCCTGCTTAAAGCACTGAACCTATTTTGACAAGAAAAATACCAATTGAAAGACATTTTTCGCTGGATGTGTACTGTAAATTATCAAAATAGGTCTAGAGGTTTAAGCGTAAAAAGGTGTTAAAGATAACCGCTTTATAACAACAATAACAACACACAGCCGTTGATGTGTACGTGTATGCGCGCAGTAGAATGGGAGAATAGAAAGGTTTGTGTGCCTCTTGTCCATTATATTGCTGTACGCTCATTGGTTGTGTGTTTATAGAGCAGTTATTGTATTAGCACTTTAAAATATAAATGCTTTTTCTAGAATGCGGTTGATTCTGTCGGCTGGGGGCTCCTCTAGTTTTTGTAAATGCACCTTACTAACATTGCACTTATCACTTGTACGACCCAACTGCACTACTATTTTTATGAACACAGCTGTATATGATGTATCTCGTTTTTACGAGGATCGTTCAATAAGTAACTAGACAAATCATTGTAGCTAAAAAACTATTTATTCAATCAATAAAAAACTTTGGCTTCTTTTCAACATAGTCAGTCCAAAGGTGCATTTATACACTTGTCCCATCATTCTTTTAGTTTGGCATAAAATTCTTCGGGTTGATCTTGAAGTCACTTTTGCACCGGATTTTCAACTTCTTCATTGGATCGAAAATGTCTCCAACGTAGAGCATCTTTAAGGAGTCCAAACAAATGGAAGTCCGATAGGGCACGGTCGGGGTTGTAGGGGGATGTGCAAGGATCGCCCACCTCAGTTGATGAGTTAAAATGTGCATAAGTTTTCTTAATATACTGAATAATGTTATGGACAGTTCCAATACTCGCGTGCACTGAATTAACGCTTTAATGCAAGATTCGAGGTGGGAAGTTGCAACTTCAACCAGTCATCCACTTGCGTTACTCGTCATAGACACATGGCCTCTTTTAAACTATTGGACCCATTTGTAAACTTTCATACAATTCACAACCTTTGATACCTTTTGCAATTAAAAAATCTAACTACTGCGTGTTGTTTTTCCGCGGTGCAATGCTCAAGCGGACTTGCCATTGTTAATTAAGTATATTTGAGGTTATCCTTACCAAATACTCTCGAAAAGCTTTTGAGAAACAAAGCACAAGGATGCCAACTTGACGCACTGAAACTATTGTACCATATTGATTAAACAAAGCAGTTTCTGAGCTACATCTATTTTTTCTCGTTACTTATTGAATGACTGTCGTGCTAAGAGTTACAAATTCAACATTTTTCTGGGCTTAAATTGGGATTGAGTACCAATTCTAGTAATAAAGGAGCTTTAGATATCTTCAAAATTGAGAGATTAGTTAGCACAACAAAACACGGTCAGACGAATAGACTATGATAATTCAATTGCTTTCCTAATGCTGATTAATTCCATATGTTTAATATCTTTTGGGGCCATTGAGGTCTTCTGTAACGCATTGGTAATATTACGAGAAATTTATAATATTAAGTTGAAAATAAAAAAAAAAAATTCTAATTAGAATGGATTGGTCTAGAAGTGCAACTTTATTTATTGAAGAATAACTATTACTTCCTTTCTTTGGGCTGACAAAATTTCCAATCTATGTATTGCCAAGTCTATAATATTTGCATATGCAGTACATAGTTTTTATGAAAGGGGGTTTATCCTCGATCTTCGATGAAATAGTAACATAAATTCTATCCCATCTGAAATGGTTAGATTAAATAAAGAGGAGACCTTTCATTATGCATAATTCAAAGCCTTTTTTCCAATTCCTTTCAACATAACAACATTTATCCTGTAACCGAAAACCGTGGATGAAACTAAAAATTGCATATCGATTTTAAATTGGAGGAAATTTAATTTCGAAATTTTATGCGCATTGCAAATCGAAGGAATTCCTCGACCAAAAATGATGTCATAAATAAGAGAACGTCTCGAGTCGAAATCGATGCATAAGGCATAAGAAAAAGCAAAAAGGAACTGAAACAAACAGAAGGACAAGAGGTAAACTAAGTCAAAAACTTAAACAGCAATACACTTAAATGATGCCAAACGAATGCCGACTGAATGAATGAATGTATGGATGGGAAAAGGATCATACGATAGTTCAAGGATGTGGCCAACAAGAATTTGCCGCAATGAACGTTAAATGGTCGTAAATTTCAAACAACTATGGGGTGGCAAACAAACTCGAATAAGAATTAGAGTGAGGAGTAGACAGGCAGGCAGGCAGGCAGGTTGGCAAACTAAAAACTAACATGAAAACTATAAAATCGGATATGTAAACGATAAAGAGGAAATGGCAAACGGCAACGAGAAAAGGCCAAAAGGCTAACGACGATTGCATTTGAGTTCCATTGCCAGACGTTTGGTCAGTAGTTGTGGCATTCTTTGTTCGAGTGTATGTAAAACAACTAAAAGTTTCGTTAAATGAACAGGATACACTCATCGACACTCACTCACGCACAACATAAGAGAGCACAACAAGCAGGAAGCAGGACACACTTTGCGAGCTGTCAAAAAGTCACACCCATTAGGCACGAACGATATACTCTTCGAATTGAAGGCTGAAGTAAGAGTCTGCAAAATCTAGTATAAAGTTGAAGGTAAGCCACAAGCATTACAGAATGCTTGAGTGAGTAACTGTCTATTGGATGGACACACGGACAGACAGACAGATAGGTCGGTCGGTCGGTGGGTCGAGTCTGTAGATGACTTGTATGGAGAGGCGTATCTATGTGACAAACATACGACACAATTTTGGCAATGAAAATTTAAGTTTGAAGGATCAAAGGTGCTGCTTCTACTGCTGCCATTGTACATTAATAATGAAAAAGAGCTTCAAAAGACATCTCTCCCTTCCTCTTATTCCCAAGTGACCATCACCATAGTAAAGTAACTCAAAGTAGAGCTGCTGTTCATCTTTAGCTGCAAATGGCGATGTTGGTTGATGTCGTCGGCGTTGTCGTGCTCAGTTACACGAATTGACATTGAGTGGCACTGACGATTGCTGGTTGCTGTTGGTATTGTTGTGGTCAGGTGTCGGTCCCAATATAGGAGAAGTAAAAGTAACAGTGCTTGAGGTCTGGGCGTTGCCCAAGTTGAAAATTGTCTATGTTTACCCCCTTCTGAACACCACTATTCCTTTTTCTCTTTCTTCTTTTGATACCTAACCAAAGCAAGTAAGCTAGCGCATGAATGTGTACTGTATTTCAGAAGGTTTAATTTTTGTCAGACTTGACAACATCAAAAACACTTTGTCGTTTACACAAAAAAAATGAACAACATATTACAATAACAACAACATATGTAAGATAAACCTTACTTGCACAGACAAAAAAAAAAAAAACGGAAAGCTTTGCAACATATAAGCAGCTTTTCGTTCAGGTACAAAGCAGGATATGTACATTAATAGACAAAGGAGGAGTAACAACGAAATGAACAGACGACATCCAGAGAAAAACAAAGTTAGAATGGATTAAGTCCTCATGTAGTAGGTGGGTAGTGATTCCAGGACGAAATACATAAACCATGCGTGCAATTAGCAGAGTAAAGGGACCAACCAACAAAGCCCGAACAACAAGTGCTCAAGGATAAACTCTAATGAATGTAATAAACTTCAGCTGATCTCAACTGTTGATAAACTTCAATATCATCAACATGATGGTTATGGGTGATGGTGATGGGTGGGCGCTTTTACCATATGCACACAAAAATGCTAACGTAGTATCTGATCCAGTGTCTAGTATGTCTCTCTTTCTTTATTCCTGTATTTATGGCAAAAACAAAACAAGCAAAAACTCAATCACAAGAGATAAAATCGTTGTAGCTGTGGTTACAACATTGAGCCATATTGAATACAACAACGTCATCATCATCAGCATCATCATCCCAACACTGGCATCAGCTGAAACTTGTCTGGTTGGTTAGGCGATGCCAAAAGAAGGAGAGTAGAGACGGACAGACCGACAAACAGACATTTTTATCGTTTTGATGTTTTTTATTGAATATTTATAAACAAAATCAAAAGAGAGATCGACAACATTACAGAGGCACAAAATGAAGTCTAATATTTCTGAGGCCTATATAACTCATACACCTGCAACGCATCAAAAACAAATAATAATAGGGTGGAGGGAGGAGTGAGGTGGCGGTTGTGGTGTGGTGTAGATAAGTGAAGTGTGCAACTCACACTCAGTCTGGCTCTTGTGGTTGAGGCTGGCCTGGCCTGACCTGTTCTGGTCTAGTCTGGTCTGGTCTAGTATGCCCTGCTTTGGTGTGGTATGGTGTCTGCCATTGAAATCAATATTTTTTGGTCACAGCTGTGCATGCGACGCTAATAGACGATGGCAAGGCATTTTAAAATGGAAAGTATCTCAGTCTGACTGTCTGTTTGACGCCATTTGTGTTGTTAAATAGATTGAGTGCACGAAGGAGAAGGTGGAGAAGGAGGATGTTTTTCATGGCGGCCATTTTGCAAGTGCATAACCGCAATTCAAACTTGAAAATGACTTAAAGGCTGCACACATTACAAAATATAAGCAAAAAGCGTAGTAAGGTAAATTGTGTAAGCAAAACAAGTTCATTAAGTACTTGAATATTGTAAAATGAGTAAATAGAGACTAAGATACATACAACTCTTAGATATTCCTAACCGTGTCTATGACACAACCATGAGTGTATGAATAAATGAATCACGTAACACACTGCAATGATGAGTTGAGTTGACAAATCATGCATAAATTTGGTAGTACTAAGGGGCATTCATTTAGGGTTCTTTTGGGGATTATTTTGCATATCAAATTATTGCACTAAATTGAACTTGTCAAACTGTTGTCATTATGTAATCACATATACATAATTCAATACAATACAATACAATTCTCGTATCTATCTATACATACATACGTTTTTGTTGTTTACCAGCATTCTTGGATTTCATTATGAAATTTCTATCACTTTGACAAAACATGATGAAAATAAGGAGATTTTCTCACGTACAACATGAATTTCTTAATTTACGAGTGAATGTGTTAATCTTAATTGAAGAAACTTTTAATGAAAGCTCCACATACACAATACCCATTAACAATGCCCAAGTAGAATCCCAATTTATATTGTCGGTCGCATGGGGGCCTGACAGTTATGTAATATAACTGCAGGTTGATGAATAGAAATCTCGCCTGAAAGTATGCACTACAATTTACGCACGAATGCATTCAAGAAGACAACAATCAACAATTTTCTTTCACTCATTCATGCATTCATTCATTCATTCATTGTCTTCATTTCAAAGGAGTAACGGAAATAAAAAACAAAAAGAAAAGACGCTTATATGAACATGAAGATAAATGAAGACATTCTTTATCATCATCGGGAACATCATTATGAAAATTTTATTGTAATTTCTATGTGTACTCATAATGTTCTTTATTTATTGTCAGTCAATCAAAGAATGAGACGTGACAGTTAGCAAATGCAGCACGTTTGCATGCATAAATGAAGTAATGAATGTAAGTATGAAATGCTTAACGAATCATTGAAAAAATGATTCAGTGAATGAATGAAGAAACCATATTTAGCAAATGTATTTGGTAATTGGCACTTATGGAGACAAACAGACAGACAGGCGGGCAGACGGACGGACAGAGAGAGAGACCATATGCTAAGGACGGTAATGGAATCGTTAATATAAGACAAATCTCTGAAAAAGTTAGGAAAGTAGAAGGAAGTAATGATGATGGTTTGTCATATTACATACTAACATTATATTTGTGATATGCTCTCATAGGAGTTTGTTTGTGCTGCCTACTTTTAGGCTTTGCCATGTTAACCCTTAGACGATAACACGATAACATGAACTCCCAAGCGTTCTTTCTTTTACTTTCAAACAATGCTAGATTAGGATTGAACGAAGATCAAATATGAATTTCTATCCTACGTCACCTGCCAGTTTGTTATATGATAAGAAAGATGAGTAGTAAGTAATCCCTCACGTACACTTCTTCTAAGCAATCCATTTCATTTCATTCTAACTTAGTGACTCACTCACTCACTCACTTACCTGACTGAGTTCATCCCTTGAGTGTCGTGAGCATTTTGGCGGCAACAATGCTTGCATATCATCCTCAAAGGCTCCACTCTCTTCTGCATCAATATCTCCACAACAGCTGCTCCTTTCACTATGTGTTTCAGCACGATGAAAATGGTGTTGTTGTTGTTTTTGTTCTTTATATGCTGCCATCAATCCAACGCCACCACTTCCAGTGATATTACTGCCATTATTATTTGGTGTTTGTGGCACAGCTGTTTGTTTGCCAACCACACTACCGACGCCACCACCACCACCACCACCAACATCTAGTGGACCGCCACCGCTACACAATTCAAAGCATAAGTTTGATGCTCCTCCAGTCTCATTACAGTTGCCAATACCAATGCCAATGCCGTTGCCATCATTGTCACTTCCTTTATAGGAATCGCGTTCACAAAATGGCGTACGTTGGCGTATTAATTGTTGTTGATTAATATTGTTGTTGTTGTTCTTATTACTGTTGTTGTTATTTTGTTTATTGGCCTCCGGTGATTCCTGTGATTGTTGCTGCTGCTGCTGCTGATGTTGTTGTTGTTGTGTAGCATTTGTCAATCCTGATCCTCCTCCTCCTCCCCCAGTTGATCCTCTAGATTGTGAAGCTGAAGACGTTGAATTCAAGTCACTTGTTCTGTGAAATGATACAATAAAATAAGATTTGTTGATTAGTTACCAGAACAAATACTATATATGTAATTCTTAAAGTATCTAAAAATTTCACAATATTTTACTTTATTATCCTTAAAGTTTAAAATACTCGCACATTTTCATCTTATCCACCACTTACATTCTCTCCTACTTATCTTTAAACGAACGACCCTGTTTCTCTCATAAATTACCCGCCTCTTGTTCCTTTTTTTCTCTCGCATAAACTATATTCATCTGTCATAAGGTTAATTTGCGACATAACTTGCGCCCTTTTGCCTAGACGCATGTCAGCATCCGCCGAAAGCAACACACTCACTCTTCATAGTACTTATAAACAGCTGAACTGTCTTAAAATCGACAATTTTACGCTATTTTAACAATAATTTTTCTTTTCTACTTGACATACAGAAGAAAAGAAATAAGAAATAAATGAGTCAAAACAAAAATTGTATTATTAATGAATTTAGGAGCGTTGACAAAATGTCAAAAATGAGAAGAGGATTGCCTTTCTTAGTCTTAGAGTCACGATGTTGATCTGTACAGAATGATTGATAGACATTAACTCAATGGAAGAAGAAAGTTTTTGCTTTAATGGGGGTGATGAGGGTAGGTCAGTGATACTAACATACACGAGGAGTAAATGGTATTGACGGTTGTGGGAATTCTGAGTAGAACATTTGTTGCCAACTTTTAACATTATCTTCGCTTCACCGTACAACAAACCTTTAATCCTCTTCCACTCTTTTTGATTTTAAAACTATGCTGTGTAGTTTCTATGACAGTTATATCATATATATTTCTTTAATCATTCCAACTATTGGATACATGTACCTACTCGTATTGTGTCAATTGTTATTCTAATACTTCTTTCAGTAATCGAGGCACTCTGTTTCCGACATGTGATCTGTGTATGAAAATAAAATGCCAACTGCACCATATTTTGTGTAATTGTTTATTCTCAAACATGTGTTATACAACATAATTGCTTATATTCTATATCTTTCATATCTATATACTATATCAAATAGGACGAGAAAAATAGTTTAACGGCGATGAACTCAAACACCGTATTTCTTCATGTAGAATCCAGTTGATTATTTTGGCTTGCGAAAAGAGATGTGTCCAAAGAAAAGCAATGTTGAGGCCATGGAGGCTTAGGTGAAACCTTACTCCAACAATAGGGTTGCTGTAAATTGTGAAGCTTCTTGATAACGCTTTATCAGGATTACGTTAATAGAGCAGAAAATTAAACGCTTAATGATTCACATTAACCTTAAATTTATATAAATTTATATTTAAAAAACACGCACGGTTAGGTCTCCAAGCTAGTGAGTGACTGATTTTTATAAAAATCTTTTATTGAAAAGTATCTTTATAATAATTATATTTTAATTTTTTTTCAGGCAAGAGAAGTATTCATTTCTCCTTGGAAGCAATCCAATTCAGGTGTCCATTTTTCGAGGGCTTCAAAAGGTTGTAAGTAATTCTCGGAGAGTAAAACTCGTTTACAAAGTCATTTTCGGTCTTCGCCCTACTAATGTTTGCAACAATAATTTCGAAGAAACTTTGTGCGATTGTTGTTGGCAAGATTAGAGCATATATAAATTCCTGAGTAAGTCTTCCAGTCTATGGTTTTTATGGACTTTGATGGGGTCCGAGCATTTTCACTGGTTGATCTTGATCCACTTCTT
This sequence comes from Amiota communis, assembly GCA_037043315.1. Classification (NCBI taxonomy): domain Eukaryota; kingdom Metazoa; phylum Arthropoda; class Insecta; order Diptera; family Drosophilidae; genus Amiota; species Amiota communis. Next base: position 309,034 of record JBAMAV010000243.1, read on the forward strand.
TTGCACAACAAGCATTTTCATAATGATCGATATCCCTCTGTTCAGGTGAAATGCGTCCAAAAATTTAATTTTTAAATGCAATATATCCATTGAACTTTAAGTTAAAGAAAAATATGTTGGCTAACATTCACGTCTCTGCGCCTGGGTAACGGTACTGCGGCAGCATTGAAGACAAGCGTAACTGCAGTTGCTCTTGACAATAAGCGGTACTTCGGCAGCGCAGTCGCTGCTAATATTATTTTATGATTCCGTGGTAGGTAAAATATTTAGTCTGAGTAATCTGAAAATGAATGCTGAAGGAAGCACAACATGCCTTCTCTAATTCCCTTCCAATAATTTGTAATATCCCAGGAATTAAATGCACATAGTGCAGCCATCTGGAATGCATATTGCTGGAAATTCAGATGCATCAGTTCAATTCCAGAAAGAACTTTACACAAATTAAAATTGATAAAATTCAAGCAACATAACCCAATAAGCTAAGAATTCAAGTGCATATTTCTTATGTACTTTAAAAATATGAATAGACATATAAATAAATAAAACATAAGGAGGAAGAAACAAGTAAAATCAAAAACAAATATTTAATTGGCAATAGAATTTAAATTCATAAAAATTTTAAACACTGAAACTTTCGTCACAATTCATAATTCTTTCGCAATCATATTGCTGTGTCAGAATAATGCCAAGGATGCAATATATCGAACGTTTAATTTTCGTGTTTAAAAAAAACTAAATGAGAACGACGTCAGACCACGATTGCTATTTATTTAATAAGGAAACAGTAGAAATTCTTGGGAAATAAAGAAAAATACAAACAAAATTAAAGAATAAATAAAAATTTCCACATTATAAAAGGACAATTCTATGCAATGTAAAAGAAAAAAATATAAATAAAATCAGCATAAGGACAGGTAATTTTTGATAAGCAAACTGCAGAAGGTGATATTGAAAATATGTAAAAATAAATCTCATTTAACTTGAAATGTTACTGTTTGGACAATAATAAAATAAAAAAAAAAAATAAATTTTATACATACAATTGATCCAAACACTGTTAACAACAAAAAAATAACACAAATTGATATAAAACCTTCCCTGTAGAAGGAAACATTTTATTCACACAAATTTTTGTATTGCCACATATAGTATGCATTTCTGCTAAAACAATTAGATCGATACAAAAATTTTCATTTTCTCTATAGCTAACCAATAGCATTTCAATATTATGTGACAGTATTTTGTGAATTCAAATTTGCCATCTTCAAGGAATGTTAAATTTCAATCTGTGTTATTTTTCGGTATTTGAAACCAGTTAGTTTCATTTTATTGTTTTTTTTTTAAATTATTAAAATAATGCTGATTTCAATAATAAATTATATCAGTCATAAGCATTAATATTCTGATTTAAGTTTTACATTTTATTATTATTATTATTTTCTTAAATTGTTTCTTTATCATAACCTTTCCTGAATTCAATCTTATTTAATTGATTTTGTTAAAAATTTTCTTTAATTTTTAAAAATTTCTTTTGTTTTCTAATAAAACATTTTGCAATCGTGGTCTGACGTCGTTCTCATTTAGTTTTTAATAAACACAAAAATTAAACGTTCGATATATTTAATTTAATAATTTCTTTAATTTTTAAAAATTTCTTCCGTTTTCTAATAAAACATTTTGCAATCGTGGTCTGACGTCGTTCTCATTTAGTTTTTATTAAACTCAAAAATTAAACGTTCGATATATTTAATTTAATAATTTCTTTAATTTTTACAAATTTCTTTCGTTTCCTAATAAAATATTTAACAATCGGGTTCTGACGTCGTTCTCATTTAGTTTTTATTTAACATAACTTTATAGTTTATTCGTTCGATATCCGCGTAATGGGTCCCACCGCATGCAACAAAACAGCATATCATTGTGAAAATAATATGGGAAATAATGATGATTTCAGTATTTAAGATTAAGACCGATTTCTGTATCTAACATATTACTATTATTTTCTTAAATTGTGTCGTTATCTTAACCTGCTCTGAATTCATTCATATATAATTGATTTTATTTATATTTTTCTATTACATTGCATAGAATTGTTTGATGTTGTTATTTTCATGATTAAATGAATCATTTAAAAAAGTATGATTAAGTGATTATTAATAATATTCATACTACACAAGCAAAATACAACACATACTCATAATCACTTCAAATTAGTACAGCAAATTGCGTATGCATTTTAGAATACATTTATCAAAAGCAGTTTTAATGCATTGCACATCTCTAATGTTTATGATTGTTACATAGACTGGATTCATTGCACTCGAAATCAAGGTCAATTAAATTTTGTTTTTTTTGCGTCTTCAAAATCGAAATACAATGAAAATTGTTGTTGCAGAATATAAAATGCTTTTTATTTTAAGAAGAAACTCCTAGTGATTGGTTAGACGTACCAACCTTTCTTTAAAACATGATGGTCTAGTTAAAAACAGGCATGTGTGGCCCTGTTGGATACCAATACTATTTTCACGATTTGCGAAAAGACGAAGACGATAGTTTTAATTTTTGTTGATCAGAGTATGGATGGCGCACGGTTCAAATCATTATTGGAATCTGTAATTCCAAAGACAAATAACCTTTTTGAACAGTTACCATGTGTTTCTTAACAGGATAATGCTACTATTCACATTACTAGAGTGATAAAATCGAAATGTGGGGGGTGGCTATCTCAAAGAGTTTATGAAGAAGAAAGACAGTACAAAGATTAGGATCTGGTAAACTCGATTGGAGCGAGATTACTTTGGACTACCTAAACACCCTGTACTCCTCTATGAAAGACAGGATTTTGCAAGTCATAAGACAAAAAGGTGTCTTCTTTTAACTACCTTAAAAGAAAACTTGAACAAAATTTTATGTTATATGTAAAAGGTAAAAACCTTGCTGTTAATAAACGAATACATATTTTTTAAAAACTTTCTCTCGTGCAAAAGCTACAATGTAATTTTTAAGAGGAGTGTAGTTGCGTCTATTTTTTTGACTAGGAGCAGGAAGCTATTTTAGCCTTTTTCCGGACAGATCTCTCCTTTTTTTATCTGACCTATCCGGAAAGAAATGTCAAACATCCCATATCCGGAAATCTGCAATTAACAGCTCCGCTGTCTCTAAGCAATCAGCTTCTGTGAGCGCATAGAATTATTACAATTTCCTCATAAGAAATTTTGTAGTAAAAAAAAATGTGTATACCCTTCACAGTTATTCCAAAGTTGTAATACTCTACATGAATGAGCATACAGAAATATTATACACATGTATTGATTCGATTTACATTAAGGGTAGAGTCGGTATTCATACTGCATTTCAGTACACCAATAATAATACTATGGTAGATGGTACTAAATATGTGGCAACACATCATGTGGACAATTTGTCTTTGACCGTTCACACATGACCATACACCGTGAGCGCATAACCATGCATACATATCTCTTGTGATTGAGCTAACATTATTGATTTGCTTTATGTTTAGGGTAGAATCAGTATTCATACTGCATTTCGACCTGGTCTCCCAGTAATCCTAGGATCTTGAAGATCTTAATACAAAAATCAAAAAAGTTTTTCTAAAAAGAACATTAATTTGAAACTTGTTAGCTTAAAAACTCACGGGGTTTAGTTGATATAGAAACTGTTGGACAGCCTTATGGAAGTCTCCGATACACTCGACAGAGTGAATAAGTCTTCACATTAGTGTATTGTAGAAGGATAATAAAACCACACACGATTTCGGATCTGTAACTTTCAAACCAAGTGCAATATTTCAGATCAATATTTATTGAAGAATTAAGATATTAATTTGCATTAAAAAGACATATAAAAACAGAAATACAAATCACTTTACGATGCTGATCACACCAATTTGCAGTATGTGATATTCTAATGTTTAGTACTATGTGTAACAATTGTCAGACTAACAACTACAAATACATTAAGAACCAATAACAACAATATGACAAGTGTTGTCAAAATTTTGACAGAATCATGTCAAATTCACGCCCAAACATTTCTGAGTCAAGTCTAAATTACAACATTTTAAGTGGCACTGACATCGAGCAGATACTCGCATAGAACTTAGTTTACTTAAACATAAAATAGCAATGTACATAGTATGTATGTACAATATATACTTTCAGTATATCTGAGGAGGACAAAATATTATCGCATACAATTTTGTTGTTTTATGTAGCGACAAACTTATCGGTTACCATCAGCAAAGTGCTCACTCAAGCCTTACCATTAAAATATGTACTTTGTACAGAGAGTTGGGAGTTTGCCGCCCGTCTTTCAACTGTCAATAAGTTTATTTAAATTTGATAAATGCAAATCAGTTATGACAGCACTTAAGCAAACTTCCACTGCAACCAGGATGAGTATCCTTGTTCACAATACAAGTTGATGTAGTCCTACTACAAGTTTTCCTTCTTCCAATTATTTTAGAATGCATTGACAGGTGTTTTGACAGCAGAGAACATTCATACATATACCCATGATTTAACATATAATATTTATATCGAAATTATCGTGCAGGATTAACCATAAGGATATTGTAAAGAACAAATGTCTCTTTAGAGGTAATCGAAACATTTCATGACGCTTACCTTTTGGCTGCTACAACGGACTTAAATTGTGCCACCTCTGCATACCGACGACCCATGGGCGCCTCTTGTGGACTCAGCAATGTATCGCAATGGGTTTGATTGTTTTGTAGTAATTTAATGCCTTTAAGGAGCTGTGCAGCCGTTGGTAAATCATCAATGCATTTACCATCACGATGGCGATGATCGATGATGGCATCACGATTTGCAAAATTCTTTAATTGCTCACGCAATGAATAATTCACGCTACAAGAAGATGTTGTCGATGTTGGCGAGGACTCATCGGATACATTGGATGTGGGTGCATCTTCCTTGTCGCCATGTACGTTGCCATTTTGCAAATCCTGGTAGGTGGTAACGACAGATTTGGTTACAGTTGCAGTGGCATTGTGCTCCTCATCACCGGATATGCTTGTGGTACTGTCACTTCTTGTTGAGTCCGTACGCGATGATGTTCTTGAGACACAACTATCAACGCTTGCAATCGAATTTCGATTACTGTTATCAATTGAACTATCAATGTTTATATTATCATTGTTATCATTGTGTAAAGATCCAGACGTTGCAGTCATCGTCATCTGTTTTGACTCACTAGAATTTCGATTGGTAGCATCATTTATATCATCAATTTGTGGCACAATGATTAGTGAAGTACGTTTGCGTAAGGATTCATCCTTGCCATTCATATTGTTCTTCAGTGTTTTATCGGATTTCGTATAGACTATAACTTCTACCTTGGAGGGATCAACAACAGCTGATGATGGGTTAGCTTTGGCCAATGCTTCAGTCGTCGATGACATTTTGCTGTAAATTTGTGAATTTAATTGAATATTTTTTTATTGAAATTTACTTGAAAACGTTGACAATTTTTGTTCTTATGAGGGGTTCTTCTACAATAATTTCGTCATATTAAAACAAAACCCTTTAGGTCTTGCTTTATTACCATATTAAGTAAAGAACGTTTTATGAACTTCTCTAGTCGTCTGTTTGCCTCTGACTGTAAGACCAAAGACACACATGTGGCAATCAGTTTTATTAAATTCGACATTTAATATCACCCCGGAGGTGTCATTTACAATGTACATATTTCCAACCAACCAACCAACCAACCAACCAACCCACCCATTCACATCAACCTTAAATCAAATGCGGCCACAAAACAGGGCAGCAACCACCAAAATCAACCACCGCCCCAACTGTGTCATATTCAATCAACATAACTCGAATCGACTCTTTGGTCATATCGTGTATCATGAGCACAAAGTACATAGTATCTCATACAAATGTATGAATGAATTTTAATTTAATGAGCATGTTGAGGCTTTTAAAATGTTATTACTAATAAAAAACGAAAAAAAAAAAGAAGACCAAAAATAAGAGAAGAAAACAAATGCCTTCGACAAAATTGGTTGCAAAAGGGCGAAAGCAAATGCCTTGGACAGAATATTGATGTAGTACATAGGTATACATAAGTATACATAATAGTAGCTCTTGGAACAATGATGACTGCGCTGATATGGATGATATGGTTAGAAAGAATGGAGGCGGCATTTATGGTTTCAACGGACATATCGGCGGCATTTCGATATCATTCGTTTGTACTATTATACTCATATGTTAAGTATGTGTCTCAATATATTGAAGCTGCTTTCAATAAATATTGACGATGATGACGATGACACCTGTCACTTAATTTTCATATTCATATTTTGTATCTTCTTACATAAGCATGTACATATCATTTATGAACTGTTGTCAGTATATAGTACTCGTATAATAATATTTGCAGCTCCCAACATTATAAAGTATCATGTTATCATGAAATTATAATACAATATTTTTTATAAAGTAAAATTCTTAGGCAAAGGAATTACTCAACACACCCATGTATACTCGACTAGTCATATGCATATACATACATATGTACATACAAATATACATACCTAAATCTCAAGATATATGAGTACACATATCATATGACATTTTTAGCGAATGTCACCACTTTTCTTGTTTTTCCTATTAATTTTAATTTATAACATAAACCCGTAAAACAAAAAAACAAGTTAATATGCTACATACTTATTCTGAGGCGGATCCAATGATTACGGGATAATTTGAACCCGCAATCGTTTACATAAAAATACTGGACAACGACTAACAATTTCACAGTATTGAGAAAATACGTAATCAGATTGCATGTGGCTTTTATTCAGGCTGCAATAAATGGTTCGATGATTATGTTTTTTAGAAGTTGTGGAATTGTATCCCAAAGTAAATTCTGGTATTCCCAAAGTTATGGAGGTTATACGTGATTTTTAAATAATGGGTTGAATGAAGGAGAGGTTGATGTTCAGACACACTTATTTTGTAGGATAAAAATATGTTTTCCATATAATGGGCATTTTTGGAAATTAAAAAGCGGCATTGTAACAAACGTGTTGTATCCGAAAAATAAAATAATTTTGATTGAAGCAATTTAGTTTCCTATTTACATCTTATAATTTTTCATAATATCTTCCTTTTTTAGGTTTGTATATCTCGGAACCTCAATCTCAATCCATTTCAATTTCCCTCATGATGATAATATTTCATATTTCATGGTATCTCCGATGTGCGGTTCAAAGTGTAATGATACATATACTTATATGTACATTATACATAGTATGTATGTACGTCAGACTATAGTAATAACGTAATACACATTTCATATTAAGTACTAGTGTAAAGGGTATAATACAAAACTTAAGAATAGTATTTAGTTACACAATTTATCGTGACCATGCAACTGCTTTTATCAAAAAATTTAAATTTTATAGCTTATGTGAGTGTTCCGGAAATTTAATAAAACTATACAGTATGTACAGAATGTAATAAAGACACAGAATTATTTTCGCTTCCATATCAATGGAAACAATCAACCATAAAAAAAAAATCATGATTGCTACCTAGGTATGCACTTAGATAGCAAATTGACCATATTACAAGCATCCATTCAAAATGCACCACAAAAATTATGAAACTTAACTGGATTTTGAAAGAAAAATGCGTCTTATTCATAAGTCCATCATCACTCCTATGTGGTCATACGGCATACTCCAATTATGGGGCACTGCTGCAGCATCCCATGTAAAAAAAATTCTGGTTCTACAAAACACTGGTACCCCCTCTTGATAAAGACCTGAACGTTCAATTTGTCGGGAACCAAATAAACTTCCATAACAGTAGGTATAGTGAAAAACTATAATTCCATCCAAACCCTCTTGCTAAGGCATTAGCAACTAACGGTCCGAGAAGAAGGTTAAAAAGGCTCCTCCATCCTAGAGACACAAAAAAACATTTAATTTGAATTTAAAAAATTTTGAAGTCATTAATCGAGATAGAAACTATTAATCAAGATCGGTTCAGTAGTTCCGGAGTTCATAAGTGACAATCTCTGTGACATGATAGATGTATGTTAATATTTACATTGTTATCTAGTTATATTTTAAAAAAATACAATTCTTTTTACATCTCTTGCACAAAGAAACAATTCAATCTCAAGCATCACTAAAAATTTATGTATACGATGATAAAATTGCTTGATCTACTATAAATCGGGTATTGCTAGCACAATACAACTTTTAAAGAAATTTGTTCTAAACGATACAAATAAGATCAGATAAGAGTTTTAAACTAACCATTGACTCGCGAGGAGGAATGAGCCTCCAATAGTTGGGATATTGCAAAAGCATTCAACAAATTTTTGGGAAATCTTCAGTGTAAAGTGTTTTTGCATCTATATTTCCTTTTAGTCCATAATTTTCTTAAATTGAGAACACAATATAATGGTGTTTTAAATAAGTTAAGAATTCATGATTTTCACTAAAAATACATATATTGTATACTTTCATACAAATAATGAATAATGATGCAGACACTTAGAATAAGTCCACTTCTTTTGTTTTATGTTAAAGCATAGAAATTTGACCATGAAACATTTAAAATAAATCAACAAGATTTTGAAATTTTGGATTAGTAAGTGCAAGAGAATCGGTGACAAATGATCACAAATCATACTAAATAATGTTTATTTTTATTTTTTAACTTATTTTATCTTTTAATTTTGTTTTTGTTTTACACCAATTTTGTATTATGAAAATATTTTGATATTTCAAAATCAAAACTACTTAAAAAAAAAACATAAACAAATAAAAAATTATTTATCTCAAGGTCTTTTGCCAAAGAAGTATATATACATATGTAATAGAGAAAAACTTGAAATGCGTGGGATTTCACTTTAATCATAGGCATACATATATATATGTATGCACATACATAAGTTTATATATATACGATGACAAAGTGACTCCCAGACTCCCCAGTGTAAAAAATATATACATTTATTTATATTGCACATATACTATATACATACATATATGTAATCTTAGAAATATTGTATAAAGAAAAAAAAAATATAAATAAACATGTAAGAAAATAAAGAAAGTCTCAGTTTCGACAATGAAATATTGTAATAATCTTGTATAAGTTTGCTGCATTGGCTTTTTGTTTTTAGATAAGAACTCATGAGAATTTGACTGAATGTTCTTATATTACATGCTCCATTTTATGATAATCAACGTGTCACGTTTCGCCTACAAATGTCACACCAACTGGGATTTAACTGATTTTTCTTTCTTTCATTAAATTGCACATTTATTCATTAAATTCGTGCCTTCTTAAATGCCTCACTAAGTTTTTAATTTATATTTACGAGGGTCGATCACACGTTGCTAAGGGAATTACTGAATACTGCCAACTATTAAAAACGCACTTTACTAAATTTCCTACTTATGTTTTGCAAATCGTCGAGGAGATAATATATCACAGTAATTTCATTTGCATATTGAATTTAGTATGGAAATGCTATCGGCGAGATATTACTGCTAGTGATTTTGCGAACATTCACATTTACATTATTCGCATTCGCAAGTGATGCTGCGAATATTCGTATTCTATGTCAAAAAATTTATATTCATTACATCACTATTGCTTTCTAAAGCCGATTTCAAAGGAATATTTTACCCCGTTTATACGACAGCCGAAACTGTTTTCACTGAGATCAGCTTGACTCAGAACGTACGTATAAACATTTTAAGTTCGTTCTAAGCACGCTAAGCGACTTCAAAAATTGCACATTTCAAACCAGTCGTTATTTACGTAAAACGAACTGAAATGTAGCATAAACGCTTAGATTTTTCAAAATGTTTTGAAATTCAGCTGTTCGCAAAATGTTTTTTTATACAGTGTTGCCATACTTTATGATTATTTTGCTTTTTTATCATTTTGTCATAATAATGATGATGACCATAAAGTCAACCAATAAAGTTATTGCCCTTTATTGAGGAGGTAGAAATCGCAGAAACATTGAGCTTAATGATATAAAGATCTAAAAAAATATTATGTTGGAAAAGAAAATGTGAAAAACTTGCATCACGGTGGCTTTGTTTTTAACAGATTTTCTCTTTAGTGGACATTTCATGAACAAATAAAGTAAATGACCACAGAGATTGATATAATTTCAGCAACAATAATAGCCTATTTACAGTGACTAAAAAATTCATATTTTTAATTAAGTGTTCGCAGCGATTATATTATTTTTTTAATCATATGGCTAATTGTGAGAAATGAAAACGGAAAATTTATGAAAAATTGGTAAATTATAACAATTTGCAGTGTATGCACCTTATTCTTCCTTATTTCTTCCTTTTCTTTCCTGCTATGTGTTTCATTAAAATTTTAAGGAATTTTTACAATTTCAAATTTACTTAAAATTATTTTGAACAAACCTCGTAAAAGCTTAGGCAGGGAATTGAGATTTGCATGAAAAACTTTTGCATTTCTTTAATAATCTATATATATAAAATGAGACGAGAAAAATAGTTTAACGGCGATGAACTCCAACACCGATTAACCGATCAGCATGAAAGTTGGCATGTATATGTACCTCTTCATGAAGAATGTTTATATCCTATCCATTTTGTTGTAACTCACAAGTTTCTATATATTTTTATATTTTTTAATAAGAAGTGCATTTATTTTGACTCTACTGTAAGATCATAATGCCAGAATTCAAAAAGCTCATTGCTCCGTTTCTGTTTGCAAGAAAACAACAACGAGAACAAACAAACACAAAAACATGCTTGCTTTTGTTTGTAGACAAAAATTTAAACAAATGTGCGTGGTCAAAATGATAGTGATAAAGGAGCAATGACTACAAAAATCACGCACTAACATCACGGCGGGTCGTAGCAACGCGCGCCGGGCTACACTAGTATTGTATAAACGAAATTCCCACAAAGATATATGTACATACGTGTAAGTATCTCATTAGCCTTAACATTGATTTAATAAATCGACTGATCAGACCAATATTTGTAGCAGCAAATACTTTACCATATACAATATATTGTTTCAAGAAATTATGTGATGTAAATTGTTCTATTCTAGTTTTTGTTTTTCTTCGATTAAAACAAATTTATAAACATGAAATGTTTTTGATATCTTTTTGTAAATATCTTGTACGAGTATGTATATTGTATATTGTCGTTGTCCTTGAAAACGAAGAATGAATAAAATTGGACCAAAAATCTACAATACAATATGTAAAATACTCGTGCATACAATACAAATAAACAAGATTTCAACATGGTTTGTCTTACTTGAATTGACAATTGGGTTTTCCACTTTGCATAACAATCAAAGAAACATGTCAGAAAAGAAGCCCATTGCCTGCCTATGTAGACAAGAGTCCATTTCTATGCCAAACACTCACATAGATAGTACACGACGGGTATACTATATTGTAGTATTGTAAGTATTTTAATATTTAGAAAAAAAGAGGCTTTATACTCGTAATACTGTGGTGCTATTATTTGACGTTATTGTTGTAGATACAAAGGCAAACACACACGACACGACACATCACATCACATCACATTTAATGTAACAAGCAATTGTATTGAATTGCCCAGTTCCATTACTTTGTTGCTTTATGCCGCAAATGAGATTGTTTTCAACTTAAAATATTCTAAACACGGATGAGCTTCATACATACATATGTATATATAAATAACATACGAGCATACGGTTATAAGTATAGTACTATATGTGTATATTGTAGTACTCGTACATATACCACACATATGCCATCCATATCATGGTAAGAATTTTGCTTAAAAATATGCAAAGTGATGACGACAATTTTATCGAGTGAGTTGTCTTTTGATAATGTAAATGAAAAATCAATTGGTTAAGCAATAGTACAATACATATTTCGAGAACTTTGAGTTATAATGGACTGTGGAGATTTTAAATAAAACAAATGAAAAAGTAAGAAAAGTAAGAACATGGACAATTTTGAAGATCATATTTGTAATAAAATATTTTGCTTAAGAATGTCACAGAAAAGATAAACAAATCAATTGAGCCCAATGCACAATTTCGTGATGGTATTTTTTTCAAGTTATAGAACTTTATCGCACTTTCGAATTAAAAATTGTTTTAGAAATATAGCTTAAAAGGTATTCATGACCATTTAAAATTGATTGGCTTTAAAAAGCAAGACTCAACATTTGGATGCAGCATGAGTTGGATGAATCCCGTTAAAAACAATCTATTGAATTGTATGATAAGTGCATTCACGAAAAGTGGAGTGTATACAAGAGTGACAGCCGAAAAAGTTGTTGGAGTAGCAGAGATGAACACCAATACCCATCCAATATAAAGTATGATTGATTTATTGTTTATTTTATGATATAAAAAATAATTACATCTTTGCAGATGACATAATTATCTATAGTACCGCAATAACCAGAAGAAGGCTATCACTGGCTATACCAAAGATGTAATTCTCTTCACGCTCCTCCGTGTTGCATCCAACCTTCCTTCCTACAATATATTCTCTCTGTTACAGTTTGAGACGGACTGACGGACATGGCTAAAGCAACTCGCCTCATCGAGCAGATTACAAATATATATACTTTATGTGGTCTATGATTTCTCCTTCTCTGTGTTACAAACTTCATGACTTCTTCACTCCTGTGAAGAGTATAATAATAGACACAATCAATCGAGATTTACAATTTAAATTCACAGAAGACTGGCCCCTAAAAATCAACGTGAACAAATGCGAAACAATATTATTTATACCTCTCGTTAAGTTCTGCAATTCGGACTCCAAAAAAAGATGGATACAATTCAACATTAAATCAAACCAAATGAATAGCACGCTTCCGATAAAAAGTGCAGTTACCTATTTTGGAGTATATCTTACAGAATATAAAAAGCACATAGTCGGACAAAAAGATAAGGCAAAGAAGGCTTTCTTCGCCAACCAAACATTATTATACTCCAAATATGTTGATCCAAAAGCCAAATTACTCTTCTACCAAGCATTCATCAGACCAATAATCACTAATGCGTGTATAATATGGTTCAACATATCCTCATCATATATGGATTAAATCTTGAATTTGAAAGAAAATGTTTGAGAACATGCACCTCACTCTACAGATGTACTTACAGCAACTATAAAAAATTTATATCAAGTAAAAAACTTAATAATACAGGCAATATATCAAGGATCCTTCACAGTTTACGATCCGCAGAATTCAACGAAAATAATCTAATAACTGCCCCTTACTATGAGAACGAACAATATATTAACAGAGCACCTAAAACAGAATTTAACAAGCCAGAAGCATTCCTTCTGTTAGACAAAAAAAAATGTATTCAAAATGATAGAGGCATACCAATCTTTAACCATTTATATAGACGAATCTACCAATTAAGCCGTTTCGGAAAATTTATTACATACAGAAAATTGGCGCTTTAATAAGAGAATCTCCAAAAAGGATTTAAAACCAAATTCTCTTAGATCTCTCTCACATAATCTCTCCTCTCCTCCTCGTTTTCTTTTATCTTAAACTATATATTGTATTAGTAACAATTTTGTATACGTTTTAGTTACAATCTCAATAACATAAATTAAAAACAATGTGTTACACAGCTCGAAGGCGAATAGGATCTCCTCTGTCTGTAGCAGTGTGTAGCTTTATTGTTATGGGTTAGTATTTTGTTTGTTAAATATAAATCTATAATTAAATTCTTCTAATAAATAAAATATAAAAAATAAAAATAATAATTACACTTTAAAAATGAAATTTCAGTGGACAATAAAGATTCTGTTCAAAAGCTAGGGTTTGTTTAAAAGAAATTTTGAAATGGTTCAGTCCCATTCTATAATATTGTATGTAGAGAATTTATGCTATTATTTATTTTCCTAAACCTGCAACTGAACCACACATGTACTCTGTATATTGTACCTATGTATTTTGTATTAAGCCATTTTGATTGAAATAATCTTTTTATCTTGGAGCAACTTGACGAAAATAGTACTCAAGATAAAAGTCACATACCATACACTTATGAAAGAAAACTGGTAAACTAATTGCTTACAAACATTTTCTATAACTATTAATATTCTCTCATATCTTTTCATGGGTAAAAGTCACGGGAAAAATGTTGTACTTATGTATATAAACAACAAAAAAAGAAACACCCTCAACGTAATCTCAATAAGTCTGCACAACATGCAACATGCCGGACACGTGCCACACACGCGTACGAACGGTAATTTGTATAAAACCCCCTAACACTAACTGTAATAATAACGGTAACAATTTAAACAACAACAACAGTATTTTTTTTATATTGTATTTTTATTTTTATTTTTTAATTGAAAAAATTACCACAAAAAGTCAACAAAATGTAAGGGTGGTCCATCGAATGGAGATTTGATTATAAATAAAAACCAAAATTGGAATAAAATATCATAGAGTCTAGAGTCGAGTGTGTGTGTCTATGTAAAAGAGAGAATGTGGGCATTTTGTGGAGGTCATGCCCTTCTCTAAGTGATTTTTTCAACATACTACAATGGAGCAAGTCAGATTAAGAACAAAGACTTTTGTAAAAAAAAAACGAGAAATTATTGAAATTTAAATCCGTTCACATTTCTACAATGCCATACGTACTATACTAGTATACTATGTATGTAGATACATATAAATATTTCACCAGACTTAAGATTTAAGGAAAACCAAGATGAAAAAATGAAAATGAAACAATTGGCGAACGTGCCGCGTATGCCCAACTATGTTGTGAAGACGACTGGTATGGTAGTTGGGAGTCAGAAGTGGGAAACTGAGAAGAGGTCGGTCTACAAATAAAAAGGAAAAAAAAAATGCAGTTGCGAAACCAATGTTGCACCGTGGTGAATGTCAAGTGTCAAATGGCAATGGCAATGGTGAAGGCAAAAACAAAAAGAAAAACAAAAAAGTCATGTTAAGGGCAAAGTTGAAATTGCAACTTTGAACTTCCTTGGTAAAAGAAAAAAGTCTAGTAGTAGACCAAAATAAAAGGTGCAAAGTTTGTGTACTCAAAGAAGGAAAGAATGTCGGTATGAACGTGACTTGGTCTCGGATGAGAAAATGAATGTGAGTAAAATTTTAGGAACCTAAGAATTATGTACAGGATAAAAATTCGAATTATTTGAACTGCTTTTTTCAATTTTTTATTTTTTTTCTTTCCTGTGCATATGTACATATGTATTTGTGTGGATCTGCAAGATATGAGCATATAAAATATGCATGAAAACAATAATAACAACAACACAAGGCACATAAAAATGCATTACAATAATAAATAAAACCAACAGCAACAACACAGAATGAATGAATGAATACAAAAGTAAACTTGCTAAACAACTTTTACACACACAGATACTTAGCCAAATGCACACAGATATAATCATACAACTCCAACATCAACATCGGCACCAGTAGCTGCAGCACCAAAATTCAAACCAACTGAAATTCCAACCAACCAACCCAATACCAAATGTTGCTGGAGCGTAAAGTGGGTTGTCAAAGTCATTCAACGAACAAACAAACAAACACATAATTTATCATACTTATATTATTTCAGGAGCGGATCTTGAGGCTCTTAGAGATCCATTTATCAACTTCCATTCCATAAGCCTCGATTATATTCGTAATTTTACAATTCACGACGTGAATTGACTTAGATTCTTCGAATTTTACAATCCATATCCCTCTCAACCTACAATGTTTCAACATTTTGTAAATAAATTGTGATTTCAAAGCGTTTTAAGAAGTTTTGTTTGAATATCTTCAGAAAATGCATACAAATATTTGTTTATATGGCAATTATTTCTTAAAAAAGTTTTAATAAACTTCTCGAAAAAGCTGAAGGAGACTAACTCATCCAGTAATCGGAGAATTCACGATTTAACATATATATTTGTTAAATAATGTGCATAGCAGTAGACAAAGAAACGAACATAACTTGATTCTTCTCATCAAGATGAAAACGAATGGGTTCTATGCCTTACAAACATCATACCAAAGTGATAATGCCCATTTACACTATAATAAAGCTTTCATTTGCTTATTGATCGAACAAAACCATATATTATTGTGTTGTATATTGAGAGTTTTGATGTCATGCCGGTACTTTCTAAAATCTGCAAAAACTTAAAATAGTTTTGCCTCCACACAACTCGGCAGCAACAACTACTATCGACTATCGGAGGTAGGTGTGGGTAAAGCAACCAAATATTTCTTGACTTTTAGGAGCAATAGACAAAATTAAATTTCGAGGCCCCTAACCCGAAGTAAATAATTTTCATTTTAGTAAACATGCATTTCGGGCCCCCTTTTATTTGGGACCCTGGGCATAATCATAGGAAAACTTGCCATGATAAATACTATTAAACATTTACTAGTTATAAGTACGTGTATTATGCTCACCTACTTCGTAAGACTTCAGGAGAGTACACAAATACGACAACACAACTCTTTTCTCTCTCTCGTCTTGTTTCTCTCTTCAACTATTTAAGCTTCACTCTTTATTTATTGTATATCACTCAATCCGATAACAATCTATTGCACGAGATCATTAACTAGTTTATGCTCTCTGGCTTTGCGTTCATAAGAAGGTGCGCATTCATACGTTATGCTATTGTAGTGTACTCGTACAATAGTATTTACTTGACTATAGTTACATATAACTATGAAAATACAATATACATATGTACGTGTGTATGTACAATATAATTTATTTAGGCAAAATCATTTTATTTATTCCAAAATATTAAAATTTTTATATGTAAAATACAATATACACATGGTTTTTCTTTGGTCCACCATATCCATTATACGGTGGTAACAACAATCTATTAATCAAACTTTTGTTTGGATGATTACAGAAAACTAGAAAATAATTCTAGACCCTCAACTCTTTGAGCATAATCTATCTTACACCATTGGTAAAGTATCCTTCTTCTTTAAAATCCTGTACTTTCATTCTTTTAATAAAATTTTCTTCTAGAAATATACGAGAATTTAAGTTACGTTGATATTTTATAATACCCGTACCTACTTACACAATTTTCGACATAAGCTACTCTGACTTGTTGCCACAGATACTTATATACATATAATTATGTACCAGTACCTATAAGTATAAGCAAATTTTGTACTAAATAAGAAAAATACATGATAATTAATATTGGGTTGGTGGAAAAGTAACTTCTTATCTACAAACTTCTTATCTTAAAAAACGACATCTGTGTAAGCATTAATCTGGGAATGTCTTGCAGCAATAAAAAGTTGGCAATCTTGGTAAAACCATGCAGCTAAAATAGTGAAAAAGTGATTATTAAATCAGCTGTTTTTGGGTAAAGAAAATGAGTGCCGAAACAGAGAAAATTCACTACAATTTACTTTATTTCTTCAAAAAAGGTTATTTTACAGCAAATGGGCATAAAAAAATGTATGCACATCATGGACAAGGCACGTTATCAGAATTATCAGTTAGAACATGGTTTACGTAATATCATTCGGGAAATTTCAATGTGAAAGTCGCGCCTCCATCTGGTCGGCCTTGCACCGAAAAAGTGAACCAAATTTTTAAAAAAGCGGAGAATAAATACTCGTGACATCGCTAAAGATCTTGGCATCCACTAAACTATTTAAAAAAGCCTGGCTTTGCAAAAAAAACTGGATGTTTGGGTACCACACAGTTTGACACAAAAAAGAACACATTTCAATTTAAGAAATGTTACTGAAACGGAATGATTTGCAACTTTTTCTGTACAAATTGATTTTGGCGATGAAAAATTGATAACATGCGAAAAAGGTCATGGTCTAAACACATGGTGGGCCTACTCAAACTATTGAAAGGCCATCGCAGTCTGCGACGAAGTTGTTGCTGTACATTTGGTGGGATTGCAAAGATCCTATGCGTTATGAGCTGCTTCCACCTGGGGTGAAGTGTATTGAAGGAAAAACGACCACAATTGGTCAATAGAAATGGCAAAGTCTTCCACCACGATAACGCTAGGCCACACACTTCTGTTGTGACTCGGCAAATATTGAATAACTCGGCTGGGAAGTGTTAATGCACCCAGCATATAGTCCGGACCTAGCACAATCCACCCAGAATTATGTTGATGGTTTAACAATGAATTCCCTAAACGACTGCAAAACGGTATTGCGCCAGTTTTTTTTATCAGAAACTCCAGATTTTCTACAAAAACGGCATTATGGTTTTACCTGGAATATGGCCAGTGGTTATCAATAACAATGGAATATATTTGATGAAATAAAGTGGCTTTGTTATATGAAACAAAAATTATTGAAGCATGGTTCTCATTTTCGAAAGATACTTTTCCACCAACGCAATATAATAACTATTGTTAAATCATCATCAAATTTATCAATATATTTTGAATTTAATTTTGAATCTATATCGGTCAAAAGCTAAATGCACAGTTGAACTCTGTATATAGTAAATCTAGTACAATTCTACAATAATTATCTTAAATCACAGTAAATGGCAACTACATATATATAAGTTGGGGTATTAAATTTAAGTGGATTCTGATGATCCATGATAACTCTATATATTACTAATTCAATTTTGAATATGGGGTATACTAACTGGTAATTTCTCATGGATGCGTACAACTCTTAGTTATTATTTATCATATATCATACAATATTATTAGATTTTTACTTTAAAATTTTGACTTAAGTTTCTGTTTAAAGTTTCAAAATTTATTTAGTTCTGCAGTGAAAAGTGCATAGTGCATGTTTGTCTAAAATTACAGTTTAATGTGTCAGAAACTACTGTGCATTCCACACAGGATCTCTCCATTGTTCGTTCTTGACAATAATATCCATTTATTCATATAAAAATATGAAGGGTGTAAAAATAAACGATTATTCGTTCATATTGTACGAGTATATTGTACAATATTTGACAGCAGCTGTTGAACTAATGTTACTTGGATGTTGTTGTTATTGCATTTAGCAAGCTTTATGCGCTCAAACTCTCTCTACTCTCTCCTTATCTTTAATGCATTCTTTACTCTATATCTCCCTCTCTCATTCGTTTTGAACATTTTCCAGTTGCTTGTTGTGTACGCAAAACGGGAGCACAGTTATTACTATACTTTAAGCTGGGATTCTTAAACTGGGGACTCCGGACATCTATGTGGTTCCAAGAAACAATTGAGACATTAATATTCGAAATTTTGCAATAATTTGATGTGAATACGTCTAGAAATTAACTTCTATAATGGGAGGCAAATCAGAAAACTGATGATAACAACAAAAACGGAGGATACAGGTTCGGTGTTGTAGCTACTTATCTATCATATACCTAAAGGAGCAAAGAATTCATTACGTTCAGTAAGGACTGTGTCGCATTGCGCGTGGCGGACGGGCACGATTCGCTAATCCAGTGATACCCATAAAACTCCATATAACAGAGATATGATAGCGGTGCCAGGAACATAAAAGAATGAATTCGTCCAAGCTGATCAAAGAAGGCGTTGGGCAACCGAGTCTATGCAAGTGGATGATGTAATCACTTCTATTGATACACTGTACATATGTACATTGATTGTGTTCAAAAATGATTATGACATACATATATATGTTTATATAATACGTTGAAAGAAAATATTATCCGTTACGTATACGTATTCACGTAAAACAAATGGCCTTGGCACACCCAGATTTTCCAACAATATATTTTATTTAATTTATTTTGGAAAATTTAATTTTAAGTGGAGTAACATCTTAAAGTTACTTCACCGATCTAAAGTTCGTCAATAGATTCTTTGTTAAAAATAAATCCTAAAACATAAAATCAGATTCAATCAACATCTTTTGGCCTAAATAGACAATTTTGTTGAAGAATTTGGGAGCTATAAGATTTTTAAGCCTGAAATTAAGTTTTTAGAAAGGCTAAATGTCTAGGAATGGGACGGGGTAATCGAAAAAAAAGAATGACTAAGAAGAGGTCCACGGACTACATAAGTTTAAGAAACGCTGTTTCAAGTGTTTCGGTTTTTTACTATCTTTTTCGTCTTTTTTTTTTTTTTTTTTGTTCATTTGACAGTTTTGTTTGGTGTTTCGTTTTGTATTTGTTTTCCTCTGAAATATATTGCAACATATCCTTATATTGAATTGGATGGAGTCATTGAATCTGTTTGGGTGTATATGACATACATATATGTACATGTAGTATATACTTATGTATACAATAGTAGATATCTGTTTGCTTAAGCGACGCAGCTGTTGGCAGCAACTGATGTTGCTAAGCTGATATTGTTGTTGTTGTCAATGATTCAACAAGTCAAAAACGCAAAACATAAAAATACGAAAAAGACCACAAAACAACCACAAAAAAGTAAAAGAAAAAGTCGTAAAAAATATTTCAAGAAAAATATTGTAATGAAAATATGGTTTTGCTTTTTTAATAAACACATTGTTGCCTTTTCGTAAATCTATTTACGTATGTATCTAAGTATATCGATACACGAGGTATGGTTGTACAATAACGATATTGATGCTTCTACAGAAGAACAACACATGCGTCAATGTCGTACAACCGACAACTTTGGATTATGAAGCCTCGAATGATCCGAGGGTCCTGTATTTGTAGATACACATACTATTAGTATATTCATTTATTTAAACATCATTTCCTTTAACTCTAGCTAGAGAGCCTGAACAATTAAAGAATTGAACTAGTTCCAATAATCATCGGAATAGTAATTATTAGCGAATTGATTTAAGTTTTTCCAGTTGGTGCTTGTGCAAGATTAATGATAAGTTTTATTGCAAGCTCATTGCATGACTCAAGCAAGAGATATTTGGAAATGATGTGAGGCCATAAAATTCATAAAATATTATAAATGATAAGTGTAAATAGAGCAACTGAAATAATAATAAATAATAATAAAGATGATGCACATCGAAAATTGGTAATCTGATTCGTCTTGAATAACTCATGCTGTTGCTTAAATTGTTGGTATTGAAAAAGAATGCGTAAAGGCTCATTTACACGTGGCTAGTTGGCGTGCAGAAAAGTAAAGATTGTACAAACGAGCGTATTGGCAAGTGCGCTTGTAACGATTAAACACAAAACATTCTACTTGCTCAGTTGTCAAGTCATTTTGTAAACAACTGAAATAAGTATTCACAGCTGCCTCAATAGTGATTCACTTTGTAAATATTGAGGCAGAGAATAGCAAGTGAAGTTGGATCGCTGTCAACATTGCGAGAAGAGTGTCAACAAGCCAACACTGGGCGAGTTCATTTGCTATTAGCCAACTCACTAGCTTTTAGCTCGCCAACTAGCCAAGTGTAAATGAGCCTTAAGACGGAAGCTTCCTTATAATCACAGACCTCAAAATCACTTTAAATGTGTATTAAGACGTTTTTAGTCAAGCGATTAAAATCCAATCTGATAGATGGATCATAACATGGCAGGCGCCTAGTAATTGTGATATTTATCTGTTTCCCAAGAACAAATCCTCATTAAAAGAAAAAAGATTTTAGACAATTAAAGGTGTAAACAATAAAGAAAATAAAAATGCGGAAGCCAAAAGAAAAAGTCATACAGCATTGCTTGACAATCAGATGTAGCGGTGTTGTGGTAATGAAAGGGATAATCTGCTATACATATAATAAAATCATAGACTGAAAGTGTTTGTGTCACGTAAAAACCAAATCGAATTACCGAAAACTAACAAGCTTTATAATGACCAACATATAGCGTTTATTTCATCAAAATCGACCTAAAGAATCAAAATATATTAATTATAAATCAATTTTAGTGAGCTGTGGTACTACTTGTTTCTTGAATTTTTAGTTACTGTTGTTTTTTGTACTCTCATTTACTAATAACTAAGTACGCACAGGAGTATAGTAGTATATATAATAAGTACATATGAATTTGTCTCATTACTTTATAGTCACACCTCGTACTTACTTACTAAATTGGTTATGCTTATTTGAAGTCGATTAATTTTTTTTTTGTAAGAAAATTACATTTTTTTTCATTATATTCACCATCATCGTCATATCATCCTCTTTCTCCTCTTCATTCCTTCACTTGCGTGATACTTTTTATTTAACAATTTTTTACTTCTTTAACTATTGTATTTTTGTTGTTGCGATTGTTAGCTATTATTGTGTTTTTATGCAAATTCTTCTTCATACTCGTAGATACTAAAATTCTTATACAGCTTAAGGCGAAATATTATAAAATTTTTAGATTTCTCAAATTGGTTTTGTCCGAATCCATTAATTCGGGCTAATGATTGAAAGTAAGTAAATTGGTCTTTTAATAAATGGAAGATTTTGATCAGAATTACTTGATTGATTTTTATGGTTTTTGTTCCGCATTCTTATAAATGGATCACATTGGATGATGGTGATATAAATGTATCTACAATCATCATCATTCAATGATTAGACAAAAAAATAAAAATACTTAAAATACTATATTTTATCTAACGGTATTAATAGAATGTTTTATAAACAAAGAAGAAGACTATCAAAAAAAAAAAAAATAAAGAAGATGAAAACGAAGAGAAAAAATTAATCGAAGAAGAAAATACTCGTACAATACACAATATGTAAATGAGAACGACAAAGTGTAAAATTTATTGATTGTTTATTGGATCAATCAATTATGAAAAATCAAGAAATTGGATGATAATGATGGAAGTCTAATATGATAATAATAATGATGATGTTTATAATGATAATCTTTAAAAGTAGAATCTTTTTTTTCAAATGTTTTTGATTGCTTTTATAAGAAATAAATCAATTTGAAATGAAGAGAAATCAATATTTTTAGCCATAATACTAAGGTTGGTCGGAATTCTGATTAGTATCTGATTACAATCGCACAAGAAAATGGACCAGAAGACAAAAACCTTTAATTTTTTTTTTTTTTTTTTGCCTAAGAAAAGAGACGGCAAAACAGGAAGAAAGCTACAAATTCAAAGCACAAAATGGAACAGGTGCTCGAACAAAGAGAAGAAATGAGAGAAGGCAACCAGTCCATGCCAGGCAGGCAAGGTAGGCAGGGAATATATGCAGGCGGGCTGGCTGGACCGGTTCAAAACAACACCAACAACAACCGCATAGTAGAACAACTAAAAAATAAAAAAAAAAATGCCCATGGCTTTATGCATTTGCATCTTTATTTATCTGTTAGGTCAGTTGTCGGTTAGTTAGTCGGTTGGTTTGGTTTGGTTTGGTTTGATTTTTGTTGGCTTTTACTTTTGCATTCATCTCAAGTTGAATGTACGTGACTTGCAACAAGTTAAATGAGAAAAAAGAAAAGAAAGAAAGCACCAAAAAGGAAATCAAAATCAATCCCCAGTACTTGGGTATGATAATCTTTGTTCATAATAGAACAAATACAAAAACAACAAAAGTTACAACTCATTTTTCCTCATTTTTAATGAAAAGCCGACGCTCTGCACTAGATTGGTTGAAAAATCTTACTTGAATCTCACTTCATTCATGATGAAGGTGGCAATTCTAACATAAATGTTGAATGAACTCCTTACATTTGTTGATGCTGTAAAGTTCAGCGACCTATCACTTGGATTTGTCTCCGCGGTCAGCAAACTTTCAATCTCAGAGGCATTATTTATATTTCATAAAAACTGATCTATTTATTTGGAAGATATTCAATAATAACAATTCGATTACTTCAATATTTAGTTCTTTTTATAAGAAAAGAAAACATCTTGATTTTAAAGTTACTCATTTGCATGGTGTATGACATTTTTAGTCATTTGACATTGTATCTAAATATATGTTATTGCACAGAAAGTATTGCCATAGCATCAATTCAAATGTAAATACTATGTACTAGTCTGCTATTATCTATTGAGACTATGAAAAGGAACAAATAGTCCTCTACTTTTAACATATACCCACATATACCCAAAACTTTTACGGCTTGAGAACACAAACTTAATCTTATTTATATTGCTAATATTATAACAATTTGAGGTTCATACTACAGACCAATTAGTAGTTCTTATACCAAACTGATTACAAATAAAAGTATACATATAATAAAATCATAATCATGTCTGTCGTTTGTCTGTGACATTGTGCACGCTAATTTCAGAAAGGGCTTAACCGATGTGAATTCGGTTTTCACTGATGTATTGTAGCAAGCTTCAGGTAACATTAAGTTTTTAGCTCATTCCAATTGGTCCAAAAACAGAAAAGAGTTTTAATAATCTTAAGGTAAGGAAAATATGTTTTTTTTAGGATTAAGTTTTTACAACACCACAAGTTAAGATTTTCTTATGTTTTACCGTTGTTTATGCTTTGCTGGCTCATGAATTTTGTGCTGTTGTTATTATTGTTGTAGCTTTACCTCTCATTAACTAATAACTGAGTACGCACAAGAGTATTGTGCTCTAGTATTGTATACTATAAGATAATGAAACCAATATATAAATTATTAAACTATCGATTGAATATGAATAGAAGGTTTTGAGTTAACATTTTATATCAATATCTCAATAACTTAAATCGTTAGTCATAGAAATGTTATTCGAAAGTTCGAATATGCATTTATACATGATTATACAATACATATAAACTTAGTTGAATCTCTCCCTGTTTGAGAAGGTTATAAAGTACAGTAAAAATCAATACGTAAAGAAACGTAGCTTTATAAAAAGGTACAAGAAAAATATGTGCCTATTGACTGCAGTCAGGTCTCAGTCTTTTACCATTATTCTGTCTCTCGCAAGCATTCATGTAATCAATGCAAAATGGTCTATCAAACAGCAATGGCAACATTTCAAATATGTTGTATAGGTATTGTATGTATCTATTTACCTCTATAAGCTATAGTTCAGCACCACCACCACCACTACCATTATGTCTCGGTCCAATGGTTTTGGTGTTGTGTTTTCCTCGTAATGAGGTCAGAATGAGTTTAATTTGTTTATTTTTTTCTGTTATGTTCGCCAAAGACTTGCGATAAGAAATACATAAAAAATGCATACGATGGATGACTTTACCCTCTAGTATTTGTCTGAGAGGTTAGAGGAAGACCGACCGACCGACCGACCGACCAAGCAACAAACAAACATTCATGACGAAATTTTCTACATATCTTGTCAGACAAATATCTTGAGAAATAAAAAAAAGGAAACCTTTTAAAAGGTCTATGTATGGGCCAGGTCGCCCGCCGTGTTTTAAAATAAATGTCCAAGAAGAATTTTGATAAATCTGAAGAACAAAAATAGAATGCATACTAAAACAGAATAAAATATTATTAAATGTTTGCTATAATAAAAAATTGATTATCTTGGCACATGCCCCTTTTCCTCCTTCTCCTCCTCCTCCTCATCATATTCTCCTAATTTAAGAAAATATGAATATGGTAAATGTTGAATGGTGAATGGATGGTGAATATGGTAAATGTCAACAAGCGTGAAAGTGCTGCCGTATGTCATCATGAAGGAGAGACCCAAGAAGGATTGGAAGGCAGGTCGGAATGCGAAAGGGGCGTCTGCGACATCAGCACCATCATCATCAAATTTTTTTTTTTTTTGTATTTAGTGTTGATGTTGCTGTTGGTTTTTGGTATTGTGTGGCAATCAAAGTTGAAAATTGGGCAATAAAATTAAGCGAACGTTAGCGCGCAAGTGGACTGGTTGATGCCTGTGAATGTCTCTCTGAATGTCAGAGAAAAGGCAACTCTCACTCACTCACTCACTCACCCTACTCCAATAGCTAACACAACAACCAACAACAACACAAATAAATAATAATAATAATATTGACATGGCACATTGCCTCTCTGACTGCTTGAAGACTGTCGACTGCCATGAATCTTGGTGTGCTTTATGGTGATTTTCACTTTACAACAGTGGTGTGTGCTGTGGTGTGACGCCACATTATTCTATTGAGTTGAGTTGAATGCTTTCGATTTTCATGGACTCACAGAACAACAGAGCTCGCTTAACAAAAATTTTATAAAATGGGGTGACGGTCGGGGTGGACGGGAGTTTCTTGTCAACGTGTTTTCGTGATTGTTCTCGCTCTTTTGTAATACACTTCAGTTGACTTGAGTTCATTTCATTTCGTTTCGTTTGTTCTCGTTTTCATATTCATTTTTGGGCTCAATGGTCCAAGTCTACACTCGCACATGTACTATACCATACTTCTGTTTTGTTTCGTATATTTTGTATTTTTCTTTTTTCGTTTATTTCTCATTTCTATCCGTAAGTTTAGATGAGCGTTTCGTTTCGTTTCGGTTTGTTGAAGAACTTGAAGGAACTTATGTTGAATTATGCGTGAATTATGTTTTTCAAGTAGATTCCCCCACACCCACAACTCCATGGAGTCGAAAGACTGACTGACTGCTGCCTTTGGTGTTTTATTTTCCAATTCCATTCTTTGTTTAAGTAGCCATAGAATACGCGCGTGTGCGTTTCGATTGTTCCAGTTCATGTTCTGTAGTGTGTATATTTTTTTATTGATTGATTTATGGTTTAAGTATAATTTAGTGCATGAAGCAATTTGAATTGCTTCTAATGCATTAAAAGATTTCAATTTTTTCCAAAAGCAGATAAGCCTACTTACTACATAGTAAGTACCTAACCTAAGATGATGCTGATGATGATGATGATGATGACGACTACTTAACAAATTCAAAATACATAATTTAAAAGATTTTAAAAGATTCCATTATATATTAATTCCATTGTATAATTTTTCTTTGGAAATACTTAAATGGTTATGATTCATTCAGGCATGCGTAGAGAATTCGTTCTATGATTTTCTGTTACATTTTTCTGATATTTGAAATTTAATTAAAGATTTTATGTAACCATGGTATAACATCATCAGTTCCATTAAATGACACCTTGCTAAATGTCAGATTGATTAATAGGTTAATTTTTGCATGGCAATCAAATTAAATACCATGAGTAGAAGAAGTTTTATGGTTAAAATATAATTGAATAATTGACTGGTTATAAAGTTCTTATTTTCGAATAAAAAAACAAATAATCGGATCAATAGCTCAAGGGACTCTGCACCAGAAGAATTCTAGCAACCCGAACGAAACATTGATTCACGATTTACGATACACTCGAGAGGTAGTAAGAATAAGAGCAGAAAGTCTTTCGGAAATGTGATGATGGCCATAGTTTTTTTGGGACGCATGCGGATTAATACAATGACTTATATCGATTACCTTCTATTGTAACACACTAGCATACTAGGTACGAGCAAGTAAATATGTACTATTAATATTTTAAAGGAAAAGAGCTTGTCCCTCAAGATTATTATGCGGGACGGGACCTAAAACTAAAAATCAACGAAATTCGAAATAAAATTCTTCGTCATCTATGGCAGTGTTGTCTAACCTTTTTGGTTTTCTGGGCCGCATTCAAAGAAAACGTGATGAGGTTGGGTCGCAGGAGCAAAAACAAAAAGAAGTTGCCGAGCGGGCTGCGGGATGGACATTGGCATATTCACCAAAATTAACCAACTGCATTGTACTCGTATCTTATTTCCAAACCTTAATAAATATTATAGTTGAGTGGAAGGTGATTTATAAGAGGTATAATTTAAGGACCTACACGGTGTGTTCATTAAATAACCGATCTTTAAATTTAAATCATATAACACATAGCGCCATTTATTAAAGTTTGATGGTGTTCGAAATAGAGATGAGCTAAACAGTGACACAGTGATTCTAAATTGTGATTGAGTCGCAGACATTTTAAGAGAGAGACACACACAGTTTACTGAATCAAAGTGAGTCACAATCAATCAAGTAAACTGTGTCTCTCCCTTTAAATGACAGTGACTCAATCACAGTTTAGAATCACTGTGTCACTGTTTAGCTCATCTCTAGTTGGAAAGGTGATTTTTTTCTTATTTTTATGGTGATGAGTGTATGAGTCGTACTCAAGTTTACAGCTGGTGTAAGCGATTTAAAAGTGTCCGTGAGGATTTAAATAATGATCCAAGACCTGGACGACCAGAAGCACCAACTCGTGCTGAGTTGGTGGAAAAAGTGCATGAAATAATTGCTATCGATGCCAATTTCACTTTGAAAATACTGGCAGAAGAATCAAATATATCTTGCGGGGCAATCCATTGAACTGAAGATTTGTGTAAACGAAAGGTCTGTGCACGTTTTGTTCCATATCAGCTGAACGAAGACAAAAAAGTCCACGCATTTATGATAGAAAAAACAATTTGTGTCATCGACCACCCTCCGTATTCGCTTGATCTATCACCAAGTGACTATTCTTTGTTCCCATAACCGAAAATTGCAATGAATGGATCTTTTTATGATGACATCCCAGCCATTCAAGCATCCGTGACACATATGCTAAAGAACATCTCAAAAACCGACTTTAAAAAGTCTTTGGGTAAATTGGTTGATCGTTCCAAATGTTGTACTGTGTCAAATGGATGCTGTTTTGTATAAATATTACCTTTGAAACATAATACCATGGTTAATTTATTTTTTAACCAAAAAGTTCGGTTATTTAATGAACATACCGTGTATACAGGTACCTAGTTTATGCGACAGTCGAAACGGTTTTCACTGAGATCAGTTTGACTCTGATCGCAGGCATAAACACACAGTTCAGTTCGTTCTGAGCACGCGAAGTGACTTCAATAAGCGCACATTTCTAACCCATCATTATTAAAAATCAGGATATGTGTTATAAATTTAACATGTATTTTGGACAATGTGATTTTGAAAACAACCTCATTTAACGAGGTGAGCCACATTATAATTTATGCATTTGGCAACTTTACACCAGCAAATTCGTTCCTAAACAAAAATTGTTGTGAGTCAAGCCGATTTCAGTGAAAACCATTTCAGATGTCGTATATACATAAGTAAATAACGGTATTGTCGGTATATACTAGAATACATATTGCTGTATAGAAAACAGAAATATTCTCAAATAATCAATCCATAGATAAATCGATCGATCAAGAATCAATTTTCAGTTATAAATACAATACACAGATAA
Source organism: Amiota communis (assembly GCA_037043315.1). NCBI lineage: Eukaryota > Metazoa > Arthropoda > Insecta > Diptera > Drosophilidae > Amiota > Amiota communis. Next base: position 338,155 of record JBAMAV010000243.1, read on the forward strand.
AAATTTGGTCTTTCGTAAATCTTTTAAATACATTAAGATAAATATTTACATATATGTAAGTGTACATAGAATGATCTGTCTGAATTTATATTTAACCCACCTGAAGAAATATAATCCAAGTGCGCCCACATAAAGTCCGCAGTTCCATAACAAGTTTTTTTCTTTTGCTCTTTGTTAATGCAATCACCTGATTTTTAGTTATACAGACTGAATTTTGAGTAGGTTGATTTTGATCAAAGATAGATGTTAGGTTACAAAATAAAGAAAAAAGAAAAAGATGGAAAAAAATGGACATATAAGTGTCGTAGGTGTTTAAATTTTCTATTGCGTTGCGTTGCAACCTAAAAACGATGCGGGCTACATACTATTTTCCATTTAAACTATGGTAAGTATACTATTATAGATACAATTTGTAGCTTTTTATTTGGTTATAATGAAGAGAAAAAGAAGCATACCGAAATTGTAGTCAAAATCAAAACTAAACAACTAACAACATTTACAGGTGTTGAAATTAGTTAAAAAGTAAATCTAGATACATATTGTATCTATTTCTTATATCATTAAAATCACGTTCACAGATCTTAAGTAAGCACGCGCTTAGGGCTCAGCGTGGGCGTGATGATATTGATGTATGTATGGTATCTTCTTGAATTTATTCGATTCTCATTTCATTATTTTTTGTTGGTGACTTCCGCTGGCGTCGTTTGGCAAATATTCGTGTGAGTGTGCGAACAGAATAAGAACAAATTGATAAAAACACAGAAACGAATACAAAAACCAAACATCATGAATATCATGAAAATCTTTAAAGAAGACAAAATAAATAAATTGAAAATAAAATTCCAAAAACTGAACGCGTCCGCCTACACTCAACGATACACAAAATATATTGTGCATCTTTTGAGATACAATGAATATTGATATATCTTTTATCTACTATCTCACCTTAGTATAATTAAAAATTGCCATTGACCAATGATTGTTGTCATGACGATGACGACGACGACGATGATGATGCTGATGCTGACGAAGACGATGACAAAGAATCACCATCATCTTCATTTGTATCGAACTTTGAGCTTCGTTAGTATAATCTCTGTGTTCTATTTTAAATCATCATCATCATTCAAATCAGTTCAACTCTGAGCGGAAAACCCAACAAACAACACAATTATTCATTCAACATATTTCATGATTTTGATATGAGATACAAATTTATAGTACGAGGAGTATAGGAATTTGCAGACAAAGGCATCGTCTTTTATACTTAGTATTTCTGTAAGGAAATTAGAATTGAAGACAACGAGTCTATTTACTTATGTATGGCATAGTGAATGAGCCTTGTTCTTTCTTCTGGTATTTGTGGTTCATTTAATAGTTAATAGTTCAATTTTTAGCTCATTTCATTTGAAATTACTTCAGTGCAGATCACTTAAAGTTAATGATTAAACTCTTGGATACGAGTTAAGTAAAATAACTGTTGAACTTTGAGCTTAAATGATCTGAAAGGCATAGCCTTGCTCAATACACAAAACACAACCTTCAATATTTTTGGGATTACTATCCGTTTTTTCTATTATCCGTCTGTCCTAACACTAATGAATGCTACTATCCATGTATCCTGGTATTTATCTATCATACTAATCATCTACTCTCCTATTCACTTATCCTTTTATTCATCTATCCTACCACTATTTGCATATCGTACTATCCGCTATCCGCTTATCGTACTATCCACCTCTCTAATTGTCCAACAATTCATTTATTGAACTGTTTATTCATCCGATTACCAATCCATGTATTTATTTATTTATCTATTAAATCTAACGATAGATAATAACCAAGACAACAGGTAAAAATTTATTTTGTTTTTATTGTAATGCATTTATCATTGACCCCGACCACGAAACGGAACAGAGAGAAACAAAAAATTTTGAATTTGGAGAGGGGAAAAGCTCAGTTTATTTTTGGGCCCATTTCGTCTTATCAGAGACATTACGAAGTCTGAAGCCTGCAGCTATTTGCAGATTGTATTGCTGCTGCCCATGCACACGATAGGCGAGACTAACACACTATACTACTACTTTCATAAGTGTACTATATCATTGTTAGATAAGAATTCTGTGTGCATTTGTAACCTGATGGTGGTGATTTTCTTGATTCTCTCTATTAAAAACAAATAACAATAATAAACTCAAAGAGAAGAAGACGATGAAGAGGAAGAAGAAATGAAATTCAAACAAATTACAACAAAACATCGTTTTATTGGATTGTGGAGGTAGGGTGGGCTTGGAGGTTGTTCGTACTTTTGTATCTATTATATTATCATCATCAGGGGGTTCGATATGATTCTATAAATGTATAAATGGACACATGTCGAGACATAAATTTCATGATGTTTGCATTTGTTACGAGTATTGTTGTATTGTAGTTATAGCCGATTGAATTGAGATTGGAAATAATTAATGTTGCTTTCCAACTTCATTATCAATACATGGTTTAAAATGCTGACAGCAACAACATCATGGCAATGAAATTGACTCCAATAAAAATAAAATATCAAAGTAACTCAAACCATAATGACTATGATGATGATAATGATAATGTAAAAGATGCCCCTGCCCTTCAATTCGATATTAATACATTTGAAACTTAGGTTAAAGTACAACATTACAATACTACGTGTATAAGTAAAAATCTCTATAGAAAGTTCCCCCAAACAAACTTCCTTATATCAAGTTCCACTATTATTTTAAATGATTACTCGTTCACTTTGGTTGACAAATTGTTTGGACAGTCATTTATAGTGCAATAAGACAATGCTTCGTGTCACAAAGCCAAGATGATAACCAATTTTAAATATATTGGATTGGCCACCTCAAATCCCCGATTTTAATGTTACAGAGAAAGTGTGGGCTTATATAAAAAGAAAAAGAAGTTCATAGTTGACAAGAACGCAAGGTCGAAAGCCTTTGGAATGATATTTCTCCGCAAATCCTTCAAAATTGTGTAAAATTAATACCAGGCCGGTTACAGAAAGTTACCAATTCTAAAGGCAAGTTCATTAAGCTAGTACAATTTTCCTATTAGGTCTTCTTTTCTTATTAATAATATTAGCTTTTTTTCTATCATTGAAAAGATAAATATAAACAAAAAATCGCAATATTTTCTTTGTCAAAATACTTTTTCTAACCGTTGTATAATCGAATGCCAGGTCTATGGGGAACTCGCAATAATTGCGAAGCTCAAAAATGGATAATAATAAGGCAATAAAAGTAGGTAGAACCATTAACGCAGAATGCATTTAAGAGTCTCGACAAAATATCGAAAACATAAAATTATCCTAATGCAGACATATATTTTCTATTGGCGGCAATATGTTAGATGGTTTTGTGTTTTGGAGGTTGTGAAGATTATATCCAATTGATGTTTTTAAAATGTAAAAGATAAATATATTTTGGTATTCTCGCAACTCTGGAAGTTGTGAATGTTTCTTTGTGTGCACCAGTATTACACGCCTTACAGCGTTATAGCTAACTTTGAGCTACCAAATCAAAATATTGCATTTAAACGAAACTTGTTCTGTCCGAAATTAACTGAATTTGCATACTAAATTTCAGCTTTTATAGTTGTAGTAAAACATGCAAATCTTTCATAGATTTGCATCACTTTTTCAAACCAGTATCGCTCAAAATGTGCAAGATTGTTTATTATGGAGACTTATAAACTCATGTTATGCTTTCTCCCTGCTAAATGGATTTTTTGCAAAATATAATAAATTAACTCTTTTTTAGATCCAAAAAATAATGATATATTATTACCCTGCAGTATAAATCTGGTTCGTGCCTAGTCTCTTTGGAACCAGTACTAGTTCCAACTCTATCCCCATGTACATGCATGTATTCAGCTGGTGAATTTAACATATCGATATTATTGGCCATCGCCAGAATTACCGTTCACCAGTTGTGTCAGCGCCTGCATTACCAGCGACTAATGAATTCACTAGCCATCAGTAATGGAAAAAGGGGCTTAAGACTTAGTATGGAAACGAGCACATACTTGTTCGCTTCTGCATTACCTACAACTAACCATCAGTAATTCGATACGGGGCCAGTGAATTACTATCGAAACGGGGAGTAATGCCACCAAGGATACTGGAGGGTTATAATGAATCATATGTCGTAAGTCGAGTTGTTTATGATAATCGTGTTCCTTTTTTTGAGATATTTTATGATTTCTTAATCAAAAATCTTTTCATAATAATGAGATGCTTTACACTATATAGTCTATTATCTGGAAAATAATGATGCTCCTTGCTAAGACATAAGTTTGCATTTTGCGTTTACTTTTTTTATATTGAAATATGTCAATTGGATCGATAGCTTCTTTCTTAAAAGAGGGCTTGAGGGACTCATAAGATATGGTAATTTGTCAACGTTTTCAATGATTTTTTTTTTGTATATTATTTTTAAATAATTTTGCTTACGTTTTTTTTTTTGCTGATATCTAGACTTATTGTTGATACTTTTGTTGTAGATATGGTTATGTTTTTTTTGGTTTGTTGCTTTATTTCCTCAATTTCTTTTAAATTATTTTTGTTGTTGCAGGCTTTTTGTCCAACCCTGTGAGGCCTTACAGCCCACAGTGTTTTGTACAAAGCTTCACTTTGGCGACCTCCTTTTTTCTCGGCTGCGACGGCTTCACTTGGAAAAATGTTTAAATTGCTTTTGTTGAATGCTTCGTCGTCGTTGGTTGCGTTTTTACAATAATTTCTTTTCGTTGCATTGTCAGCATTTTAATTATTGTAAAATTAATTTAATTTAGTTTCTGGAAATTTTCAATTTCAATTTCTGTTTCTTTTTGTGTATTTATTTTTATGCTTTCGTTGTTGTTGTTGTTGCACAAATTCGTATAGATTATTTTATAGGTTTTTTTTTTTAAATTTATCCAAAATTTATATTACCAAATTCCCCTTTAATTAATTTTAATTACAATAATTCAATTAATTAAAATTTTGTAACAAACACATAAAACTTCATTTGACGTCGTAATCATCGTCGGTGTCGTCATTTGTTAATAAACAAATAAAAGAAAATAAATAATTGTTTGCATACATACATTTGTAGGTATACTCGTGTGTCTCTCTTGTGTCTGTTTAAAATTTACATACACACACACACATAGATACATAGGTATCTGCATAAATAAATATATGATGTACCTATACCTATACCTATACCATACAGATAAGTATATGCGCGTGTACAGATATAATTTTGCATTCATGCATTTATTCATTTAGTTGTCGTTTAAATTTTATGCCTTTCTGGTTTTTGGCTTCTCTTTTATCCAAAAACTTCACAAAGTTTTTCATTTCATTTGGGTTTTTTCTTCTTCTTCTTTTTCTGTATAAAATTGTTGTTGTTTTCAGTTTAAATTTTATTCATTTTATTTTATTCTATTTTATTTAAAATTTATTCATGCGACAAGAAAATAAAAACATAGACGAAATTAAAAACCAAACAACCAAAAAAAATGCAATAATAAATTAATCTAACAACTGAGATATGTTTATAGTATTGTATATAGTATACTTATATATTGTAAGTATAGATGTACATATTATAGTTTATTGATATAAATAATATGGAATAATTTTCCAATGTAATTATTTTCTTTATTTTTTTTTTTGGAAAATCAAATTAGGAAAAATTTACAAAATTGAATGAAATAAAATAAATGGTAATTAAAATAAATACATATTGTATAAATGCAAATAAATAAATAAATTTTAATTGCCATTGGCATTTTTTAAAAATAAAAAACAAATATTAAACAACTACATTAGCTTTGGTTCCATTGAATCTTTGATACCTTCAACAATCCACCCTAGCAAGTGGAGAAAAAAATTAAATGAAAAACTAGAAGAAGCAATCGGCAAGTGCTGCCAAGGTGCTCATCGCTATGAAGAGCGATAGAAAGTACACCACGAGGAAGAAAAAGGAGTAGAAACACTAAGAAATTGAATATAAAGAATTTATTTTTTTTTTTTTTTTTGTGTAGCAATTGAAGCACCAACTCTGTGGATACCTAGAAGAAAGCAACACAACTCCAAATTTATAAATTTATAGGACATCTGTACGTACAATTAGTAATAAATTGAAACACAAAAATTCGCAACAATATTTGTATAGTGCTAAAACTAATGGTACTCATATAAGTCTTTCTGCAAAGTACCGCCGGTTATTACTTAACAAATTTCATACAAACAGATACTTGGTTAGAACTTATTTTATTATCTTCTATCAAAGGGTGTCTAGTATACCATATCTCGTCACATTGGATGATTCAATCATTTCAATGGTGTTGCATATTTTACTGTATTGCAGAATAAAAGTGATAATGTGATCTGTACCACTTTTAATAAGATTTTATAACAAATTTGGCATTGAAATTTGGGTTAAAAATGTTAAAATACTTTAAAGGTTTTGATCTAGTAAAATGTTAGTCATTAGTAATATGATAAGTTTGTCGATGCAATGCAATTTGGCATGTGGCCAACTCTGTGATCTATAGAGACTTTACACATCAATTAATCTCAACTAAAGCATAACCAACTGTTGTATGTGTATATGGTGCTTCTTAAATCTATGTAAGTATGTGAAATTGTTCCATTTCATAAAAACTTTGTCATTTATTGACAATTAGGAGACAGGAGTGCCTTAAAATGTCACCAGTCATTCCCTTACCCTTCAGAAATACTGCTTAATGAATTGGATAAAAGCAAAGGCTCAAAATCTAAAAATAAATACTAAAAAAAAAATATACTACCTTATGAACCCAAAGTCCAAGTCAATTTAAAAAATCAAAGTATTGTTGTACAAAACGATGCTGAAACCGGTTTGAACATATGGCATACAATTATGGGGAACTGCAAGTAACACAAATATTGAGAAACTGCAAAGATATCAATCAAAAACGTTGTTACCAATAACAACATACAGAAAGATCTTAATTGTTTTAAAGTAAAAAAGGAAATCCGTAAGTTCAGTATTAGGTAACTAAATGGACTAGAAAGCCATTGCTAGATAATAGTGAAGAGATTCGCAGGCTAAAAAGAATAGACTTCCCCTAATATTAATTTCATTTAGCTTTATTATATTTAAAAATCATATACTTATATATGTGTATATAGTGTTGGTGTTACCATTTTTGTTGTGCCAACTGAAATACAATACCAGTCAGTAACCATTTATAAAAAATCATACCCCATAGTAAAATAGAATATACTCTTCGAAAGCTGAGTCTGAATCTCCACTTAGACTTAATTTGAAAAGAATAAATTTCCTTTCTTTTTTTTTTTTATAATTGGAGAACATTAACCACCGACTTAATGGGTATAAAACATTGACTTGAGAACAAATTTTGAATACAAAAGAACCTTACCACAATTACTGAAGGCGGTTTAATTGTCTTATTAATTTAATGAAGCGAAACTCAAATATCATTGATCAATTACACAAAAAAAAAAAAAATAAAAATTGAAGTTCTATTGTAGAAATATTGTAGATTCCCTATTTATGGATCATACGGTCTATTTATTTACTATATTTTTACTACATTTTAGAGATGCAATGTATTGTAAATATGAATATGATTATGAAAATATGAGTGTCCATTTAAAAGAGGTTGATATACAATTTGTAACTATACCTAATGTAGAACCAAAGCAAAGACTATGAAATGAATACACTGGACTCTATTTCTCGCAAAGGAATGATTAAAGAATATTGTATAAGAAGGTTGAAAAATTTATTAAGACAAATTAAGAATCAAATTATATTGCACAATGTACAATGCATAATTATAAAATATTTTTAATAAAACAATGACATATGAAACTTTAGTAAAATACAGAAAAGATGTACTTAAGTATAAGCAAAAGCTAGGAAAATGTTATGGAATTTCTTTGAAAACACTCGTTGACATAATTATTGTCACACTTGATTGCTGCTGCCACTTTGGGTTGCTGCCACTTTTTTATGGTTGCTGCTGCTAATGTTGCTGTTGAACTTTTGTTTGGTAAAGCAATCAAGCGACAATGCATGAATGTATCTACATAGATACATGCGTATGTATGTATGTGTGCGATACGAGGAGGAGTATGTGATAATCAAATAAACGTCGTCAACGACACACACACACACACACTCACAAAAACAAAGCAAGAAAATATAGTTGAGCAAATAAAACAAAAAAAATTTGAGTATTTCTTATTTTTGTGTGGCAGCAGGCTAAAAACGCGTGTGGCACAAACAAATAACAAATAACCCAAAAACAAAAACACAAAAAAAAAGAGAATGCAAGAGAATGAGAGATAGTGAGCGAGAATGAGAGGGAGTGAACAAGAGAAAGAAAATAAAAACAATAATAACAAGAGAGAGAGAGAGAGAGAGAAGAGCAGCAACATGGAAAACTTGTATGGCATATATAAATAAAACAAAATAACACATCAGCAGCATCAGCATCAGCATCTGAAGAATCTCATACTAAGTAAAACTTTTTAGGTTTTAGGGGACAAAGGCAGCACCGAAGCACGGCAAAGAAGTAAACTGAAGAGGAGGATGGCGGGGAGTAGAGGGAGTAGAGAAATGAAAAGAAAATAAGAAGCCACAAAAACAAAACAAAACAAAATAATAAATAAATAAAAATAACAGAGGCAAGATTGAATGATGAAGAAAAATTGTATCTAATAAGATGAGAGGAGTAAGTAGCACCCACAAATAAAACAAAAAACAGAAAAACAAACAACTATCGAAATGAAAATGGAAAAACTACTAATAAAAACAACTACAACAACACCAAACATTGCAGAGAGATACTTTTTTGTTCATTATTTTTTTGTTTTACAGATACCTTTCACATATGCAATAGAAAAGTTGGAATGTTATTATCACTTTGTTTTTATCGTTTGTAAAACGCTTTAAAGAAAACATTTCGAAGTGCCCATCATCACATTATGTAAATAAACACACACACATCAAAAGAATACCATATACTTACTATAGTAGTAGTGTATGGAAGTAATTAGCGTCATATGGGAGAAGTCAATCTAATCATTTACATTATTTTTATAATAACATTGTTCATAAGTTTTTTCAAATATCATCATACTTAAAATTGAGTCTATAACAATTTGTAAATATGACATATGAGTATACTTATGTTTGTCATGTCATTTTGCAATTCATTTAAAAATTGTCTGTCATTTAACCAAATCTCATAATAAAATTTGTGCCAATGGCATTATATTAATAAATATTACATATTGTACGAGTATATGAAGATGATAAACATTATTTTGTATAAGAAATTAATCTACTTAATCATCTTGGTCCATATATAATTCATCAGTTTTTCAGATCTCATATGGAAATTTTGTGCATATCCAATTGGAAATGGATCTCTGCAATCCATTGAAAATTGACCCATAGTTTTATACAATAGATAGATACAAGTATCATACTGTAAACTGTTTAGGTAATGCACACAAATTATAATATACAATATATTTTATTCAATTGAAATTTGTACATACACATGGTACCATGTGGTACGTTGAGTTTATGCAAAGTATAAGTCTTCATATATTGTATCAACTGATGCATTCTTGACTACGGTAATCATACAATAGTTTGATGAGAATACTATATGTACTCATTTAGTAAAGTTGCCCAAAAGTATCATTCATTATTTATCATTTGTCATTAAACTTGATAAAAATTTATAACAAAGATTATTCAAAATGGAAGTAGTATTGTAATTGAATTACAATTACTCATAACTTTCATGATATGAATTGGGTTTGGGATAATACAAATATAAGTTTAAATAACAATATTATATTTGAATATGTATCAACTCTATTTCTTTGGTATTATACGTGTATATTATGTTTGGATGAATTGAATGAATTTATTTCTTTCATAGCATACATATTATTATCATAGTTACTTGCATCCTAAGATATACAAGTGTGTACTACAATACATACTTAAATACATATGTACATGCTAGTATGGTATGTTACCTAATCAAAGTTATGAAAACAAACGAAAAGTTAAACAAAAAATGAACAGAAAAAAAAATTTCTTTTCTTTCTTCAAAAAAACAGCTTTATTATTTTGAAATATTTCATTTTAAAATTTTATGATGTATTTATTTGTCCTATAATTGTAGTTAATCTTGTTGCTGTTGTAAATTGCATAGTCATAAATCAAAAATCATCTGTTAATGTCCTTACATACTTATTTATCATTGTACAATCATGTGATTTTCAAAGCAAAGTTTCTCCTCTCACATGTGAAATTATGAAAACTAATAACGTTTCTAGGCACACACATGAATGATGCGATTTATCAATTAATCATCAGTCAATTCATTCTTTCATTGGTTTTATCTATTCTTCCAACTGCACCAATGATTTGATACATAGTACTAACTAGGTCTATGCATATATATCTCATGACTTTGACAATCAACTAATCTGAACCTTGTTGCATTCTTTAAGTTTGAGATTTGACTATAAAAATCAGTTAAAAGAATTCAATATAATTATATATTTTGTATCTCTAAACACAATAGTTCTGACTCTGCTTACTTCTAAGTATGCACAATATGGTACACTCACTAACTGATACGCAGCGTACAAATTCGCTGGCAGAAGATAGTAATGTATAAATATATAAAATCGTAAACGTCTTTTTTTTATGTGAACGCTAATCTCAGAAACGGCTTATCCGATTCTCACTGGTGTAATCAAAATCGACCTACGAAATCAAAATTATTATTATATTAATTTGTTCTCAATTCACAGTTTGTTTTGTTTAAATTAGAGTTGGATCTTAGTAGCGCTATGACAAAAGAATCCAGTTTGATGGTACTGAAAAAATCTATGAAAAATGTCCTGTAATAGTTTCCATAAAAACAAATGAACCTCTTTTGCCAGATTAACAAACGAATGAATATGATTAGATCGATTCCCCATGGGACTGTTTTATGGGATCTTCATCTTCAATGGTTCTTAGTGCGTTAGTTCATGGTTCTTACTATATATTTTATACTCGTACAAGACTAGATGGTAAGACATTTGAAATGAGTGTGATAAATTAAACAAAATATATATTTGCAAATGTTTTAAATTGTATTTAAATATACAGTAATTTGTTTTTGCTCTATTTACACTTAATTACTGATCTTTCTCTCAACTTGTACTGAGTATAAGTAGCATGTTTTATAAAGATTGGGTGAGTGAGCATTGAAGAGGGGGAGTGATTGCTTTTTGTCTTCGTTTTATTTTTTACTTGTGCCACTTTCTTTTTGTTTGGTTTTTTTTTGCAAAATAAAAGCAAAGTGAAAATTATGAAATAATAATAATCATACGCACTGTTTTATTTAATGGAGAAATAGTAAATAAAGAAAATACATATAAGAAAGATAATAGTTATGACAATAACAACATTCAAAATGCATATTGTTGTTATTATAATTGGTTTTTTTTTTTTACTCATAACAACAAAAATATGTTATAAAGAAGATTGAGTATCTAAGCAACAAATATACTTAAATACAAGGAACAAAATGCTTGCAACTGCTTTGCTATTTATTTATTTTTTTTTTTTTTTGTAGACTAAGAAGATAGTAATAATAAGAAGAAGAGTAATAACTAGCAAAAACAATCTCATTAATTTATAACGCGGTTCGTTTAATTTTTATGTCACTGACGATTTGATCTTGTATTCAATTTTAAATTTGTATTTCCATTTTCTTTGTATTCATTAAAGAAAATTATTTATCTTTGATATATAAACTAATCAAAATCTAACATAAACATACCCATAACATAAAATTTCAGTGGAATAGATTATATTCGCTAACAACCAACAGAAAATGTTTAATATTAACTTTATTTAACTAGTTAGCGATTGACTTTAGGTTAGATTAACTGCTGGGCAAAGTGAACAACAATTTGTTCATACCACTCGATCTCCAATACCACAGAACGGTTATCATTCAAACAAGTTATACAACAGTATTCCCGAAGCTAGTCAATAGATAAGAATTATGGGTTTCTTGATGGTCCATCAATTTGAAACAATAGCATAAACCCTAAAAGAAGTGTTCTTCTCAAAGTCATATATATGTGTGCAAACGAGATCTACTATTACAAACAAGGAAACACATACTTATAAGAAAAGAAAATCCGAGCATAATACTTAATGCAAGATTCAAAAAAAAAAAAACGTCTCCATGATATTAGCAATATTACCAATTCCGGATGGAAAGACTTTTCCAAATTGATGACAGAAAAATAGATTGTAATGCTAAAAATTATGTGATAGTTACAGTATTATTATTGTATTATTGTTTGGGTAACGTGGATTTAGGTAGGTCAAGCAATCTGAGATTAAATCTTCATTGAATTTCAAACATGAATGAAGGCATCGTTTAACAAACTTATTAAACATCTTTGATAATATTTAAGAAAAATCAAAAATAAAGATAAAATAAAAGAAAATCACTTAAAATTGCTGTTACAAATTACTATCTAAGTTTTTGAGTTACTGAACTGGAATTTTATCGAATTTCTACTGAAAATTTTTGTATACCTTACAAATGTCCAGAAAAACATATGTCGGAAACTTCATAAAGTATTGTATAATTAAATTAAATTGGACGTAAGTATGTGTTCCTTGATTTCAGTCTACAGCCAAAACTATACATCGCAGACAAATGGTCTATGTGTGTGACAGTAGCCCCAAGTCCTCCCATCGTGCACTATGATGGTTGTGCGTCGATGGTTATAAGGGTGTGGAAGATATGGGGGTAGACTTTTTTCTAGACAGTTCCAGAATTTTTTCGAAATTTCTACAATGTTCTGGAATATTCTAAAATTCTCACAGAAGCGGGAACTTACACCTAGTTTATAACAAACATAAATACACATATGATTAATTGATTGGGTCTCTCGGTCGTTGAGCAACTGCACTAAAAGAATCCATTCAAGATCATGATTATTGTTAATCTCTTTAATTTTTTCTTGAAATGTTGAACCAATCGAACAAATATTTTACATATTATAGATGCCAATTATGTATATGTTTATTTACCCAAAATATTGTGTGTATTAATGAGGTCTTGGATGGAAAATTTATGCATTTCTTAAGATATTCATACAAGATTTTACAAGAATAAATGTGATTATATTGTAAGCTTCTTAGTAAACTGAAATTAATGTTGTGTTTAATAAAAAAAGTATTAAGAAATCTATCGAACTATACAAGCATGTATGTAGATGTACTAATATAAATGATATGCCGCATATTCAAAGTCCTACAACTAACGGCTCTACCGATTTGGCTGATTTTATCGAGACAATATTTAGAATAGTAGAAGTCTCCAAGAGGTTGTTAATAAGTTCTACTGGATCCGTTTAAGTCTTTCCAATACCCGTTCATTACACTTAGCAACTCTGCCATAGAGTTCTATGTTTCGTAATTTTTGTTTGTTGAGAAGGGAAGCACGAATGTTTGCGGTGTAGCCGTACTGCTAGTACTAAAATCTTGCTAGCAACTCTTCGAAGTTCGTTTTCTTTGTCTTTGATCGCGTATTTGGGCTTTTGTAGTGTAAGGGATGTGAGAGGTAATTGCTTGGCAAGTATTGCTGCGTGAAATTACAAGGCAAGAAACAAGTTGCTTAGTGTAATATGGGTACAAAGAGTACAAATACAATGAAATTATCAGGCCATGGAAGATGTTCGCCTACAGGAACCTAACTTGGTCCACGACTAGAAATCTTACTGTATATACATACAAATCAAGTGGTAATTATTTCTGTTTCATAGATTAGAAGATTTAAAATTTTATAATAAAAAAATGGTTGAAGTTTTCAATCTTTTGTTAACTTTTTTTAAGTAATATTTTCAAGTATGTTTCTTTCATATACAATACATGTATGTACTTCTTATTTTTATTATTATTTAATTTATTTATCAATTATTTTCGCATTATCTCAAAAACAAACAAAACAAAAAAATACCATCTATTGTTATTGCTGATGTTGGATAAAAGAAAAACATGTACATTCTTGAGTATAAAAGAAAAACGTGCAAAACACAAACAAAAATACTTCAAAAAAGAAATCAATAAATATGTACATTGTAAGTATAGAAGAAACTATCAACAATAACAATGGCAACAACACAAAACAAACTTTGAGCTAATAAAACAAAAACACAAAGAAAACACAAAAGCAAATCAACAACAAATTTATCACTTTATTTGTTTATTTTTTTCCTATTATTATTATTTGTTTTTGCATTATTTAATTTTTTATATTTTCAATTTTTCTGTTCGTTTGATTTTCATTTATTTGACGTATAGAATTATTTTTTTTTTAAATGTTTTTATCATTTTATCTTCACCACACAAAACACACAACAAACAAACAAACAAACAATAATATGTAAATAACACAAAACTCTTTTTCTTTTTTCGTTTTTGTTTTTGTAATTTTATTTAATATTAAGAAATTTTCCTTGTAACAAAAACCACATTTGGATGGTAAAAAAAAAAAAAATAAAATTGAAAACACAACAATATCAATGAAAAAAAAATATAAATGCATAAATGACGATGACGACGACGAAGAAGAGAAACGTGTTTTCTTGTGTATTTTCTTTCTTTTATTTATTTACGTTCTATGCCGCTGAACAAGCATCACAAAATAAAAACAACAAATTCAACGAGACACAAACTTTTTGCCCCATGAAAAACTTTTTGTTTGCTCAAACACAACTGCCGATCTGCGCTCTATCAACGTCAACGCACGAAATCCGAAAGCCGAATGCGAACTGAATTCACTCGCCACAGTCACAGAGTCACAGCGAGCGAGTGTTGCTGTTGCTCTGCCGCTGCTGCAAACGCCGGCATACAGCAAACGAAGAAGCAAGCAAGTAACGACAACCAACACCAACAACAACCGGCCAAGCAACTTTGCTTGGCGTTTTAACTAAACAAAAGCCCCAGTAGCGAATCATGACAAGGAATTTGTTTTGCTTAGCAGCATCGGCGACGGCATTAGAATGTTGTAATGTTGAAAGGCAGTCAGGCAGGCTTGGCAGTCAAAGGCATTGGTGTAGCACAGTAGTTTCACGATATTTCGAACGAACTGATTACTATGATTATTTATTTACTGAATTTAAAGAACAGAAAGCATTTGTTATGCAAGTGGATTTATATCACAAAATTTGTAGTTTTGTAACACATACTTTAAACTTGCTTATTACTATTATGATATAAATTTTAAGCTACATATTGTAGTAACAACTACAAATAAAAGTTTATTGACTTAATAAAGGTGTAGTCCCTAAAGGTTAGATAGTATCTAATTTGTAAGGAAATACGAGTTGCTGAAGATATCATACATACACGTACATATGTAAGCAAATTAAAATCAGCTAACATTTTTAATTGAAACTACATATTATATATATTTATTAGAATTAAGATTATAATTGTAAATTATAACCCAGTCATTTTTAATACAAGCAATAGCGACCGTGGCCTTCAGCTCAGGAAGAAGAAGGATAGGAAGAGAAATTAGAAAAGTGCAGGACCAAACTTGAGCAGAAATCGAACCCGCGACTCTAGTTTGTCAGCTCAACGCACTTACCTCCGAGCCAACAAGCCACTCCAATATTTTATTAGTTTAATGTATTTAATGTACAATATCTTCGAATTATTAATACTTTAATTTATTCATTTTTCTTCCCTTTTCTCCTCATTATAAATTTTAAGAATTGACTTCTTAGATGCATTAGTTAACAAATTAGGTAAGTAGTAACGCTCAAACTGTAACCTAACAGCATCTCTATTTAGTTTTTAATTCTTCTTTAAGTAAAATCAGAGTTTGTATGCGATATACATACGGGTACTTGTATTTTTTAGGAACTATAACATAATACTACTAGCCTCTATTCTTTTGTATTTCCTACTAACTGATTGTTTTTTGGAATTAGCCCATATTATATTAATGTGTTATACAAGAAACATGACTGAAATACAAATAGTAATCAACAACACAGTATCCCCCCCATCGGTTAACAAAGTATTCGGTTAATGAAATTCCAAAAAATCGAGGTTCAACTGTAATAAATTTATTTAAGTTTTTTTTTTACCGTTACTATGCATTGCACTACTGGGTTATATGTAAGGGACAGAGAATGCAGGCTATGCTCTTACTCTCTGAGCAAATGTTTTTATGCTTAAAAGAGTGAGTGGCTTTTTGAGTGCAGCAGCAACATTAGCAGCAGCAGCAAATTTTAAAGTTTATGCTTTGCATTTATACAGTGATCTGGCGTCCGCTCTCTCTATCTCTCTCTTTCTCCTTATATTTCATCCATTATATAGATTTACATTCATACGTATGTATGTAGGTATTTGTGTTGCAATACTTTGGCTAAAGTATAGTATTCTCTTTTCTTTTGAAGTTGTTGCTTGCCTGCATTTGCCATCCTCACCCACTTACTAAATCTCACCCGCCCGCATTTATTTTGCATTTTTATGTTGCATTTTTAGTAGCGATTGTAGCGACAACAATTTTGTATTTTGCAAGGTCTCCTCTCTCCTCATCCTACACAACTCAGAGAGAGTGAGTCTGTCTCCGTGTCTGTCCCTGCGCTCTTTGAACTTTATACATTTGTACACACACTCTTACATATTGGAACGGATCTACTTAATCGTGGGTGGAGTAGGGTGGTGTATTGGGGGATCTTATAAGAGAATAACTGTAATTAAAGCGAAAGTATGACTCATACTTTAATGTTGCTCTGTCCATCCATTCATTCCTCCGTCCGTTCGTGTCTTTTGATCTGTTTATCCATTCATTCGTTCGTTCGTTCGTTTGTTTTAATTGTGCAAAGAGAGGAAGAGAGGGATAAATGAAAAAGTTCAAACTGAACTAAAAGACCGCAAAGATCTTGTCTAAAGATAAATTCTTATAAACAGAAATGTATCTATACATCTGACGACGAGCGCATTGAACAAGTGTGCACAAAAGGCTTCTCTTTGTTTTGTTTTGTTATTGGTTTTTTTGTTGTCATTGTATTTATTGGCACCATCACGCAAAAAGGTACTATACTTTACATTACATTTTGTTACGTTACAGGTCCGGCAGGAAATTTAATTGAGCCCCATTGATATTGTTGCTTTTTAATTCGATCGATTGTCAGTCAATGGATACTCTTTCATTTCCTATGCCATTTCAAATTTAAATTAATGAAAAATAAACGCTCCTGGACACGTTGTGCCATGAATTGTTTGTTACGCATTTCCCTGTTTCAACGGATAATGCTGAACATAGACATACACATCATGAAAATACATTGGCGTGTGACTCGTGTCTCCTGGTGTTATTCGAGATATTTTGGCATGACTCGGTGTGATTTGCTATGACTCGGTATCACACTATTTTGATATAATATGATTTCGCTAACAAAACAGTATGACTGCGAGTGAGAGGAAATGGGAGAGCATGCATCGGACGGGAACACTGTGCTCACTATGAAAACGAGTCGTGGTGTTTTTGATAGCTTTGATATTGATAGTGTTGCATGTAGCACATGAGTCGTTTGGCCGAGAATGGATACTTACATATCTGTTAAGTGTTGACTCCTGCATACACACATATATGGATGGTTTTTGAAAATTTAAAAGAGCTCCGCGTTTTTAGTTCACATTATTACTCACTCACCCACACTTTGAGATGAAATTTCATGTTAGAATTGATTTGGTTTGATGTCTGTGGAGAGCCACAGTTAACAAAATCGTAATAAATGTTTGATGTGTATGACCTATTTAACCGCAGTCGACGACAGTATAGTTAGTGGCGGTGGCGCTCGCCTTTTGTGTATTTAAAGTTCGCGCGAGTGCCGCCGTTTGTTGTTTTTTGGTTTATTATAATTTTTATTTTTTTTTATTTCTCATTTTTTAAAGCATCGTCATTTTATTCATGTACATATCTACGCACATACACACTCAACATGCATGTATATGCACATTGTCTCTCTGATCAGAATCACAAAGCGTAACATGCATAATGAAAACAATTCGGGGTGTACCCCAATAAATAGCGGGACTACATTGCCACTGGTGACTTCTTTCTAAAGAGAGGGAGTAGTGAGTGATGACGGCAAGAGTGAGAAGAGAGTCAAAAAAGTAAGGCACAACGAGAAAATGCACACTGCAATGCAGTAGCACACAAATACAGTCAAACTTCCATAGCTCGAACAAAATCGAATTTCAGTAGCGTTATGAGCAGAATTTCTGTACAATTTTGCTCCTATAACTCGAATATCTCTATAACTTCTATGCATCCATGTTTTAAATATTGTATGTACATATCTCCATAATTCGAACAAAAGAATTGGAACATGCATTCTTAAGTAAAACTTTTCGCGCCAATCCGAGATTATAAAGATCATTTTTGTCTCCAAAAAATAAACTTACAAAGCAAATAGAAGTTTTTTTTAATATTACATACTATATGACATCCAAATTGCAACTTTTAGACTTAGGAGTCACCCAGTAACCACTCAACAGAGTCAATCAAGCTTCATGTTTAAGCGAATGTAAGCCGGCATAGTTATTTTACAATTCCTAACGCAGAGACAGTTAAATATCTTCATAGACGACTTACATAGCGACCGCATATCATGGCAAAAACGAACCATCTAAATGCGAAACTTCGGCAAATGTACTGGCTCATTGGACGCCACTCCAGATTCAAAATACTAAATAAGACTAAAGCAATATCACCCGCTAGACTTTTCATTAAGAGCATCAGGCTAATAAACCCAACTTTATGTAACTCTTCCCATTTTCCATAACCCACCTTTCTCTTTCCCCTTTAAAATGTTTCAAACCATCGTGTAAAAATGTATTGTATATATGTTATGTATATTTTCAAGGGTGTATACAGCTGTCAATGTAGGGGGCGGGGGCAACCTTTTTTAGTAGTCCTTAGCCATGTTTTTACTCTTCGTATGGTACTGAAGGATTATTACTACTAAATTATTATTTATCTCTTTGGTAAGTCTAATCCTTGAATACGCATCTTGTGTGTGGGACCCACAGTTTAAAAAGTATAGTGATAGTATTGGATCTGTTCAAAAATAATTCTTGCTTTTTTGCCCTGCGTAGTTTACACAGGGATCCTAACATCAACCTTCCATCCTAACAAAGCCGTCATTTCGCGTTTTATATCAATCGTATAACCTATAGATTGACCTGGTATCTAAGTCTATTTCTTCCGATCAGCTAAAATTTAATCTTTTAACTCATCTTAACACTTAGCTTTCCAATAACCGATTAACTAAATTTCATTTGTTCTCATTTTTGGAAATTTTAATTTATGTTACTAGTAAAAATTTGAATCTAAAGTACCTATGTTTTAAGTCTTAAATTTATTGTTATAGTGAATGCTTTTGTATATGGCTGATGACGTTAGGTCTGTAGCCGCAAAGTAGTTTACTTAGTTTATATTGCATGTCTACTAACCCCAGTAGTTCAGTACCGAAGTGACTTGTGGTCGATACCCAGTCTTGTTCCGTTTTTAATGGACCACAGCTTGTGCGGGCTCTGGGGGGAAAGTGGCGTAGTAGTTAAAAAAATAAAATATTTTGCTATTATGCACATAAAAATTACAAAAGCACTGCGTCCAGCAGCGCTATGCAACTGGTAAGCATCGTTCCTTGTAGCAGCACTCAGCTTTTCTAGGCCCACAACTATTTCACAATAGTGTTTTTTGCATTCGATTATACTTTGAAACTTTTCTGACCAGGTTTTTCACAAAATGAGTGTACATTTGGATAAAAATGTATGAAATTAATTGCTGTCACCAACTGCCACCATCCCAAAGTTGACAATTGATATTCTAAGAAACTGGTGTCCCTTTTATCCGAGTAGTGGAGCATTAAATAATCCTTAATCATGGTCTAATCGAGTGGAGTGCGGTACCGCTACAACTATTTTATGTCGAACAATGAAGATGACTTACCTATAATTTTCTTGACTCATAACAGTCGAAACATGATGGAAAATAATATCGATATGACATGGATAAGATGGAATCCTATTATCTAATGCTATATTTGCATTACAATCTTCTTCCCAGATAATGATATTTATGAGTATATTATGGTTTAGAACTTATCAAATCTAACTTGAGGTTATGACAAAGGTTTGATAAAAGAATGTACGAATTCAACAAACCAAACATAACATTATATTGTAGTTATAATGAACTTTTCTATAGCTCGTATTCTTAATAAGTGTATACTTATCTACAATATATTTGTTGTGCATTTATGCAGTGTTCGAGTTATGGAAGTTCGACTGTATTTGTAAACATACATAAATTTTATATGGTAAATGCATGCACTGCAATGTTTAAATTTATGTCATGCGATAAAAAGTTAAGCAACAAGAGTGAGTGAGTTGCAATGAAAAATACACAAAATAAATACAATCACACACACATACTAGTCAAGCGGTCATACTATAGTATATGTGAGTGTAACTCAATGAGATCAAATTCAAAGTTAAAAGAGACAATTGGACACCAAAGGGATCAGGAGAAATGGGAGATACTATCTGTTAGAGTGAGTGTGTTTGTGTTTGATCTTCAATGCAAGAATTTATTGTTTGCATAACCACCCAACACCCAATTGTCATTGTAGTAACTCGCTTCCAATGCAGATTGCATGGAAAATGGGAGATTGATGATCCTTAGTTAACAAAATCCGATCCTTCTGGAACATGGACCCAATTAGCACGGCTATTGCATGTTATGGTGCCTCATGCGATATTCTTTGCTATTCTTTTGTGATATGTAAGTAGTTTGTTACAATATAGTGAATTCTTTCATAACCAGACAATCAGCATTTAAGAATCCGGCATCCAGAAAGTAAATGGCTTAAAATGGTTGTTAATCCAACTTTATCTTATGCTGAGATGCTATTGAATTACACGTATATAAGAACAATAGAATTTTTCTTTTCTAAAGTAATTATCAATTTCATTGGCACATGGAATGGGAATTTTTGCTTAGTCATTTAATCAAAATATGTCCACTCATGAACATTCTAAAATGTACTGTGGTGTGACATTTGACTGTGGAACTAAAAATAGTAAATGCAAACCACAGTAATGTGTATGCATGCAAACACATGCCACTTACGCCACTTACTGTAACCGCAAGAATTTCCATACTTCCTTCCTTTCTTTCATCCTACTTTCAACCATAAATATTTCTCCTCCCCCACTCACACTCATTTAAGGGGATATCAAATACCAACCATACACACACATATTGTTACAGAAAGCAGCAACCAATATAAATTGTATTATGGCCAAATTAATTGTTTTTACCGGGCAAACCAAAAGACGGACTAACTCACTCTCGACCTTCTCCTCCCTCCTCCTCGAAACCCCACTCATTCCAATAACTTGCACATTAAACTAAGAGAACAAAAACATACATATAAATATTGTACAAGAACAACAAGAATAATATGCATAAAGCATCCGAAGAACAATGACAACAACAATAACGACAAGGACATTAATAAGGCCCAAAGGATGTG
Source organism: Amiota communis (assembly GCA_037043315.1). Lineage (NCBI taxonomy): Eukaryota > Metazoa > Arthropoda > Insecta > Diptera > Drosophilidae > Amiota > Amiota communis. The sequence goes on from JBAMAV010000243.1 coordinate 359,858, forward strand.
GTGACATTAATTGCGCCACACTCACAAACACGTGTACACATAGACACATACTATACTATTGCATATAGAAGAGAAAGGGAAAAAGTGGAATGCCAACGTTAATGGGAGGAGAGACTAAAGTCGTTGTCGTCACGCATACTCATTACCACAAATATTTATCGCATGCGATTTCAAATAAACTATTTGCAACATGTTTTATACGTTATGATACAAAAACAAGAATCTACTATATACATCACCACAGGACTGCTGCCTACATAGCAACCTCCTCAGTTGTATTTAATAGTTTTCCAAATTTAATGTATGCAACACGCCTAAAACAATCGTTGAAATCGCTTAAAATCCAATAAGAATAGACGCTTTCTATTTACTACACTCATCATACACATATACGACAATAATTGCATGAGTATCTATAGACAGAAAACGGGTATTGGAGAAAGAGAGAGACACACACATTTTCAGTTTGTCATCATTAATAGGCAAGAAATTATTATTTAATCCTTCGCATTAAGCATTCATTGTTTTGTTTTGTTTTAACTTAACTTGAATTCAAATTCACAAGGATTTCCCTTTACCCAAACCCCAGTCGTACAAGTATTGACGATAATGAGTAAGGATTCATGAGCGTTTTGCGGTTTTGCTTCCCCCACAAACAAATTCCCCTGTCTGCCTGCCTCACATTAATTATTTGAATTAATTATTGTGTGTGGCATTAATTTTGATTTATACCATCCAAAAATTCCAATTGGATTCACATTATAAGAGAAAATGGAAAAATTGGAAGCATTTAAGATAAAATACTGAGTTTTCAAAAGATTAAATGAGCATTTCCTTAAAGTCCTACTACCCACACCCAAAATACGGTAATTTACTTAATTCTGGCAAATATTGGTTTCCTAGCCACAGGTGGTGATCGAATTCCTGATTGCCCCTCGTAGCGCATATTGTAAGTAAATAGGACTGAACCTGAAAAGAAAACTTAACTGGCAAGTTCACCCCAAGAGCAAGCGTTGCAAACTTATCATAATACAATATGATATATGTAGTTTGAAGTTGTTAGTTTGTCATTTTACTAACATTAAGATATCAGAGATTCCAATCAAATATTCTGCGTATTCTGCACACCATTCCCCGAAATGAAACTTGCAAAATGTTGAATGAATTTAGTGGATACACGTGCTTACTAAAGAGGTTTGAACCTTTGGGATACTATTCAGATTCACTAAATCCACATAAAATAGATTTAAAATTATTTTCACAATTTTAGGGTAATCGATGACAGTCGTCCTATATATTGATTAAATAGTCTTCGAAATTTTTCAGGGCTGTCAAACTGAATGTTATAAATTTGTCGTTTGATCTCTAAGTATGTGTACCAAACACATAAAAGCACTACACTTTCCAGATATCGGGGAACTTAAACTGAAAAATTAAGGGACAATGAGAAGTGGATGTGGCTTAGAGGCCTAAGTAGGAATGAGACAATTTCTTAATAGATTCAGATATGTTAGCGAAGTTACCAAAGGATTTTGTTTTTTTTTTTCGCTTAAATGATTGTAATTAATTAATTACACAAGTCTACAGCCAATATGTGTAGACTATTGGATTGCTGATTTTATAATTTTTTTACGAAGTATCCAGTAATTTATTTATATAATTAATTTAAATGAATTGTTGGTTGAGGGTGTCAAGAATATGCCATTAGTTGATGCTCATAAGGTTTTGCTACCTTCTCTGCACATTCAACTCGGATTGATAAAAAACTTTGTTAAGGCTTTAGATAAGAATAAAATGCTTCAAATACCTTTCCGAATCTAAGTAAAACCAAGCTTTAAGAAAGAAAAATTCTGAAGAACGATAAGTTTGAAAAGGAACAAAACATTGTTCAATTTCAAGTCTGGAAAACATTTAAAAGTATTGTCACAGAATTATTGAGAAACAAGAAGTCGGATACGTATGAAGAACTGATTGAAAATTTACTGAAAAACTACCAAAAAATTGGATGTCACCAACAATTTCATTTTCTACATTTTCATTTAAGTTTTTTTTTTCAGAAAATATAAGTTCCTTTATCACTAAAGGGAGACAGGTTTCACAAAAGTATTTTAACCATGGAACAGAGATATCAAGGACGCTGGGAACTTGCAATGATCGGTGATTATTGTTGATGCCTAATAAAGGAAAGGTATCAAAAATCTATACTAAGTATTTATAAAATTGCTTTTATCAAGCACAAATTTTCGTACGTTTTTTCATTGTTTATGCTTTGCTGCTTCTTGGATTTTGTGTTGTTGTTGTTATTGTTATTGTAGCTTATTTGTGCCTCTCACTTATGAATAACTGTGTGGAGAGTATTACGCCTTGCGTTCTTTTCTTTGATATTCACTGAGAACGGATAAAGAGAAAAACAGTAAAATCTCTTAAAACTCTTAAAAACAACCTCTAAAAAGATAAACAATTTACACACAAAATTTTGGTATTCCGGGCAACTCTAGAATATCGTTACATTAGCCAATAGGTTATTTATCATAAATTTTTTTGAAAAGCTTTATTGTAATGTAACTCGAACTCTATACCTAACGGATTTTTTAACTTTCTAGGTCAAACTTAGGAACCCTCGAAGATAACAATGCACCTATAGTCATGTCAATTGCAGTTTTTATTTGTGTTGTATGACTTGTTTTGAAGATTTTCAATTCGACATAAATTTTCGTGATTTATTCAAGAAAGTAATTTTTCTTTGAACTTATATGATAATTTTGAATCGAATAAGTACGTACAACTTATCAAAGGAATCAAAAATTGCAATAAAATTGGGGAGAACTTTTTTGTTCATCTTCAATGATGATGAATAATTTGTAGATAATTAAAAATATATGTAATTTAATGTTTTGTTGTTTTGGGTAATACCAATTAGTCATCAAAATTTATACTATTGTATGTGGATGAAATAAATACAATATCTTGAAATTGGTAACATTTCTAGTTTTTAAATTAGAATTATCAATGATAACTGGTTTCTTTTATTATACATTTACTACTTTATTTTTTAAACTTTTGCTTTCAACTTCTGGTACAATAGTTTTGTAGTCACCATGTTAATATGAATCATACTTTTGATGTGTTTCTATTTATTTTATTCGAAGCTATAAATCTTTAAATTTGACTTTGCTCTTTTGAATCGCAACTATTTAAGTCTAAAGTTGTAAAGTAATTTTTGTGGATTTAATTGTTTCAAAATTATTTAAAACCTTTGGCGCATCTCATTTTGACCATTTCAATTCGCTTATTCTTATTACCACTGCCACCATATAACCAAGATCCTATGAGAGAAACTGATGGTGTTTAATGGGAATAATCTGGTTTATAACTCAGTTTATGAAGTGTGATTGTAAAGTATTTTTTATTGCCTCTGCTTTTTGCTTAAAATTCAAATGTTATTGTATTGTGTGCGTTCTAATCAGAGAAGTTTTAGAAAAAATAAAATAAAAAGAACACATTTTTCGTATTTTAGTACTCATTTCAATTTTTATTTATTTTTTTATGTACTCACTTATATATGTATACGAGTATAACCGAAACAGAGGGGATTTAAAATCCATAAAGTTTTTATGAAAATTATTGTTTCGACATAAGGAATTGATTGACTCCCTGACTCTTGCAAATTTTTTCAAGTTACACAACAACATTTTTAATATGTTCAACACATCTTTCATTTTTAATATTTTTGTAACTTTTAAAATACGAGGACAGTTTAATAAGTCACCTGTTTTAAAGATTTTAAATGCAACAGTGCTTCTGTCAACTACCATATGTGAATAGACTACTTTCAAATGAATATTTGGACAAGAAAAATATATTCGCACAATGGGTGGGACACTTCAAAGGAGTGTTCAGCCATGTACAACCGCAAACCGAAGAAGTTTTTACGTCGTTTCGTAACCGTGGACAAAAAGTGGATTCATAACAGCACACCGGACACCAAGGAATAGTCAAAGAAGTGGACTTTTTCAGGTAAACGTGCACCAATGTAGGGCAAGATGGTTCTGTCCGTATTTTCATTCATTCACATCGATTACCTTGGAAAGCGTAAAACCATCACCGGCGAATATTATTTAGAGCTGTTCCAAAGATATGACATTGATTTGAAGCAAAATTGACCGCATTTGGCGAAGAAAACAGTGTGCTCTTCCATTATAACAATACAGGGGTGTACACAAGTGTAGCCGCCATGGCAATCATCCATTATAATCTCCAGATTAAGCCCCCTGCAACTATTTTCAAACCTGAAGATTTGGATCGAATAAAGAGGGCTTCACAGAGGACCTTAAAAAACCTTTTAAACTATGTTAAGAAATACAACATCAAAAAATCATTGACTTATATAACTGACCTCGTGCCTTAAAAGTAACATTGGTGAATTTTTGTGCTTTATTTTAATAATTTCTTTGAATTTCTCTTATTTTGTATACTCAGTCGCCTATTAATGTGTAAGTGGAGCTAGAGAGCTGAAATTTTCCACGAAGTTTTCTTTTACCAGACGCTGCACATTTGTTGGAATTTAAATTAACACGGTCAAAGAGAAATTGGCCACATGACGTGTTGCCACAAATTTAGCGCCATCCACACATGACTATTGCAGTATGAATACTGACTCTACCCTAAACGTCAAAGTTAAATCAATATAATATAATATTTCTGTATGCTCATTCACAAGAGCGTGAAGAGTATTACAACTTTGGCTTAGCCAAAGATAACCTTTTTTCTGGTGTTACAATAAATTCAGTTTAAGTCATTTACTTCTCTATGTGCTTTTATAAAAATGAAAGTTTAATTTGTTTTTTATAAGTTTGGTCTCATATACCACAAGACCATAGCTTGTTTTAAGGCATAAACACGTTCCGGAAAAGTGCAACGTAAAGTGAAAAACGAATAGCCTTAGAACGAGGTATAGTATAAATAGGTATTTGTATGCAAATGTAGCATGAAATATTAACAATTATTTTGCCAGAGGTTAATCCTAATCCAGTACAAGGGACTCAAATAATATTAAAATAGCTTCATCTTGTACTAAATCACGTTATATGAAAGGAAATAGACTTTGTAGACCAATATAATATGATGCAAATATATACACAATAATATGATGCATCCAAACATCTAACAATTATTTGTACCTTAGAACACTTTACTATGAAACAAACTAACACGGAAAGCGCAAACAGAAATCTTTCAGAGTACGCACCGTTCTCATCAAATGAAAACAGACAAGCAATGGAAAGGAAAATTAAATAATAATGAATAGAACACCTAGAAATATAAATACAATACAATAAGAATTAATAACATTTTTTAACACTCATATTTAGTACGATATGTTGTTGTTCTATAATTGTTACAAATTATTATTTCCTTGTAAGACCATAATCAAATTGGTAAATTTGTAATAATAAGAACAGGGGAACTTTTTTGATTAACACACACAAGAATATGGGGTTGCTTTAACCTTAAGATCATTCATTCATAATTGTAGAATAATAAAACAAATAGAAACTTCACGTAGAATTAATCAAATAAGGCTAAAAGATACTTACTTTCTTATTAGACTAAATTGTTCCAATGGGACTTACCTGAAAAGAGACACAAAAGACAGAAAATGTCATTAATTAAATTTCATGGTAAACGAGACACACACAGAGACACAAGAGAAAAATGAAAATATATATAAAGAAAATAATTAAAAACTTTTACGAGTTTCATTTTCCATAAGGAACACAACATGGTTGGTTGTCCATTGAAAACAATTTTCGGCATTATATAGTACATACTATTATCAAGCATATTTCCTTTCTTATTGTCCTTTTGTTGGTGAGACTTAAACTCCCACAAGCAAAACTTGGGCCCTTCAAAGTCCATGAAAGCGACAAGGGATTGAGATAACTAGAGCAGAGCGGAGCGGAATGGAGAAGAGGAACTCAGTTGAGCTTCCCTTTACAAAATACTCCACAAACTACTTAAAAATTTTGTAAAATATTTTTTACGATTTTCTGTTTCTGTTTTTTCGATGCCGCAAGCTAAATAAACTTTAAGTAAAACAAAATCCACATCCAAATGGCATAATGCTATCATCAATATGCCTTCTGACTACTGAGAGTGAGGACCAAAAACCCAAAATTATTTGCTTTTGTTTGTAATTAAATAATGCCCACTTCCTTCTTTTTTTTTTCCTTCATTTTTTTCTTTATTTTTTATTTATTTTTGTGTTTATTTTTTTTTTTTTTTTGACAACCGACAACTCAACAAAATCCATCGAGAATCTTTCTGTATATCAACTCTCGTATTGGGCTATTTCCTTTCAGATACTTGCTACAGATACAAAAAAGTAAAATGAAATGTATAAATATAAAAGTATCCCAATTGTTTTTTTTTTTTTTTTGTTTATTTTTTGTTTACTTTTGTGTTTGTTGAGTTTGTGTTTTGCTTGCTTGCTTTACTACGAGTATACTTGCTATTGTCTTTGATGATGTAGCGCGAAGTACAATAATTTTGCAAGCGAATGAGTAAATGATTTGTTAAGATAAAGAGAGGAGAAGCGTTGGCAGCGCTAAGCCAAGTTTTGTATGCTGTCATTTGGTCTTTGGCGCCCTCAAAGTCTCCGTCAGTCCATCTGTTCGTCCATTCATTCATTTGTCCAACCATCCATTCATCCATCCGTTTGTGTGTCTTTCTGTCCGACATCCGATTCATCTTTGCTTCAGATACATTCGGATTGCTCCCGTAGGATAAATTAATAAATTTTCAAGCGCATACACACAACACAACAGAAGCAAAGAGCAAACAAACTCAGACAGTATAACCTCGATAATTCTAACACTCGTTAATTCGGACAAGCGTTTATTTTCTAGTATTGCAGACTCTTTGCAATCTGGAAACTAATACTTCTTTTCCAAAAATCAAGTCTTAAATTGTAGTTTTTTTTCTATCGCTTTATTATTAATTTATTATGCGTTAAGTCGTTGGACTTAAGACACCTGGTATCAAAATAGTTTTGATATTTTTTTAATGATACTCGAGTAGACGTTGCCCTGCCTCTCCTTCCCAAATATTTATTGGATACTGATTGGTTATCTGTATAATCATTTGTATAATTATTTCTCGTCAAATGTTGTAGAAATTCCTCTTTATTCGTTAAAATTTTGTTATCTCACTCGCACACCTTGCTAATTTCGTTTTATAAATGCAAGTTGCTTGGTTTTTATTGAGTCGAACAAAATAAAAAAAATTAATGAAATCTGTGGAGCCATTCTCGAGCTTTTGAAGGGCTTACACAAAGCAATTGATCTATGTATATAGAAGAAGATAGATAGATTATGTATGTAGTGTTTTTATTAATTTTTTAAGCCCAAAGTGTCGTCGCTTTAGCCTTTGTATGGAGACTGCATTGTCTGGCAACAATTCGCCAGTAAGAAGGAACAAGTCTTTGCTGGTTTGACCTTGCAGCTATACTCCAGACTTGTATACCATATAAGCAGGAGGGCGCAACGATTTGCTGGTACACAGTTCGCTAGTTGCGCAGAGTTAGTTTGCTTTTGTTATTGAGAAGCCAGTAGAGCTTTCTTAGATTAGCTCGACAGGTTCCAATCACCGCAATGATATGCTTCCTGAATGTAAGCCTTTTGGCGTGGAGTAACGGAAGCGCATCTTTAATCTTGGCCAACTGATCGATGTGGTAAAATCAAATGAAGAATTATGCATTACAGTACTTTTTGGCGTTGAAGGCCTCAAGGATGTAGTTAACCACTCAATGGAGCTGTTCAGTGGTGCCATCACCAGTTCTGAACCCGAATTTATGGTCCGAGATTGTGCCACGGGAGACCACAATTCTACTGATCCTGGCGTCAATCAGTCTTTTCCAGCAAGATTAGTATCAAATTTGTTTTCTTTCTTACTTTTGTCCAGCTCAACAAATGATATAATATTGACTTAGCTATCACAATATCCTCAGATGTATGTACATATAAAATGGTAATGAGATTGATGAGTGGTTAAATGACGGTACTGAATATCTCTATCTCTATATATATAAAAATGAATCGCTAAAAGTGTTGGGAAGCGCCAAACTCGAGAACGGCTGGACCGATTTTGATGGCATTTTTTTTTGTTGTACTTATTGGGTCAAGTGGATGGTTATAAGCTACATTTAGACCCAGTAGGTGGCATAGTTTTGGAGATACAGACAGGTTTTTACTTTGCATATAAAACTTAGAGTCATATTAGAGTAGAATTTCTGGAATATTGGGGCATTATGAAAAATTGTTTCGATTGCTTCTTGGTAATCTTGAACATTTCGATCATTCGAATACAACTTGGTTTTTAAATATACCAATTATCGAGGTTATCCTGTATCACAATATCAAGTAAGCAAAAAGAATCATCACCATCATTGTCATCATCATCATCATCATCAACTCAAAGAAAAATATATACAATATATATATATACATATGTAATCGTATATAATGTTAAAATATTGTAGAAAAACAAAATAAATTGAAAAAAAAAAGTTTCTCGAAATTCAAATGAACGGGATAAAATGTTTTCAATATAAAAATAAAACCCATAAAAAGAAAGAAAAACATGAAATTGAAATTAATAAATATGGCAAGAATCAATTATTGCTTTCTCCAATCAAATGAAACATACTCACATACTTACTCGATGGATACACACACTATACAAAAATGGTCAGATACAAATTACAGACATCGGATACAAGAAACATTTTGTTGTTTGCTTCTCCATTTTTCTTTTTTATTTTCATACTCAAACACGAACATAGTAGTGGCAAAGAAATAGATATGTACAGAGAGTAGAGTAGAGCAGAGCAGATGTAGATGTAAAGACAATTTGAAATGGCATCTTTAATATCATGGCGAAACTTTTAAGATTATCCCTCGCATTTCCATTCCTTCATTTTTCATGTTCAAATTACCTAGAACTCAATCTCAGGCTGCGCACAGCCGTGATGAACTATCGCCGATTCATGACTATTGAAGTTTAATTTTTCTACCATATACTAAGTATTTTTGAATTTTGTAGTTTGTTTACATGCCACACGCAGCTGTCTGCATTACAAATATCAGGGGACTTGGAATAAATAAATAATTGAAACAATTTGAATTGCTAGATTTCATATTGTATTTATTATGAGTATGGAACATAGCAACAATTAATATACATATATACATGTATGTATGTGCGCAAGTGATCATATGAAATATTATATACTATATTGTAGAATACTACTTTGAAGTGACATTGAAGCGGCAAGCAGCAATGCTCAATGCATAAGATACTTTGGTACTATATACATATATTGTATACTTAACTTTCTATAGATATTCAGATACATTTGGTCATGGCAAAGTTCAAGGTTTCATTCATTCATTCGTTAAATGAGAAACTTATACACATTTGATTTCAATGACTTTGTTCCATTCCAATACAACATTGATTGAGTTTCATAAAGATTCTTTGAGATTGTTTACTAATTGATCGCACTTTTCAATTTGTATTTTCTCATTTGGGTCAGTATGTTATGCATATACGCTAATGAAATCTGGAAAATCGATAAATTATGTCACATTAAAATGAGTATTTTGTGAAAAAAACTTTGATTTTTTGGTTGACACTATTGAATGATCTCAATTATGGTATTTTTGTAAAGGAGTATATAATTTATCATTTATACATATTTATCGTATTATTTTTATTATTTATGACGTATTTACAATTTAAAGAAATTATAAACATAGTCTATTCACAAAGTTGATTAACAAAGGATTTCCATCCGTCTCTATTGCGTCCTAATGCGCGAAGTTCGCTCATAGATTTTCTTGTCTCAGCCGCAACAGTTCGTTTCCACTTCAATTTCGGTCTTCCTCTTGACCTCGTCCCTTGAGGGTTCCATTCCAATATGGCATGGGGTATTTCGTCGTTATTTTTGCGAAGGGTATGGCCCAGCCAACCGTACTTTCGTTTCCGTATCACAATTTCAATTGGGTCTTGCTCGCAGATTTGCCAGAGTCGCTGATTGCTAATAATTCTTGGCCACCAGATTCGCAGAATAGTACGTAGACATCGGTTGATGAACGTTTGTAGTTTCCTCATGTTTGGAGTTGCAGTCTGCCAAGTCTCACAGCCATAAAGCAAGACAGATTTTACACATGCGTTAAATAATCCTATTTTCGTCTTCTGGTGGACATGTTTAGCTCTCCAGAAGTTTTTTAGTCTCCCAAATGCGGCCTTGGCTTTTTGAATTCTACACTCTATATCGATATGGGTTCCCCCGTTTGTTGTTATTTGGCTACCAAGATATTCAAAACGTTCAACCTCTTCGATGTCGTTACCTTCGATTATAAGTGGGTCCTAGTAGTGGTATTTAATCGCATGCTCTTGGTCTTCATGCAGTTAATATTCAATCCCACTTTTTTAGACTCAACAGTGAGTTTGTCTAGTTGGGTTTGTATAACCAAACAGCGATTCAATAGCAGTGCTACATCATCGGCGTATTCCAGGTCGCTTAATTTTCTGTTCAACTTCCAGTTGAGTCCTATGTTTTCGATTTCTGCAAATTCAAGGACTAAGTCCAGGACGTTGATAAACAACAGCGGAGATAGCGCACATCCTTGCTTAACACCTCTCTTGAGTCTTTTGCATGACTCGCATTATTCTTATCTATTTCACGTTTGACATTACTTGGAGACTGTTAAATTTTTGATGAGAATATGTCGAGGTATCTCATACTCTTCATATGTACTCTTTAAAACTAAAAACGTTTTTTTGTGATCCAATGAAACCCCCCTGCAGTATGCTTGGTGGCAATACTCCCAGTTTCGATGGTAATTCATTATCCCCTTTTCTTCTTATTACTTGGTAGCTGGTCAATACTAGTCACTAGTCGCAGGTTATGCAGAGGCGAATCACTAAGTGCGCGTTCCCATAGTAATTCACTATCCTTTTTTCTTATTACCTGATGGCTAGTGAATTCACTAGTCGCAGGTTATGTAGAGGTGAACCAGTAAGTCCGTGTTTCCATAGTAAACCAGCAGCCCTTTTCCGCATTACTGGTAGCTAGTTAAGTCACTAGTCCAAAGAAATGCAGGCGTTGGCAATAACTTATGACACGATTGAAGAACGGTAATGCAGGCGGTGGCATTGAACGGTGCCATGACTGGTGAACAGTAATGCATGCCATTTGAACACATGTAAAAGGAGATAGTTGGACCTAGTACTGGTTTCAAAGAGACTATCCACGAACCCAGCAGGGTTAGCTCTCATGTATGTATCTGTATAAATGTATTTTCCATTATATTTTCTTTTGAATTTTTGTTTCATGGTAATAGCAGTAGAAGTTTTCATTTCCTTAACTCTTACACACAACTTTCATTCTTATGTACCAGAAATGTAAGTAAATAAAGATTCTATAGACAAATTTTATTTTATTTTTATTGTTAGAGTTTACTCAATTAGATTTTCAAAAAGTACTCCACATTTATTTTGGGGAAAAATTGAAGTTTTAATGTAAATAGTAAATTTATCCTGGCATCCTTACTATCATCAAACACTTGTACCTCTTGTACCCTCTTGTTAATTTCACTAAATTCATTTATGAGCGAATTACTGCATAATAACAATAATATTTTCTCATTTTCCGCTTACTCAAGAGTCAAGACCTTCCATATGCCATTCCGCCTTCGTCCCTCTTCCGTGAACTCTTTCACCCAACGTTTAAGTTAACAAAAATAAGTATTGTATATTGTTATAATAACAAGCGAACCGACTTGAATCATCACAACTTACATAAATGGCAAAAGAGAGCTGACTGAGCTTGTTAAGAGTGAAACAAGCTCATTATAACCTTTGTCCATAAACTCATTTTCACTTTTCCTCTTTTGCTGTTGTTGTTATGCCAAAGGTTTTCGCGCTTCATTCATGTTACAATAGATACATTTAACTTACGATATGTACGAGTTACATTTTTATCGCATGCTATAATTGTCTACATCATAACAATAACAATAACACTTTTGGCATTAACAAACAACCAACAATAAGAAGAAGAACAACAACAACAACAAGAAAAAGTTATGAAAATTCAACAATAAAAATGGTTTTTCTTGATTAAATTTTTGTTGTTGTTTCAAAGAAAGAAAACAAAAGAAAATCCAAAAATTCAGAAAAAAATTAAAAACGAAAGAAAAAAGCATCATTGGAAAATAAATACAAAGCACTAACATCTGTTAAAACATATACCATATAGTGGGGTTTATAGCCCCTATAATTATCATTCTGAGAAGATTATTTTCTAAAATCCATTAAACTTAAAATAAAAATTAAATGAAAATTCAAACTAATCAAATCACGAAATTCAATTTAAATGATATTTCGATGTTAAACTGAAATCAAATTCAGTTCCGGTTTTTTCTTAACTAAAATCGTGATATGCGACGTACATTTGTTGGATGAGTCAACAGTACGGGGTATGGCTATAAAATAATGAGACAATTCTGGTGGAATTATCAGCTATCTGTCTTCCTTGCCTTTCACACATCTTCTTTGTCAATTTCACTAAACACGAACGAATAGTTAAGCGATTGCATTGATTTACGACCATCTAAGGAACTCGATTCTATCAAATTTCATTTGTGATTTCATGATTCTCCATTTCTCTATTAAAGCATTTATCATTTTTTTCCTAATTCACATGTCTGACTATAGCCTTCGTTTGTATAGCAGTCAGATCCCATTTGATAGTTTATTTGTGAGCACTGCAGAAAGAACCCTTTGGCTTTTCTTCCTCTTTTATCTCTTATGGTTATATTATTCCAGCAATTATTGCAGATATGAAACTCCATCAATAGTTAAAGCTCATGGCCCATACAATCAAATTTTTGCAATAGTTACAAACAGACCTCGTAGATTGGGTCTTATGCGAATTTTTGCTTTATTTTTTATTTGCGAAACTGAAAAGAAAGAGGTTGTGAGTTGACTCACCTCATTATCATCACCATTACCAGTGACAATGATAAATGCAATGGAATTTAAAATTTGTTATCCAGATACTTTCAGATACTTTTGGCATCATTTGAATTGGGCGCGTCAGAGTGTCATTACATACTCGCATGCATACTATGTAGTATGTACATACATATAGAAGTAAGTAGACTCATACATAATTCTATGAATAAGAGAGATTGACTGATTTGAAGCGACAGTTGAATATGTAATTCATAACTGATTTCATGTCATGTTGTTCTAACTGTATACAACTCAATGCATCTGCATTGCATTCTAGATGCATGTATCTAGATATATGTATGTACGTACAACAAGAATCTTATTTATGATCGATCGAACCGCTAGATACATATTTCTACTATGCTTTACTTTGTTTTGCTTTTGTAGCTTTAAGTCATTTCCTGTTGTTGCTGTTTTATTTTGTTTTTTTGCATTTGCCGTTTTCTTTCTTCTTTCGCTTTGAGCTACTTAAGCGGATTTTTATTAGATTTTCCAACAACAACAACAACATCAGCAACGATCTGCTGCGAGTATCTTTGCTTGTCGAACAACATCAGCAACAACAACAAAAAAAACATCAAAATGTATCTGTAAACTATTTGCAACACAACTTTAAATGTGGCCGCATTTCTTTTTGCCACTTTATGAAGAGAAATAAAAAGATAACGATGATGAAGACGAAGAAAAACACAAGAAAATCTTATTGGAATATGTATGTATCTAAGTATCTATTGCATTTTGCTATACAATTTTTTCCTATTATTATAAATAGATTTCGTTGCTGTTGTTTTCCATCTTGTTGTTTTTGTTAGTTTCTTATTTTCAGTGCAAAATTATAGTTTTGTTTTTCTTTCTATTCTCGTAAATTACTGCACTCACTCCATTTAATATTTTTGGTTAATTTCTTTTTTCCATTACAGCAATTTTTTTTTTATTATGATTTCGGTTTTTAATGAGATCTGCATCCAAATGCATTTAAAATTCACGTATATAGGTTATGTACTTTATGATAGAAGAAGAAGTACAGTCAAAAATTCCAAAAAACTAAAAAGTAAAATTGCCTATTTTTGATCTCATTCAAGCTTTACACAACCTTCCCCTTCCTCTTATATATTTGATTATTATAGGGACTCGTATTTTGAATAAATTATATCCTTCTATAACCATCACACTATACCTACATTAATCAACCAACTTCTAACCAATTTTAAAAAATATATTGTAAAAAAGTCAAGTTTCAAAGATCGGTAAAGTATGAAGTATGTGGTGTCTATGTCTTTCAGTAGAGGGACTATGATGCCTGAAACAAAGAGAAGAAAGCTGAAGGACTAATATAATTCGAATTTAACTGGAATTTCAATTAAACGAAAATGAAATAGAGGATTTCTGTATTGTCCTAAGAGTTAGCGAGGGCGAACTTTTGTTTAATAAATACATATTGTATAAAATATATCATAAGATATCCCATTCTGGATTGTCATAAGCCATATTCACTTTTCGCTTCCACTTTTTTGGTGTACTTTGGATTTCATTCTTTGATAAAAGGATGTCAAACCTAGGTTCTCCTCTTTCTCATTCTCATTAAGTCTGCATATGTTGAACGTACTTTAAAGGAAATGCTGAGAGTCAATATTAACATTAAGTTTATATTGTTCTATTGTTTAGTTTAAGTGAGGTTTATAAGAGGAGGGAGGCATTTGAATCATGTTATGTCATTCATTCAAACTATAAGAGCTAGAAACCTAATATTTGTTAAGAATTGACTCACTTACTAGTAGTGTTGTTGTGATTATTTAATTAATTTTTTAATCAATTAATTAATTTGATTAATTTAATCATGATTTATTCAATCTGATTGAATCATTAATTAAATTTTTTGATTATGATTATTGATCCATAATTTATTAATTTGATTAAATTCAATTGTTTGCAACATGTTGTTTTTTTTTATTTCGTTGGTGCCATTTGGTATCATTATTTGGCTATATTATCATTTTCTCAATGATTTTGGGAATTATATACTGAAAATTAAAAATCAGGATAAGGATTATAGCATTGCCCTGCGCGCGTTGCTCATACAATGAACAAAGAGAGAGAGAGAGAGTTTTGCTGTCGTTATCCAGCATTAGCCAAAGAAACATGAAACACTCGATAACAGCGCCACCTAACGGTGCAAACTGAAGCATAGACCATCTTGATGACCCCATAAGTAAAATTAAAAAAAAAAATTTATCGAAATTGATATAGCCATTTAGGAGAAAAATAGTCACAAAATTTTGTACACTCGAATTTTATATGTGTATAAAGATTGTAAGTACAATGTGATTTTGAATAAAAACCTTGTTTTGAATGATGAGCCACATCATGTATATTCTATGCAAATGGCAACTTCGCACCAGTAAACAAACACGCAAAATGAATAATTGAGTGTAGTGAATCATAATTTTTTATTAATGATTAAAAATCATATCAAATTTTTGATTAATGTCTAAAAATCATAATCAAAAATTTTAATTAATGATTAATTAATCATAATCAAATTTTTTGACTGTGGTTTTTAATCATAAATCATTCATCAGATTAATTTTTGAACAACACTGCTTACTAGTCCTACTTCATGACTATTTTCCCTTTACAATTATATAGTAGGTACATCCGAAATTCTCCAATCAGGGCAACTCAATAGATTCTTTAGTGGTTCTTAACCTTTTAGTGATAAGGGACCATTTGACAAAATTTCGTATTGCCACGGACCACCACCTATCTAAAAATAAAACACGCATAAAATTGTTGAAAGCGAACGGTATATTGATTTTTTTTTTATGAAAATTTGACATTACAAAAATAAATACAGTTTAAAATACAATTTCGTTGGGACCATATGTGTCCGCTCACGGGAGATGTCCGCTCAGCAGATAATATGTTGTTCTAAAAACATAATTTGGGGCTAAGGAATTTGTCTTGCCACGAGAGATGTCCGCGACTAGAGATTTTAGAGTATAATCATTTTAATGAGATTTTTGTAACTTACAATACTCTTTACTAACATCTGAATTCTTGGTTCAGTGCTTCTTTAAAGCCAAATGCTTGACAGCATTGCCATCCAACTGATTTCGGTGCTTGTTTTTAATCATAATAATCACAAGTGCCGAGAACCCCTGCTCGCATAGATATGTCAATGAAAACAAAGTTAGGTAACGTATAGCAATTTCTCGAATGTTTTGGGAAAGAAATTGGATTTTTGGCTCCAAAAATCGTCGAGATTAATTCCTGTTTCAAATGAATCTTTCAAATTACTGTCGTGTGTTGTATGTCAATCCCTTCTTCTTGAATTTCATCAGGCAACTCACAACGAAAGGATTGCAGATCAGTTGCCGACTACTTGTCACTTATTTAACGTTTATAGGATGGCTTTGCAGACCACACCAGTGATCCACAGACTACCGGTTACGACCATTGCAATATTAACTTAAAATACCCCAAAAGACCAAGGTATTTTCTCAGAACAATACAATACTTTCAGCGTTATATGGCTACAATATCAGAGCTCAGAACATCAAATTCTTCTCGTATTATTATAATATGTAATGTATATGAAAAGGAATGATATACTCACCGAAATTGAAAGAATTTTTCGAAGAAATTTCGACCCAAACTTGTTGTTGTCATAATTAATTTGCAAAAATCAATTTCATGCAAATTAAAAATTCTATTTATTTTATTTCTATAAATTCACTTGAAATTTTCCAAAAAAAAAAAAAAAAAATTAAACAAAAAAACACATAAAATTCTTTTCTTTTATTATTCTGATTTTGGTATTGAAATCAATTGTTGTTGTTCTGTTGTTGTCATTGTCAATTAATTTGCACTTTGAACAATTGACAATAAAAATAAATTAAAAAAGAAACCACACAATACATTTTCATCACCATCATCATCATCATCACCCACTTCATTATCTTCTTCTTCAATTATTATACTATATTCAGTTATGTAAAAAATGAAGACACACGAAAAATAATGATAATAAAAAAACAATTAATGAATTTTTTTATGTGATTTTTATTATTTATCATAGATTTTTATTATATAATATTTGCAATAAATATTTCTTTTTTCATTTTCTTGTTACTCTATTTATGGTATGATTTTCTTCATGGGAAACATAAACAGGTAACAAAACGCCACGTCCTAAGAATTTCCATTCATCTATACAATACTTGTGTAAATCTGAGTGACTTGAAGAGGAGGGGAGACAAACCGAAAGGAGAATAAATGAAACCAATATTTGCTAAACAAGTGCAATTTCTTGTAAAGAGAAAATGTGATCACAGATCTTATGAAATCATATAGAGGAGAGGATTAACTAGCAGGGGCAATGTTGATCCATGGCATGACGATGGCAAAGCGGCCACTAGACGTACAATATTATGGTGCATACTTGCTTGCCTATTATAATTTATTTTAATCAATACATACAATATTATTGGTTAAATATTTGGGTTTGCTAGGTAAAGGGCCAAACAAACGTGTTAGACATGTGATAAAAACTGTGATGTGAGAGCGATTCGACGCGTGTATTTCTCGATTTGACAGTGTGATCACATGTGTGAAGTAAATTAAAAAGTTTTGAGTTTCTCACATTGCTTATTCATCCTCATTGTGATGTGTTTGTAGCGGAAAACTGCACCTAATGCAAATGATTTAGCAGCATAAAAATGAATTTAGGGATTTAGTAATTCATTAATTAATTAATTACTTGTTTCATTTTATTAAGAAAATATTGAATATGAATTATTAAATTGAACAACAATGCGCATGCGGACAAGCACCACCTCGACTCTCGAAATCCACACCTATAACAGTACCATTCAGATAGCTGGTGTGGATGAATTTTGCTACCTCGGTAGCCAAATCACGAAGGATGGTGGTGCAGGGGCAGATTTGGCTGCTCGCGCGTACGGCATTTCATAAACAGTATAAAGTGTGGCACTCACTGTCGCTAAAAACAAAACTCAGAATTATCAACACCAGCATCAAATCTGTATTATTATATGGTTCTGAGACATGGCTAGTATCAGAACGCATATGCCGAGCACTCCAAACCTTCGCTAACAAATGTTTACGGATTATATGCCGTATTTTCTGGCCCAGAACGGTCTCAAATGAACAGCTGCTGATGCTAATCAACAGTCATCCAGTTAGCGCCGAAATAAAGGAGCGGAAATGGAGTTGGATAGGCCACACTTTATGTAGAGATGATGACAACATAGCAAAGATGGGCTTCCAATGCAATCCGCACGGCAACCGATGAAGAGGTCGTCCTCGTCAAACATGGATACGCACCGTATTATATAAAATTATTATTTTATTTTTATTTATTTTTTAAATTATATATGCTTATACTGTATATTGTCGCCGGCAAAGACCATAAATACGCGCTACAAAAAGAACTAAAAAATCGAAATTTAACGAACTGAATTCGATACGTGTCATCACATGACAACAATACCGAGATTTGATCATATGAGTGAGACGTATGTATATTTGGCCCTCAAGTTGGATCGTTTAGGAATGAAATAGAAAGGTAATGCAATAATTTGTGCAATCAGGCATAGACTGACAGACCACCTGAAGCAACTTACATCAATCCAAAAAGTTAATCTTTAAAGAATTAATTGATCACTTCTCGCTTATGGGTGTTTGAAAATACTGTCAATGTTTTCGTTACACGGTTGTTATAATTGTTTGCTTTAACTATTCCTCGCACTATTATTCACTTCCTTCTCAACACTATATATTTTATTGCATGAACCCAACTCTAGTATGTATTGGGTAATGATATTGTAAGTCTATGGACTGCTTAACTGACAATTGCGACCGGTTGTGCATGAAAAACCGTTGCTTGTACCAAAGCGAAGAAAGGAAAGAAAGCAAAAAGCTATGAAGAGTTCGTTGTTATTTTACAGTGACAGATACGAGAGGAAAGAGGGAGAACTAGAACTACTCCGGTTGGTGGTTGTTAATGTTCATAGATCATCATTGATATTGTAATATCGAAAAAAT
This sequence comes from Amiota communis, assembly GCA_037043315.1. Lineage (NCBI taxonomy): Eukaryota > Metazoa > Arthropoda > Insecta > Diptera > Drosophilidae > Amiota > Amiota communis. Next base: position 379,007 of record JBAMAV010000243.1, read on the forward strand.
ACAATAGAAATCAGTCATTAATTGATACAAAAACAATACATGACAATGAAATGAAATTTTAAATCAAGTGAAAAATTGTTTTTTGCCATGATCATGACCTGATCGAATCGGATCGAACTGAATCTGTTGACTTGTATGGTAAATTGTTTTGGATTGAATTACAGCGCCACCACCATCATCACTTTATCATATATGAAAATCGTTTATATAAGTATAATTTTTTTATTTATTGCAAAATCATTTTTTGTATCACAATAAAAAAAGAAAGAAGACGCATACAAAAATAAAAAAAATAAATAAATAAATAACACTACATAAACAAAACTTGAAAAGAAATAAGAAAACAAAAACAAGAAAATCTTGCAAAAATTCTGTTTAAATCTTATATGAATCATTTGAAGAACCCAACATTAAGCACATCCAATACCAAGAAACCAAGAAGCTACAAAAAAGACAACAATAATTTTTATTTTGTTAAATGTTTTTTGTTTGTTTTTGTTTTATGTTATTTTGCATTAGTCTAAGCGCAGAGTTTCTTAAACTTGTTCGGTCACTTCGGAGCACTTTTAAAACAATATTTCACGACAGATCACTAAACTTAATTACGCATATAATATTCGTAGTAGTACAATATATTATTAACAATTTTATGTGCACATGTCATTCTTACATTTTCAGGGAGCACTGAGAATTGTTTCGCAAATCACTCTATATGCACAGTTTAAGAAACACTTGTCTAAACGATAATGACGACGATAATGTCTAAAAAGTTCTTCCTTTAATTCTCACCTCAGCGTCTTGTTACATATTTTGTTCATACTTATGCACATTGTTAACCACCACCATCACCACGATCTTCACCTTTGCTTAGGAAGAGGTGAATTTAGGTAAGGTTAGGTTAGACTAAACAAGGCTAGTAAATTTTGTTTTTCACCCACTACACTTTACTGACTCTTTTCACCACAACAATCCACTTCACATATGATACCATATTATTCCTGCTGAACACTCATAAAATTAGGTGTATATTTTTATTTATCATACAGAATGTTTTGTTTAATATTCTCCCATCATTGATCCTTCCATTATCGATAACTTTCTTACACTCTTCTTATTCACATCATTTTAACTGGATCAATACAAACAAAAAAAAAAAACAGAAAACAGGAGAAAATCAAATCAAATCAAATTTACATCGCGAATAAATTTGCTTATTTTTCTTATTTGCTAGTTGCGCTCGTCACTGCTCTTATTTATTTTCTGTTCTGTTTTGTGCCCGTTTTCGATGCGCTTTCGTTTCATTCGTTTGAAAGTCGATTTGTGACTGAATGTGATTAGCGAACCCCCAAACAGGCAAAAACTAATGCCAGTCTGTCAGTCAGTCGGACAGCCTTTCAGCCTGTTTTGCCTGCCTGGAGATAATGATGACAATTGAATGCTCTCTCCTATGTACTCTCTTTCTTTTGTTGGGTCGTTCGTTTGTTCATTTCTCGTTGGTTCTTTCTGTATTTGAGCAGCCGAACGAGCAGACGACGACGACATAAACACAAACTAGCACGAAGTCGCGCATCAAGCGAAGGCACTGATGATGATGATCATAATTATCTTTAGAGTCAGCGCACGATCGCTCGATCAACCGGCGGCCGCCTTATAGAGTCTTTGTCGCTTAGGCCAGCGGTTCTTTAACTAATGAAATCCATTGGATAACATTTATTTCGTAAACCGCCTTTGCCCCAACAAGCGGATTTAGGATTGCTTATCTGGGACGGGCGCAAAGGGGAAAGTATATTATAATAAGATTGAGAAAAAAAAAATTACATTTTCGAAACAGAAAGTTTTCTTTTATGTTTTCTAATGAAAGTTTCCAAAACACCATTAGACCAGTTAAACGAAATCCCATTGCGAAAATATATTTTTAGTAGGCATAAGGTACAGAAACATTGCTTGGCACAACAATTGGCACAGGCCATTGTTTTATAATATACATCTGCTGGAGATTTTAGGTTATTATCTACCGTTCGTTGCAAAATCTTAAACTCTCCCTTTAAAACTAAAAAGCAAGGAAGGCCCCCTTTAAACACTTCAGCATCTTGCAAAACATCTTCTGTCCTCTTGATCAGCCATTAATTGCAAAATTCCAGGAAGACATGTCTAAAAATGTCAAAGCCGCGTCATGTCTTTCCACCCATCAAGTCACAATATATGAACTGAATTCGAAGAGGTGCGGCATTCTTTTGTTATAGGTAAAGAGATCCAAATTCTTAAAGATACAATGGCATACACAATATATCAAATGGGTTCACCATATCTAGTCTACGAGGGTCATTTTCTCAACAGACATGTGTTTGTTTAGGCCAAAAAATGTTCCGATCGAATTTTTTCCTTATTATTTGTATTATACAATATTATTAAAGTTTAAAATTTTAGACCGGATGGATGTAGTGATGCATTATATACTATTGGTATATAATAAATATTGGATTATGAAGCGCTGGCTTAGGCTTTTGCAGCAATAACATTTTGGACAAACTTCATAATGATACATCTTAGGAGAATGAGAGTGTGAGACAAAGGGGAAAATCCAAAGAGAGTAGGAAGAGAGTATAGCTTTTGGCTCAACCTCGTTGTTTTGTTTTCTTTTCTTTTCTGTTATTTTATCTATTGCAAGGTTTATTTTCTTTTCTTCTTTTTTCCTCTTTGTTTGCAAATCTTGAATTTCGCATGTCAACTTTCCTATTGTAGTAGTTTTGTCTGACAATTGAAGAAACGGACAAGAGTGCAACAATAAAATGAAGGGTTGGTTTTCATCATATTTCAACGCATTCCAATTGTCATCGTTTTGAGATCATTTGATATGGAAAAACAGTGGATCTTAACATAAAGTTTCCAATTTTAATTGAATTAAAGTTTTTCTTTTTATAATAGTTTCACTGTACTTACTTAACATTTATGTAAGTCAAGTTACTTATATGAAAGAATTGTTTATGAGAGGTAGGTCTTATTACCATCAAGGCAACGCATTATCATTTTCATTATTGCACGCTAAAAATATTTTTCCAGATTTTCTTTGGCTTTGAAAAATATAAAAATGAAAATCTAAACCAAACAAATAAATTCAGTAAATGGGTTTTATTTTTAAGATTTTATAGTACCTTTAACGGAAGACCTTCCTTTTCCTTTTATGTATGAACGTATTTTATGTAGAAATAATCAGTGGTGTAGCTTGGCGGCCATGGCCTCGGGCAGCGTCAAGCACCACGATATATCACAAATTAAAAAAATCCTATTTCCAACTCCAAATCGCGCCTAAGTTATAGTACCGACTGTTTGATTCGTGAGAATTTTTGCATCTTCTGGTAAAGTAGGATCCAGTTCTCAGAGAGCATTTAGTTAGGATAAAAATGAGCCAAAAAAATTTCTCTCACTTTTATGTCACCTCAAATTTCAAATATTTTAGTTTTATGATTGTAGTGCGCTCTACACATGTATCATATTTAATGGCAAACCTCAATTTAATTTTCCCATACAATAAGCTGGTCCAACTAATGAGGTTATGAGGTTCCAAGTTGGCAAATGTAAAATAAGCTTGAGTTTGAACGATGGTAATGAATGTTTGTCACTCCTATGTGTTTCTGAGTAGTCTAAACATTTATAAGATGGCGTAGAATATATATTTTGATGTTAAAACAAAAACGGACATCCATTTTAAAAAATAATGACAAAATCGATAATCTGATATGATGGTTCGTGTGATTCCTAGAACTATAGACACCTCAAGCTGTACTGTTTGTTAAGACTTTTCTAGCCAAGCATTGCTTCTCAGGCTAGACCATCGCCACACGTGGTACTATTTGATTTATGTATATAAAACCTCTACGAGCAAATTTACCTTAATATCAAACTGTAAAAGATATTACGGCATGTGCCATGAAGAAAAGGTTCAGAGCTGGAAAATATGTTTGGAATGTAATGGAGGGGTTTATTTTAAAGGGCATTGATAATTCAAATTAAAAATTATGTAAATCTTTAACAACATCAGCCTTCGAGGTGAGTCTTTTTTTTCTACCCTGTTACAAACTTTTGGTCAAATTTAATATACCAACTATTTATGTACCATATGTTTCTATTGATAGCCGTCTGCTTAGTTGTCTTATTTGAAAAAACAACAACGTCAACAAACTAATTACAAGTTTTCTTCATTCCTCCATATTTTCGTATATTTGTCGTTGTTGTTGGGTGTTTGATGGAAACTTCGTCTGACCAACCAACCGAACGACAAGCCGGTCAACTTTTTGTTAATACGGAAGTCAAGAGAGGCCAAAGCCAAAGCATTTGTAGTAGAGACGATGTTGATGCGATGCTATGTTGATGGAAAATTCACTGTAATACATGTAATCCAATAAGAAAAACCAACAACATTACGAAGAAAAAAGATCAAAAACAAAGTAAGCGGAAAAATGCGATGCGAAACTATGAAGAAAAAACACAATAATAAAACGAGAAGGTGAGGACAATATAAAGAAGGAGAAAAAGTTGGCAAAAAAATTGTAATAAAAGTTAATTTTACAGATAAAAAAAAGTGAAAACAAAAACTCATTATGACATACTCGTTCGTATAGACCCATCGAATGACCAATTGTTTTAAGTTACGAAGAGAGGGAGGAGGAGACCATCATCATCATCATCATGTTGTAGCGCAATAACAAAATATCGATAGAAGACGAATAAAATAAGAAAAAGAGGAAGAGAAAGATGAGGAAACCTTTAATAAGCAACTTGTATTGAGTACTTAATGGCATTAACTAGCCATCGTCATAGTATTTAAAAAGTAGGGGAATGTGGCAATTGTCAGGAGGAATACTGACAAGGGCGGGGAGCAATTAATGAAGGTGCAAACACACAATAAGTAGGTGATAGATAGTGAGAGAGTGATGGAGAGGAGGAGGTGGGGAAGGAAATGAAACATATTAAGGCACATTAACCCAGAATTCTACATTTTAGTTAAAAAGTTGCAATGAGAGCCATCGAGTGGTGATGGTGATGGTGGTGGAGATGGTGACCACTAGTGACGATGACGATGCCAACAACGTCTAGTGTGCTAGTGGGGTGGGCTTCTTTTGTTATTTGATGAAGTGCACTGAAGCATGTTATAGTGGCAAACACGCGAACAACAAATAGCAAAAACATAAAAAGAAAAAGACCAGACCAGACCAGACCAGACCACATCCAAGCAGAGAAGAGAAGACCAGAGAGGTATAGAGTAGAGTGTGAAGTACAGCAATTGAATATTGCAAAAAAGAACTTTTGCAGTAAACAAAAATAAACACACAAGAACACAGAAGCGTACAGAGATACCGGGAGGCACAAACTCATAAAGAACAGCAGCACCACACTACACATATCCTCATTCACAATACAGTACAGTGGGTCCTTGATTAACTAGTGCCTTGCACGAGGAGAAAATTAAAAAAAAAAAGGACTAGCTTAAAGAGTTACAAAAAAAAGGGGGAAATCCCGATGAACGTGTAATCCTTGTCAGTATGCGTTTATCGTTTCAGAAGCATCTTTGTGTAGCTTGAGTTCATACACATACTATTGTACATAAAATGCCTCCAAAGAAACATCCACTGAACCAAGAGCAATTGTAAGTGCTATATATTAATGAAACATAAAATCTTTGAAAAGGAAAAAAACCAAGGTATAAGCGTGAATGATGTATCGAAGGGAATGATCAAAACATCTTCGCAACGATCACCGTGATGTTGCAATTGCTTCTTTTGCCTAGAAGAGATGATCAAGAATATTTAAGTTCCTTAAAAATATACTTATATTAAACATTCATCGTCTTTTACAGCTATTTATATGGAGAAAGTGATTTCGATTAACGAGAATTTCGTTAAGCAAGGGTTCACTGTACTTACAACCATCCTCACCCTATCATCATCATCATCATCATCAGCATTAGGATCATATTATCATTTAGTCTTTGAAAAAGAAAATAAAAAAAAAACAAAATGGAAAGGAAAGCAAAAAACAACTAAATGAAATTGAAAAGTGGTTTATGACTTGGCTAACTTTTGATACGTGCACCAACATCACATACTAAGTAGTATCCATCCAACAACACAGAAGAAGTGAGCATTTTTTTTTATTAATATAAAAAAGTATTGCATGCTTTTACGCTGCGCGTAAATGAAAATCATAAAAATAAACCACGCATCAAAAAAATAAAAAAAAAACTGAGCTGAGTTGAATTGAAGTAGAAACTAAAAAAATCATGGCAAGAGGCCATGATAGCCAGGGAGGGAGGGAGGCAGGCAGGTAGGCAGACAGACATATTCGCAAAACAAATTTTTTAAGCCGCTTACGGAATTTTAATGCAACAAAAGCGAGCGAGCGAGTTGTGAGTAACCATACAACAATACACTTTATTAAAGTCTCAACCATTCGCAACCGTTCATTCATTCAGTCAGCCAGCGAGTCGAGTCAGACAGCCAAGCATCCACTAACTCACCCATCCATCTACATACACGCACGCACGCACGCACTCATTGTACCGACGAACGCACACACATCTCACATCTCACCTATCCTACATAGTATTTATATTCTATATGTTCTATAAACTCATAAGGATTAAGCGGCAGGCAGTTCAATGAAAATCGTCTGAGTTGAGAAGAAAGAAAATACAAAATACTACAACATAGTACATAAATATGAGCACAAGTTGTTGCTGTTGCTGTTGTTGTTGGGTGAGAGAGATGGTTGTTGCGAGAAGTTAGGGTTGAAGTCATTCAAGTCGTAATACCCATGGTTGTGTTGGATACATGTACCTGGCAACGAGTGATAAATGGCTTTTAGCTGTTTGAATACACTTTAAATAAGAAAAATAAAGCTTAGTTACGTGTGCTAACCACAGCCCCCAAACCATCATCCTCCTTAGGTATTGGTGAGGACTGAGGTAGTAAGAGTCAGAGTCGGAGTGGAAGAATGAATTCAAAGATTTGAAGATTTGATTGACGTAGAAGATAGGAAGATCATAAACATTAAATTGACTTTATTTCTAATTAGAAGCAACATTATCATCTTGTTTTGAACCCTACGACTTCTATAGTGAGTCATTGCAAAACATTAATATTTAAGTGAGACCATCCCACCCCAATCTCTGCCCTTTAGCTCTTCCAATATACATTTGATGGCAAAAAGCAAAGCACGAATGACCAAAGTTTGTGAAATAACCAAATTCTCATATCGGATTCGACTTGATTCAACATTCAAAGGATGTTCTGATGGCCAACTATGATAGAAGGCAAGCATTAAAATAGTAATACAAATACTCGTCGTACAGAAATTGCCAAGTTAGTTCAAGTCAAGGACGGATAGAGATGATTTGACATGAATTAGTTGGGAGTTGAATCTCAATGAGTCAAAGTTAAATGCCGCGCACATTTAATGAGCGAAAAGTAATTACTTAATTAGTTTAATTTGTTGTTTTCGAAATTGGTTGCTTATCAAGTTGACCTCTTTATATGTAACAATAAAGACAACTAACTAAAATGTTCCAGAAGATACGTCGTGGTAATGTTGTTGTTGTTGGTGATGATGATTGGAAAATTAACTTTCATTGTAACAAAAACTTAGTTATGAAAAAAGATAAAAATATATTATTGTGAGTTAAGATTCGGCTAAAAGAAACCAAGTCACATTTGTCTGTGAAAAATCTTTCTTTTGCTGCCAAATACCAAACACACTCTCTATGTACTACTATTAACACTCTTGGGTTTTCTCAGTGCATTGAATACATTCAAGGAGCATCCATGCCCACCAGAGTCTTATTCTTATTCTTTTTCTGCCACATTTATAGTCAAAGTCTTAATAGAATAAAGTTTGCATCATGGGAATTTCAACTGTTGTTGGTTGCCTCACTTACTTTACGCCATTTTGTTTTCTTTCTTTATGATTCTTTTATTTTCTTAAACAACTTTGGCGGTTTTATAACGAATGAATACCCAGTCTACACATTCAGTGAGTCAGTCCATGGATTACAGAATGTGCCAAGAACATGCAGCACTCTTCATTTATAAGGCATAAGATTCACTTTTAAACCAAAATGAACACCTTCCATGCCATCCATAGCTTGGCACAGTGGTTGTAGAAGTTAAAAGGATAAGCAAAACAATAAAATATATATATAATTAATAAACTGAATATAAGAATTAGATATTTTTTAGTCACCATCTACTAATTGTTTCCAATATTCACAACATTCAACACACAAATTTTCCTTTTTTTTTTTTTTGTATTTATTTTATTGGCAATCTATCGTGTAATATATCGTGTATCGATATTCAGGGAATTTTTTTTATTTCAATTTTATTTCTCAACTTGAAACGTCAAATCTAGTGTGTGCAGCCGATACAAACTTCGGGTGAGCTGACTGGTTTCAAGCAACTTAACTGCAAGGTGCTCCAACAAATCTACGCAGTAGTTTTGACTGAAGCCTTTGAAGAATCTCAATGTTTGAGTTGGAAGCAGTTCCCCAGAGCTGCATTTTATATGTCCACACCGGTTTGAGTATGGACATATATAGGAATAGCTTGTTTCTAAGACTTAGCTGCGAGCTTGATCTCAAGAGCCACGACATTTTTAAATTTTTTAATCAAAAATTAAAAACTGTGTCTGATTTCGATGAAATTATGTTAGATTATTTAAATTATATGAACATTTTTCAAGAAAAATTCTCTCGCATCTATCCGTTTGGTTTCACTGTGCTCAGCCTATGCACAGTTGGCGGCGCTTTAGCTTATTTTCATAATCCTCCAAGTGACAGTCACAGACGGCAGTACAGTCAAACTAACATAACTCGAACTTTTATCACTCGAATCTTCTATAACTCGTATTAAATCAAGTTGCAGCACCGTTTCTTTATTTGAATAGCAAATTGTTTAAAAACACTGGATATCATAACTTGATTTTTTTTTTGACTTACCATAAAGATCGAAACTTCATAAGAAAGATTGAATCATAACATAATATAAAATGGTATTCATGAGTATTATAGCGAGGTGGACAATGAGAGACTATCCGATGACGAACTTATTGAGCATTATACATAGCTCACCAGTATGATGGATGGTGATGATAACGGTTCGAAGAACGAGTATATGTATTTAACAGATTCCCAACATTAGTGCAGCGGATTAATAAAAATGTGTTTAATTCAATAATTGTACCACAAATTCTTCGAATTCCCTAGATCTAATGAATAATTCTATAACTCGAAGTCTCCATAAGTCGCGTTTTTTGTTTCTGTGTATTATGGTGATTCGATTTATGGAAGTGCAACTGTATTTTCTCTTCAAATTTTAACATTTTTTTTCTGTTTTCTTTTTCTTTTGAATAGAACTGCCTTTTAGCTACTTTTTATGGGTATTATGAGAGATCAAATATGCCTCCACTTTTCCATCGGAACACAGACTTCGGGGGCGTCGGGTTCCGTTGTCCAACTGTCATGGCATGCATACCCAAGCCTTACATTTTTAAGTAAATCCACATTCAACATTCCATTGTACTGTACATACTCATCATCACTTCTTTACCTGTAAGTATCTTTGTTTTCCGCTACTTTATCATAATGATTTGTTATTTTTCTTTTTCCATTTTTTCCACTTCTTCGATTTCATGTTCTTTTTATTCTTGTTATTGTTGCCATTATTATGATTATTACTGCTGTACATAGTTGTTGTTGTCAATGTTGTGTACAGGTGTTTTTTGCGCTTATTTTTATGATGTTTTTTTTTTATTTTTACTATGTAAAAAGTACACTTTTAGTATGTGAATGGGAACACCCAAAAGTATGCAATGGAAAAAAAAATCAACAAGAAATGCCAACACTTAATGTTTTGGAGTCTTCTGTGTATGAGTGAATATATGTATGTATATAAGAACAACAACACAAACACAAAAATACAAAAATCAAAGGAAGAATAAAAAAAAAAACAAACGAACGAAGGAAGTAACAAAAACAATGAAGGCAAGAAGACGCGCGCATAAAAGTAGGCAATGTTATATTTTCTTCAACTTCTTTTTCTCGGCTTTGCGTAGTAAAATAAGCATAAAATTTTATTTGCAGAGAAGAAAAAAAATATGCATGTATATAAAATAAAATAAAAATGACTTAGATTTATAGTCAACAACGAATTTATTTGCGCGACATTTATGAACCCCCATAGACGTTTCCATAGACTTCATAGAATCCTTCTACCCATTCCATTCAGCAGACTGAAACGAAACATCATGTCATTTCTTTTTATTGTTTTTCTTATTTTTGTGGTTTTTTAAAGTTTCTTTTATTGTTGCTGCAATAGCACCCACTTAACCCAGTGTCAGAGATAGCAACAAAATCAATTTATTTTTTTTAACATACATATTTTTACACAGAGACTCCACTTCACTCTTCTTGGTGCTCAGATAACTTATACGCACTGAGACACGATTGATGCTATTTGTGCCTTTTAAAAAGTTGGTAAAAGTTGGTTGGCAATCGGTGGTGGTGGTGGTGGTGGTGGTGGTGGTTGACACAGCTGCTGTCGCTTGTATTGTAAGTAATGTGGCAGATTGTGTTGGCATTTGGAGCACGAAGGTGTCGCGTCTTGCATATTTAAGTTACACAAACATAAGTCAAGCAACAGACTCCAAGTAGAACTCACTCATTCGCGCAAAGTATCTTGGGATAACTTTAGTTAAGCGGCTAAGACACATCTAAGCGCACTTGAATTGTTGTTCTTTGTTCCTGTTCTTTTTTTTCTTTTCTTGAAAAACATATTCTATGGCCTTATTTGCTGCTACACCTGACTGCCGCCCCACTATCACCATTAGCTTCATTAAACATCGTCATCGTCGTCATCATCATCGTAGTTCAACTTCTATCTCTGTCTGTCTATTATGATGTCCATTTCCGTTCATGTTTAATTGACTTCCGTTTCCGTTTTGCAAATGAATTGAAACATTTCTAGATGGATTTCCTACATCCCTCCGCCCTTCATTTCCTTTGCTTTCCTTCTTCATTATCCTTATATATTAATACAACGCTAATTGGAAGCATCTACTAATTGGAATGAGAATTATTATGATTACTACATACATATATTCCAAATGAGGTAATCGTATCCCTAAAATAGAAACATGAGAACAATTACGTGAAAATGAACAGAAATTCTAAATTAAATTTTGCTACCTCCTCCTCCTCCTCAATTGACAAGAGTTGAAGTACTATACTTTTGAATGTTTAACACGCAAATAAAACGTTAAACAACCTGTAGAGATGTTATTCAACATTCATAAACCTCAATCAAGCTAAGAAGGTCTTAAAACGAAGGCGGTAAGGCAAACAACCACCAGCACCACCACCACCATCATAATCATCAACCTGCTTCCTTCCTTTAAAACCTAATGTAAAATTTCTTTGAAAAGAATAATAAAATTGGGAGAAAAACTTAAGGAAAATGGAAATCATTTCACAGATTCAACAGTGTTACATTTTGTTACATCCCCACCTCAATCACAATCAAATTCATTTCATTCTATGTTGCGATTGTTTTCGATGTCGATGTTGAATGCTATTGTTGTTTATCATTTGACTATAAAAGTGGATAAAAATCAATCGATCGAATTGCATTAGAGAATCAAAGAATGGAGAACATTCCATTTCCATTCCAAAATAGCCATAAAGATACTACAAATACCAAAAGATACATGATGGTATGGCGGGCAGGCAGCCCAGAAGGTAAAAATGAAGCGCTTTTTATGAGGTCACAAGGGTCGCATTAAAACGCATGTTAAACCTTTAAAATAGACAAACAACAACAAAAGGAAAAAGCAAAAAACTACCAATAGCAACAGGAAACCCAACACTAAAGTCAATTGATAATATTTCTTTTTTTTTTCTTTCGGTTCTTTTGTGAATTTCTCTGTCGTCTTGCGAAAAACTCTTCATCACTTTTTATCTTCCTTCGTTTACTCATTCTCATTCTCATCTCATCCCTTTCCATTCTCCTTCTGTTAGTTTTTCTTTTCACACTGACATTTTAATGGACCAGTGAACCACCAGCAATAGACCCTTGTTCTCTTCCCCCTTTTTTTGTTCGTAAAACAACCAAAACAAAGCAATCGTCGTAGTGGTTCCATTGGCGTGACCAGTAAACGTAACCACATTTTAATGGCAATGGCTATGGCTATGGCTGTGACGTCAAGAAGTCATGATGCTGAAAAGGGGAAAAGACCGTTTTAGACCAAAACCAGTTGAAATCGAACTTTGAAGAAGAAAAAAAATGCAAAATGCGTGACAAACGCGTGTGTATCCCGAAGTAAAATGTTGTCGGGCAAACCAGCATCCAACACCCAGAATGAAAAGAATAGCATGTATTAAGAAAATTTAAGAAACTAGAAGCATGCACAAGGAAGTTGGTTGTCCTAACATCGGAAGTATTCAATGTAAGTTAAATCAAATAAATTCAAGAACAGTTTTATTTTTCTGATGTAATTTTTGTTCAAATATTTACATGAACACACTACCAAAACAAGATCCTAGTGTTTTCAATATGTTAAGTCAATTGTTTTAGTACTTTTTATGGGTATTAAAGATTTTAAAACCACAACTATTCCGAAGTCAGCAAAGAAAGTGAAAGCAAACCAACAATACAAAAAAAAACAATACAGAAAAGAAAAGAGGAATGAAGGAAGAACCTAATCCATTACTCAAACTTTCAGCTAAAGTCAATAGAGAAATTGGAGGGGATACAATGTGACCAAAAAAGGGGTGACAAAGCATTTTGTGTTTTGTATGATAGTTACATAACAAATAAGGGGGGAAATGGTTGGTTATATTATAAGATAAAGGGAGAGGGCGTCGACTTCTTTTGTTACATTTTTAGTGTTACTTCGTTGTTGTTGAGTTGAGCACAAAAAAAGTCAATTGAATTGTTTTTGTTATTACAATAGTTTTCTTTTTGTAGCCCACCCATGCCATGTATAATAGTAAGCGTACAGACGGCAGTACGATGTCTGTTCTGTCTCGTAAATGCAATTTTGGGTTACGATGGGTCATACACACACACACACACACAAAGGCACAATGAATGAACACAATGTATGGTATCTGTCAATTGGAAACTCAAAAAATTTCACTTGAATTTACTTTTTGAACTGGAAACATTCTTCTTTAAAATGCTTAAATTGGCATGCATTCAACAGACCACTCTTTAGATGCCACCACATTGTACGTACATATTGCTTTGGTGATGTTGACTTCATGTGCTTACACTTTCATTGTATATGTGCTTACCGTGTCATTGTAACCATTGACATTGTCAACGTCAGTTCATTGACGTTTAATAAATTTACTTCCTTGGAGTTTTTGTTTTTTTTAGCTCTTCTTTTTACTCTTCCTTTAACCAACTTTTTTTTATTTATCGACTTCAATTTTTATTTTTCTCACAAGATTTCTGACCCAAATCTTAACCATCTAGACTTGCTTTGCTCTTCAATTGCAAATTCTCAAACGGAAAAACAAAAGGGGAAACATAATGTAATTTTACACAGGCATTGCCATATAAACCAATCCATGATTCCATGCAAACCCGTCTTTCAGTTTATTAATAGAGATCTTTTGTTTAGCTTGAATCATAATATGATTATATTTATATATTATACTTATATGTTTAACATATTATGTTTTAGTCGTGCAAAACCGATGTCGCAATTATCTTTTATAATGTATTTATGATGACTTCTTGAAACTAACTCTTATTGTTTAAATAAACTGATTTTACACAACAATACAATATTTTTTTGCCAGTCTATGGAACAAGTCATTGAAATATGTATACAAAACAATTATAATGACAATCATACAAATTTTGTGTTCTTGATAATAGTGTTGTAAATGCAGTACCGTGTTATCCATAAACTGTTTAAAAAAAAAATTGAAAATTTTTCATCGATAAAATATCAATGACAATATTATTGCTTTCATCATCACTAGGAAATTATGCTCAAACATCTTGAAGAAAGTGATGAATGTAAGCAAGAGCCGATGCGTCTAAGACTTTGTGCGACAAGAGTTTCCAGAGACTAAGACATTGCAAGGGATTCATGAGAAATCTATTAAAGGACTTGGAAAATAATAAAATTCCATGATGGCAGTTTTATGTGCTGCCATACTATTGTAGATCGAATCAATGGTGTCAGTACATCATTAAAAAACCTCTATTGAACTTCGAACGGCAGTCGATCTTTTAAAATCGCTTTTAGATTTTTTTTTGGTATCATAGCGAGAATTTCGTGATGATTACAAGATGGCGGCAAATAAGAAAACTGATACCCTGATCAAAATCAGAGTGTGCAAAGAGGGAAATGGAATCACGATGACAGAAGACATTGTGCTCAGAGGAAAAGAGAAATTAAAAATTTGACACTTATTTGCCCGTACTAGACATGTTGGCCAACTAGTTCCTGCCATATCAACCGATATTTATTACCGAAAAACATATTTATTTCGAATAAATCAAATGATACCCAGTAGTATGCTCGATTGCAATTATCCTCCGTAGTTCCTTTTCTTATTACCTGGTGACTATTCAAAGTCCCAGGTTATGCAGAAGCGTACCAGTAAGAGAGAACAATTGAGAGGTAAGCACTTGTATACTCTTTTTTAACTGGTGTTGAGAGCGGAAAGTCGGAACGAAAGAATTTGATAAAGAAGAAATTTAAAATTTTTCACAGTGCAGTGAAGACGTGTATTGTGAAATCAGTGAATTTAAGAACATGTGTGTCAATTTTGAGTAGTGTTCAGTTTGTATTTTTCTTCTGCATTTGTGATTTTTGTTCAGTAAAAAAACTAAAAATGTTATAACAATTAAATTTTAACATGCCATATCAAAACAAAGTGTTTATTTGTAAACAAAAAATCCTCATTGTCATCGACGTCATCAAGCAAACTAAATGAAAATTAAACAAAAAATTTATTTGTATTTCATTCATTTATTTATTCATAATATTGGATGTTCTATTGGAGCAGAACATTGCGATTGGACAACTAGTTAGGAACCACAAGGGAGATGCATCACTGCTGAAACACTTCCCGTCAAAGAACGAAATCTCCGCGAAATACTTAGTTTCGGAAATAACATCGGGAGACAGGAATAGCTACGTAAGATGTGTTTTTCATTATTTATTCAATATGATTTATAACTTTGGTTTCCATTATTTCTAGACGAACCCATGAAGTCCACTTTGTACACCATTGCTTTAAGCATAAAAACCCAGTACTATGAATCACTGATCCAAAATTAGGTCACGACTAGTACCTTTGGAAGCAGCACTAATCTATTTGTATCTCTTTTACATATATTTAATTGGTGAATTTAATGCGGCAATGGCATTGGAAGAGGTCAATTGCCACCGCCTACTTTACCTTTCATAGGTCAAAGAACCGGTGAACGGTAACAGGTGCCCGTCTCAAATCTAGAAGGCTACCTCTTCAATCAACATAGATTTTTAAGCACTAACCTGTAAATGCTAAAAGAGTTTTTCTTGTAGATTATATTATAAGAAATAAAAAAAATCTAGAACCTAACTTATCTACTTTCTTTGTCTATTCAAACAAAATAGTGCTCTGTCAAGGTAATAGGGGCCCCATTATCATAATGTGTCCAAGGACTCCGATGTATTGTCGCGATGACTCGAAGCTTATCGGGAAATTTATTCTCTGTTTGGTTTTCTTACAGATTTCTTAACAAAGTCCAACGATGAAATTAAAGAGGCTTGTACAATGTTTAGTGAACATTATTCCGAAGACATTGAGCCTGAGTTTATAAACGGGATGGTGCAGTTCAAGTACTTCAACTTACAATTAGTGGATGCGGGGAAAGATAACGATAAAAACAACTTAAATGTAGTTGATTCGATTGATTCAGATTTTTAATCTATTAAGTGGGTGCGTATTTAATGGGTCTTTTATTAATTGAACGCTTTTTTTTTTTGTCGAACACAGTCATATCGTGATCTAAACGAATTCTATACAAGGGAACAATGAAAGTCAGTTTGTTTAATGTGAACACCTGTCGTAGAGACTTAATATTCTGGATTGATAAACGTCAATCAACGTCCCCTTGGATATATATCTGCAGGTAGCAATCTCAAGCCATACTTATTTTGGTCGTATGTCTCATTCCTTGGTTAGGAACAAGGCCTATCTAAGCCTCTGCTGCTCTGTAGGTCACAGCACCCGGTTGTGTAGCGCAACTCCACGTCGAGCTCACACTGTACCTGCATTTGGAAACATGTTCCGTGGGCTCCTGACAACCCGTGGTACCAGAAAAAAGCCTCTGGTCAGACTTCGTACCCGAGGTACTACCAATTTGAACCCCAAATAGTTCGTGGGTTGGTGTCCCAAAAATCGAACATAGCTCACTGGAATAGAATGCAGGCAGAACCCACAGATGGCACAGTATACACTATATTCATGGATATAGCTTTCTCACTGTTCAGAGCGAGGTCTACTCCTACTTCTGCCAAGGCAACAATCATTAGATCAAAGATCCAAACGAACTATGTCCACATTGTCACAAGGACTTAAGCGAATGGACGGACGACTCCTAATAAATCCTCCACGAGCAAACTCATTCAATCTCCTAACGCTATCTCTACTGGAGAGCGCCTGACTGAAATCATAATCCCCATTAACCCTCAAAATACCAAACTCATTCACAAAGAACATGCTGCCACGTTTCCCCGATCGCGCCACAAGGGCATTCCAGACTGTCACTCAGGCCCCTTAAATGCAAAAAAGCATTAAAGGAACCGTGACCAGGAATGGAGCCAGAGGTTAAAACCAAAGGCCGGTCGACTGCCAACAAATGTTACATCCCGAATGAACCTGAATTTTGCCCGCCCATTCACACCATTGTCCCAACTAATTTACCAGTCAGTCAGAACTTGCTCATTCAACAATCTCTTACACTCATTTCGACCCAAGCTCTCCACATCTAAACCATGCAACCAATCATCCTGCAGCAACGTTAATCCTCTCTATGCAAGGGAACAGTCGGCAATAAAATCCTAAATTGGGTGAAACAATCTCTGTAGATAAAATAGAAAGATGTCGGCAATAAAAGTTCAAGTTTTAGCAACCGTGAAAGAGAATGAATTCAATGTTAACCATTCAAATATAGTCCATAGTCTTAGAAAACTTGGAAAAGCATGCCTAGTCGGCTTTGTCCTGATTTACATTTCCAAAATAGGCTAACGTTTTACTTTCGTCGAAAAGTGGATTTAGTTAATAATCCTAAATGTTAAACAGCGAAATCAATGACACAGCGGATTATTGCATTGATTGCAGTGCATTCAATGGGATCGGACAGGACTGGTGTACCATGTGGTCTGGCCACACAAACACAGGGGATCTATATAAAGAATTAAGCATCTGCTTGAAATAAAATCATCACAAGTTGATTTCACTCCAAATTAATGCTTGACCAGTGTAACCAACGGCATAAAGGACGTTATGCTACCCCTTAATGTTGATTTACCAGATTTAAGTGATTTCGATTACCATTTGTTTCGGTCGATGAAGTTTTCAATATTTAAAGTTGATGAAATGGTTTCGATGTGCAAATGATTATCCGATTTCAGAGTAAATGTTTTATTTAAATATATTTCTCCTTATGGATCTTATAACTTGAGTTGTTCATGTGATTCTTAGATGAAATTTAGGTATAAAATGATAAATATATAAATCACCTTGAACCAAAATCAAGTAGTGGTATTTCCTCTCTTGCCTCAGTACTGTTTGTTTCATTCAAGGTTATTCAACCACAGACCATACCAAACCAAATCAAGTCTAATCAAATGCCATTTTAACCAAACCACCAAATTCATTTTCATTTCAACTGTTTGTAAGTACATGTATGTATGTTTTTACTTATTAAGCATACGTTTGTCTTCGAGTGCACCCTACATGCAATTTTTGATAGGAGACGAGACACTAAAAAATCCATAAATAATAATTGTGATCAAGACATATGACCAAACTGGATATGATCCAGTGATATGAAACAATATCCAAACGACGCTTGTTATACTTATGTACATTTATATCATAGTTTTGTCTACAGAAACACATTTTATATCAAATTATGTCGTTAATTCATTCATCTCTTTCGTCTCCATTCCATTCGTTTGCCATCATCATTGTCTACGTCATTAGTTAGTATGCGTCCAATCAACTTCACTTCCACAAATGCAAACTTCATAGTGTCGTGTCACAACTGGCCGCGTGGTCGGCAGCCCACAGGCACCACAATTTACTCGTTCACTCACTTACTCAGCATCTAACTCCCCTTTTATCCGTCCTCCCATTATCCGTCCATCACTGAGGCTGTCATCTATATACATATGACTGTATCTATGCGTATCTATGTAGCTATCCATCGTGCCTCCTGTATCGTCTCGTAGCTATTCAAATCCAACAGTTGCGCAACAGTTCAGTGGCACCGCTTTCCGTCTCGCATTCCAACTCACTACCAACTGACGCCAATTAGAAATCATTGAACTCACGCTAGGAGTCTCTTTGTATGTGAGTGCAAGTGGAAGTTTGTGTGTGAGTGTGAGTCTCGTTGTTGGCGAGATTCGCATTTTATGCGTGGTTTCAGTATGACAACTATAGCAACAACAACACCAACGATAACAACAAAAATTATAACATGAATTCTAATAAAAACTATTAAAAGAAAATCTCATTGCACTGAAAGAATAAAAGATTAGACCAACAATTGATATCAGATAAAATTTGCGGAAATTCCATTTCATAACATTGACATATCATTGGATATTTTTGGTATCTTTGACTTACTAGAACCAGAGCAGTTATCCTGGATATATCTAATTTTTTTATCCAACTTTTTCAAACCACTTACACTATCTAAGAACACAGAATATAAAGTTTAAATAAGTAGAGCTCAGGAAAGAAGACAACATATCAATGAGAGGTTGAGTAAGATCAGTTCATGAAAGTTAATAAACACATAGCTTCCTAACCTCTGGAGAACCAACTCTAACAGTTAAGAAAACTCAGGTCGTCAAGTTAGTTGAATCAGTAAATCTTCTTCTTGATAGCGCTGAACATGGGCAGTGAAGATTGCTGATTGTTTCCTCTTTATCGCCACAGGAACTTCAGAAATTGTGTGCAAAAATTCCTAGTCTAGCGGCATATCTAACGTGACCATTTTTTTACCCAAAACGCACCCAATACCTATTAATTTTTTTCTCCAGAGATGATTGTAATTTCACAAGCATATTATTAGGTCCTCGTCTAGACGCGCCCCAAAAATTGGCATTGGCATTGTCCCCACAAAGTGCCACGACTTTTGCAGTCAAACTTCTATTATCTGATAACACTTAAACTTAATAATTGGCAATGATATCAGAAGTTTTACCTGCTTGGTGTTGGAGTGCTAAAATATTTATTTGCACACCTTCGTAAGGTTGGAAAAAGAGCACTATATATCCTAGATATATGTATATTCTTGTTACCGTGGTTTAAAGCATCGGTTAAAATTGTAAAAAAGTTGGATTTACCGAGATCATCTTTTAATTCTTTGATCACACTACGCGCCGAAACATATTCATTTCATCTTAATTTCTGATCAAAACATGAATTGATTAATTTCTACGCAGAATCATTGGAGCGATAAATGTGGTTTTGCTTGTATCGTGTGATAGGCCGCGGCGATATCCAAATCATTTCAAAAATTTTAACATTGAACAACTGGAAGCGGCGGTACGATTGGCATTTTTATGTTTTTCAGACTTTAAATGCTGTTCATCATCACTAGCACCTCATGGGAAACACTACAATGGTCGGAAAAAGACTTTTGACAAAATTATGTGCAATGTTTGATTGCTTGTTTCCATAAATTCTGAGAAGTAACGGTTCTCTGATGATGATCAACACAAAATAGGTGATAATAATTATAAGTGCGCAAATTATTTTGTTTATTACTTTATCCATTCATATTCTATTACGTGCAATGTTAGAACTGAGCTAAAACTGACTGGAAAAAAGTATTTTGACATTTTAATTTTTATTATTTTCTTTCGTTTCAAGTGCTGATGAAAGCTGATCTCAGCGCATTATATTCTTTGTTTTAATAAATAATTATGAATTTGAATTACATTATGGGGAAAACGTCAGAAATAGTAAGTCAAGTTATAATGAATGAGATGGTGCTATGATGTTGGTATTTCTGTTGAATACTTGAGCAAACTATACAAAGTAACTCGTCAAGCTGTGTATTATCAAATTAATAAACAAAAACAAATCAAATCTTCAAGTAACTTGCCACGTTCAGGAAGACCACGCAAGACGACCAAAAGAGAAGACCATTTAATTGTGGGAAAATTTAAAGACAATCTGCTAAAAACTCCAAAATCTGCAGCAGTATAATATTGAAATTTGTGAAAGAACTGTGAGAAATCGTTTAAAAGAGTCAGGTTTTGCTACCTATACAGCCAGACCAATACCTCAAATTTCACGAAAAAATAAGCTGAAACGTCTGGAATTTGCTCAAAAATATGTACCACAAGCCTTAATTATTTTGGGAGCAAGAATTGTGGACTGATGAAAGCTCCTTTCAGTATCATGCGTCAAACAAGAAAATTTTCTGCAGAATGCATAAGAAAATACGAAAAAAAAATGTCACCCATGGTCCATGGAGTTTAATGTTTTGGGCTTGTGTTTGCTTCAATACCAATCGACGCATCAATGAATCATGGTCAATATTTACATATATATTTTAAATAATCACGCGTTAAATCGGGTGATAAATTGATTGGACAGTCATTTATTTTGCAACAAGACAATGCTCCGTGTCACAAAGCCAAGATGATAACCAACTTTCTAAGGGATGTGGGAGTAAATATATTGGATTGGCCACCTCAAGGCCCCGATTTAAATATTATTGAGAATGTGTGGGCTTAAAAAGAAGTCCATGTTTAACAAGAACGCGCGAGGAAACAATCGCTGGTTTATTTATTTATAAATGGGTATTTTGCATAGTTAAATAAGATTCCAAAACAAAAAACTTCACTTAGTTATCACAACAAATATTACAATTTTCTAGACGTCATTACAAATCCAATGAGCTATCGCATATACAATTTTGTTTAACTGCTGTAGTAAGAATTAAAATGTTTTTCAACTTGTGAACTAGATAATTGGGAAAACGGGACAATTTTCCGTCCCTAAGCTTTATTCGGGGACACCGGGACGGAGAACTTAAAAAAAAAGACGGACCCGTTCAAAACGGAACGTATGGTCACGTTAGGCATATCTGACAACCAAGTAGTATTCTGTTAAGACCGCCACCAAGTAGGAAACATCGATCCATTTTAATCAGAGCAATTTACAATACATATTTGAACTATTCCGGTTAGCCGTTCTACACGAATACAGTTGAGACCCACGTATACCAGCTCTCCTATCTATATTCTCATTAAGTAGCACTATACTGGTTGGTAAATAGCAGCGCTCCCAGTGATCTGTAGAGCTTGTGCCTATCCTAGCAAGCTCATCTGGTATTCTTCAGTCGACAGAAATTACACAATGCCACAGCACACAGATGAAATGAACTTTAAAGAATATTGAGACATCATTCTGTTAATTATAATCTGGGACAGCTTAATAATGCTGACATACTCACTCATAGGTCGCATAGACTACAAAAACGAATAAATTTTACACGGTGGCACAATTCATATAAAATTTTTTACCAATTTTTGGTAACTTGTGAATTTATTAAGGAGATTAATTACTACAACGTTCTAAGTATGTTAAATACTACTTAGATCCTCCATTTGCCTGCTTTCACAAAATATCAACTCGATATCTCAAAAACTATGGTACTCGAGTCGTAATCATAATTGGTATACATTCGTAAAAATAGTACATAAGTATATTGTATATTATATTTTGTGAGGCTTCTGCTTCAATTTGTTACAAATTATTAACATGTCAAATAAGTTTAGAGAAAAAATATTGTATTTTGAAGGTGGAATTGTGTTAAACAAACGGTGTTTTAGCGGCAGTCATTTTAGATATGCCTCAAATCTAGATCAAAAAGAAAGTTGTACTATGATTGGCATTTTTGACTTTGTTCTTTGATATTATTTTTAACATTTTTTAAAGTATTAAAATCGGTTTTCAAAGCATAGCTTTGGTCATCTCCCAGGACATCATCATTTGGGCGGTACCACTCTATCTTACCCACTAAACTGACTAAAACTTATCTCATCAACAGAATATAATTTCAATCTTCATAATTGCTAGCAGCAAAAAAGAGATGATGATTATTTTTATCTACTACAATAATTTGATAAACTTCATCAATGTACATTTCCATTTGTGTCGCTCTATAAAGGATCTACATAGCCATTAGAAATTATAGTAAAAAATGTAAATGCATGTCTCTTATATCTAATCTATGACAAAGGATTCATCCGTGATAATATGTAGACAATTTTTTTTTGTTTCTTGGCTTAAACATGTATTACAAATTATTTGTTTGCTTTAATCCCTATGCTCGAAAGATCTCAAAAAAACAAAAAACAAAATATTACAAATAAATTTTACGAATTTTTGCGCAAATTTTTCAATGTCTCGCCTAAGTCTCACCTAAAATACTAGATAGACAGACAGACAGATAGACACAGACCTGAACATATTTTTACTGTCAGAAAAAATGTGAGTACCAAAAAATTCCCTTGTAATCCAAAGGTTAAATGAATGCATAAAGCAAAAAAAAAAAGTGAATACAAATAGAGTGGAGTCGTCGTTTAGGCCGCCTTAAATCTACTTAGATTTGGCGCAAAAATATGCAAATTTTATATTCTGTCTGGAATTTTTTTAGTTACCTAAGCCTTTTCTTTTTCATTATTGCTATTGTATTTTTATTTCTTGCATGCAAATCTTGATTTAATTTCCGGCTATTATGAGTGTGTCTCGACATACTCCTTTCCAAAATCACAACGAACTTATATTTTGTTTAGTTTTATGCAACGCTATCATGACGTATGCGTAATATTAATGGGACCACTACTGCTCGACCCACTGCCACTGCTGCCATCATTTAGTTATTTATGCGTTTGTTTGTTGGTGGCTTTTAACTTACCACCTTTTATCTGTAGCCCTACCCCAGCCCAGAGCCATCGTACAACCAACCCACCCACCAATCATTCTCCCAAACATTAGTTTCATGAATGTTTGTGTTTGTGTCGCAGTAAATAATTTTTGCAAAGGTTGTTGAAACATTTAATAAAACCAATATAAATCATAACAAACACTTAGCACGACACACAAAAACAGACACACACAAACGCACGTAGACAAACACTCACTTACACACTTGTATCACATTCAGACTGAACCAAAGCGGAACTAAAATGCGAACCAATGCGTTATGGTGGTCGTCGGCACTCTACTTCTCCTCCATAATGTTCTTGCAACATCATTGTGCGGACACGGAGACCACACGAAAATTCCAAAACAACACACACACACACACACTCAGATATAGAGACGCACGTATACCCACATACCCATGACAATGCTCTAACGCATCCATGAAATAAATCTAGAGTACAACATTTAGTAAATGTACGAGTAGTAGTACTACCTTGGTAGAGTTCGTTGATGTCGTTGCCAAGCATCGTCAACATTCCAATATACATATTTGTACGTATGTATATTTGGTTAACGCACGCATTGAATGCCAACAGTCACCACCACCGGCTATGCCTTTGGCATTTGTTCCGTGCTTTGGCACTGGTAAAGCCCGCCAAAACATCCAGTGACAACAACAATGTGCAAAAAATTAATTGCTGCGCATAAATCTTTAGTTTTCTTCTTTTTTATACTAATATACATATATTTTTGTTGTAGTCTTCGTTTCTCAATTTTTACGACACTTAAATTATTTTGTACCCTTCACATTCGAATACACATATTTATGTACAATACAATAAGTATAAGCGTGTATGGATTCTTGGTAAGTATCGTAGGAAAAGCGATCTATACATTGGAACAGGGTTTCCATCCCATGGCTCCAAATTCTCAAGAAGAAGGATTACGCTCTTCGTCTTACTTTAAAATGAAATATATATTCTATATAAATATGAATTGATTGGGAGACCTTCGGTTACAGGTAGATATTGTTGTCCCAATACAACAACCACGATTGTTTTCGCATTAAGGTGCCTACATATTAAACTTATTTGTTTGTATATACCATGGACTAGTAAACTGTAATGTGTGTTATAATTCGATTCAAAAATATGGGTGCTAGTAGTACTTATGATCAACTTAACTTAATCTATGTAGAATCTATTAAAAAAGAATATTACATAATAAAATTTTTTTATATACATAAGATCATTGAAATTTTTAAGTATGATTTTACATAGTACGTCCCTCTTTAATTGTTGCACACTACGCGTATGCTGTGTAAGCCCCATTGATGGTTTGTTTTGCTATATGTTGAATTTTTCACTCAAGTCTTTTATTTTTGGTGTGGTTAAACATTTAATAAAGCAGATGCAATGATTTATAACAACAGAGCAATGGAAAAAAGATGCCTAAAACTCTGGATGCATTATGCTTTCGGTCAGACAAACATTTTAAAGTTAAATGAGGGGAAAATTGAATGCAATAGAAATCGAGGTAAAAATTAACACAGAAATTAAGTACCTCATTGATGAAATATAATGAAATCTCTCGTAAAACAAGCATATTATAAAACTTTTATGCGTTTTATAAGATTAAATCTACCAAACTTAATACTTATTAATTATATTGTGATCAACTCAAAAAATATATACTTAATAAATGGAAAATTTGGAATATTTGACTCATATGTCATATGTATGTATATTAGTGTATTGAGCACACATATCGGGAACTACACGATCCAATAATCCTTGGAACTTGCAATTTACATGCTTGGTGAATGTGCGCCTTATAGTGTCGAAATCTCAATACGATAAGAAAAAACACAAAAAAGTTTTTCTAATAAGTACATTAATTTAAATTTTGAGTTTGTATGGGTGGTACCCCTCTCAGTGGTCCGATTCGATTGATCCCGACAAATGTGAAGTACTAGTTTGCATATATACTGACGAACATGGCTAAATCAACTCGTCTCTGATCAAGAATATATAAACTTTATGGGGTCTCCGATGTCTCCTTCCTTCATGACAAACTATTAATACTTTTCACTGTTTGAGGAGTCAAAAAAAAAATAATAATACTCAAAATCCACCATTTCATTAATACTTTTTGTCTCACTCTCACAAAGTTGATTGTTCCCTCTACCGCTCTCAAGCATAATGTTGTTGTTCACACTTGTTTTTCCAGTCCTTAAATTGCTTTCAAACGTTCATAAACTGCTTAGAAACCTCATGTAAGCGGAATAATCTATTATCCGAAGCGGAAAAATTGATTAACCGATTATTCGAACCAAGATGACATCGATTAAAAAACCATAGATTATTTCAACAAAACATTGATTATTCTATTAATATATTGTAATAAAGTCAACTTTAAGAAAAATTGATAACAATCAAAGAAAATAACTAAGTGGATATTGTGAAGCATTGAGAAACTAACACATCTCCGTATGGTGGACAAACCATTAAATCTACGTCGCCCCTTTGAAGCTTGTTGGTAATTCTTGGTCAGGATTACTTTAATAGAGTTTAAAATTAATAGCTTAATATGTATGATACTGAGAAAAATGAGTTCAAAATTTTTAAGAACAAATTAAGCCACATTAATATAAAATTTATATAAAAACCAGAAAGAAGGTCATCATTCGCTATGCGAAAGATATAATACTCTTCACGATCCTCCGGGTTGCATTCAAACGGAAGGGCGACAAATGACAGATGTCAGGTATGCTTCTTTTCTTAGCATCACTTTATTCTATCTGTTACAGTTTGAGTATCAACGAAAAACACAGTTTGAGTATCAAAGGGGCACAATACTGTTTTTAAAGGAATTTTTTTTTAAATTTAGGTTTGTATGGGAGGTACTCCTCCTGATACCCCTGGGATCAAGACAAAGCAATCAAGAACCCAAAGAAGAAGGACGGTTCTTCGTGTTTGGCCTCACGTGGAGTACCAAAATAACAAGAAGACTTTACTGAGGGCTGACAAACCTCGGAACCACCCCAAGAAGGCTTCACCATTTGAGCATGATTTACATGATTGATGAAAATTGGTCAGAGATATATAGTGTCAAAAGACAAAAAACTTTCTCTAATAAGAACATTAATACAAATGGGGTTTGTATGGGAGGTAGCCCCCCTATTTGACCAATTCAGCTGATTCCGACAAATGTGCAGCGCATGGTAAAAATAAACCTATCTGCAAAACATTCCGCTCTCTAGGGCGAACAACATCGACAAATATCGAATATAGGGGCCTTTACAAAATTCCTCGTCAATTTTAGAAAATAACAGTAATATGTTAGATTCAGAAATCGGTCTAAATTTTAAATACTGATATGCTGTTTTGTTGCATGCGGGGGGACCAATTACGCGTACGCGAACGAATAAACTATAAACTTTTGTTAAACAAAAACTAAATGAGAACGACGTCAGACCACGATTGCAAAATGTTTTATTAGAAAACAAAAGAAATTTTTAAGAATTAAAAAAAATTATTAACAAAATCAATTAAATAAAAATGAATTCAGGACAGGTTATGATAGGGAAAAAAATTTAAGAAAATAATAATAATAATATATTAAATACAGAAATCGGTATTAATCTTAAATACTGATATGCTGTTTTATTGTATATCGAACGAATAAACTATAAAGTTATGTTTAACAAAAACTGAATGAGAACGACGTCAGATCCCGATTGTTAAATATTTAATTAGGAAACAGAAGAAATTTTTAAGAATTAAAAAAAATTATTAGACAAAATCAATTAAATAAAAATGAATTCAGACAGGATATGATTAAGAAACAATTTAAGAAAAAAAAAATCAATAATAATATATTAAATACAGAAATCGGTATTAATCTTAAAAACTGATATGCTGTTTTATTGTATATCGAACGAATAAACTATAAAGTTATGTTTAACAAAAACTGAATGAGAACGACGTCAGATCCCGATTGTTAAATATTTTATTAGGAAACATAAGAAATTTTTGAAAATTAAAGAAAATTATTAACAAAACCAATTAATCAAAAATGAATTCAGGACAGGTTATGATAGGAAAACAATTTAAGAAAATAATAATAATAATAATATATTAAATACAGAAATCGGTATTAATCTTAAAAACTGATATGCTATTTTATTGTATATCGAACGAATGAACTATAAAGTTATGTTTAAAAAAACTGAATGAGAACGACGTCAGAACCCGATTGTTAAATATTTTATTAGGAAACAGAAGAAATTTTTAAAAATTAAAGAAAATTATTAACAAAATCAATTAAATAAAAATGAATTCAGGACAGGATATGATAAAGAAACATTTTAAGAAAATAATAATAATAATAATATATTAAATACAGAAATCGGTATTAATCTTAAACACTGATATGCTATTCTGTTGCATATCGAACGAATAAACTATAAAGTTATGTTTAATAAAAACTGAATGAGAACGACGTCAGATCTCGATTGTTAAATATTTTATTAGGAAACATAAGAAATTTTTAAAAATTAAAGAAAATTATTAACAAAACCAATTAATCAAAAATGAATTCAGGACAGGTTATGATAGGAAAACAATTTAAGAAAATAATAATAATAATATATTAAATACAGAAATCGGTATTAATCTTAAACACTGATATGCTATTCTGTTGCATATCGAACGAATAAACTATAAAGTTATGTTTAATAAAAACTGAATGAGAACGACGTCAGATCCCGATTGTTAAATATTTTATTAGGAAACATAAGAAATTTTTAAAAATTAAAGAAAATTATTAACAAAACCAATTAATCAAAAATGAATTCAGGACAGGTTATGATAGGAAAACAATTTAAGAAAATAATAATAATAATAATATATTAAATACAGAAATCGGTATTAATCTTAAAAACTGATATGCTATTTTATTGTATATCGAACGAATAAACTATAAAGTTATGTTTAACAAAAACTGAATGAGAACGACGTCAGATCCCGATTGTTAAATATTTTATTAGGAAACATAAGAAATTTTTAAAAATTAAAGAAAATTATTAACAAAACCAATTAATCAAAAATGAATTCAGGACAGGTTATGATAGGAAAACAATTTAAGAAAATAATAATAATAATATATTAAATACAGAAATCGGTATTAATCTTAAACACTGATATGCTATTCTGTTGCATATCGAACGAATAAACTATAAAGTTATGTTTAATAAAAACTGAATAAGAACGACGTCAGATCTCGATTGTTAAATATTTTATTAGGAAACATAAGAAATTTTTAAAAATTAAAGAAAATTATTAACAAAACCAATTAATCAAAAATGAATTCAGGACAGGTTATGATAGGAAAACAATTTAAGAAAATAATAATAATAATAATATATTAAATACAGAAATCGGTATTAATCTTAAAAACTGATATGCTATTTTATTGTATATCGAACGAATAAACTATAAAGTTATGTTTAACAAAAACTGAATGAGAACGACGTCAGATCCCGATTGTTAAATATTTTATTAGGAAACATAAGAAATTTTTAAAAATTAAAGAAAATTATTAACAAAACCAATTAATCAAAAATGAATTCAGGACAGGTTATGATAGGAAAACAATTTAAGAAAATAATAATAATAATATATTAAATACAGAAATCGGTATTAATCTTAAACACTGATATGCTATTCTGTTGCATATCGAACGAATAAACTATAAAGTTATGTTTAATAAAAACTGAATGAGAACGACGTCAGATCCCGATTGTTAAATATTTTATTAGGAAACAATAGAAATATTCAAGAATTATAGAAAATTATTAACAAAATCAATTAAATAAAAATGAATTGAGAACAGGTTATGTGATAAACAAATAATTTAAGAAAATAAAAATAACGATAAAATATCAAACTTAAATGAAAATATTAATGATAATGACTGGTACATTTTATTATTGAAATCATCTTTATTTTATTGTTTTCAAATTCCAAATGATAAGCAAACAATTTCAGAAGGTAATATTAAAAATATGTAAAAATAAATCTCATTTAATTTTAAATATTACTGTGTGGGCAATAATAAAATAAATAATAAATAAATTTAATACATAAAATTGATCGAAGTGCAGGATGAAAACGCTAATACAGATTTGGGTTTTGCTGAAACCGATAAAAATCATGAAGATCCTTATTTATTTCTATTGCAAAATCTTAAAAATCCGGTAAAAGCTATGCAAATTTTAGTAAAACATAAAATAAAATGAATTGGATTCATAAGAAATAAAAAACCAATAAGCACTGTTAACAACAAATTTGACAAACACGACCAAAAAAATAACACAAATTTTCCCTTCCATGAAAATAGCAAGGAATTAACAATTACAATGCTAATGAGAAATTAACTATTTGTCTTCTTATTTGTATTTCCCTATAATATAGAAAATTATGTATACCCTATACACTTATATGCATGGGTATTATTACTTTGTTTGTGTAATGTTTGTAACGTATCGAACTGTGCCTCAGAGAGAGACGTCACTGTAACGAATGAAAGCTTGTCTTATTGGCGCACACTGATATTTTGTCGGAAGCAAAGTTTTTCTCTTACTAGAAGCGGTTGTTCCCACACAAAACTTAAGAAAACTTCATGAAGGATGTTTATAAAGTTTCTTTATTGATCACTTGACTCCTTTGAGTATTTTTGTTTGGATAATTTTTGCATTTCTTCAGATATTCAAGTTATATACTTATGTATATACAAGTAGGTAAGTTTATGTAAAACGAAGTTAATGGTCTGCTTTAGGGGATTTGGACTAAGTCAAAATGAAAATGTATGAAAAGAAAGGGGTGTGTCTGTGTCGTAGACACGGTCGAGCGTTTTCCATGGATACGCCTTTGTTTTTGGTTATACTATAGGTGATGCAGTCCAGAAAAGGATACTCCCATAAAGAGTATAAAGAAACCATTACAAACGCGTCGTCAATAATTACTGTATTATCACTTTATTACTAATAGATCTGTGATATGAGAAATACGAAACAAATGGCATACAGGACACATCAAGATTTCTGGTAAATGATATATTAATAAAGGTATCGCCTAGAGTTGTTGGAGAAGTTTCGACATTTCACTATCTGCACTTCCTTATTATTATTCTTATCAGATCACAACTTGTGTGCGTTCTGCTAAGCTTTACAAATAGACTAAAAATTCATTCTGTACTTTTGTCTATTTTACCTGTCACCTACTCCAAAAGACCGGTGTTATTTTACATGATAGAGGGGTTCGCTACAAAGTGGTTGAAATATATGAAAAAATTTTGCTTCCCACCATAACAGTTAATCCAATACATACATAAGTACATTGCACTTGAATATTATTATTTTATATGAACTGAATTCGTGATCATAAAATATATACAGACAAAAAAAAGTTGTAATTGTTTCTCTTCCTCCTCCGCTACCCGCGATGGGACAAAGTTCTCACTCAAAGTAAAAAATTCTTTCATCCTTTAGCTATCGAGTGGTGTAATTAGATTTTGGATATAGATTATAGATATGTAGCTACAGCATCAAATACGATCCCCTTATTTTTGTTATCATCACTTTTTTAGGTTGCACCCCTCATGTAGCAAAAACTTAAACGTATCCACGATTCATTCTTCTTGATTACTCCAAAATACATTCTGAAGGTTCTAAACCATCATAAACTTCTGAAGAGATCCAACAATCAAAATCGGTTAACTGTTCATATTGTATTATGAAGAATAACGAAAGGAGCCATCATGTTTCCAAGGCAACACGAGATCTTAATAAACAGAGGTGATCCTTTAATTGAAGTGATGAGCCGCTGTTATTTCTCTCTACATATTCGACAATTAGTTCTTTCAGACAAGTATGAATTAATGTCGAAAATGCATAGCCATCATGTTCTCTTTCATATCAAAAATAATGAAATTGCCCTTTCAAATATATCAACTATGTATTTTCCTAATTGGGGTCTGCTCTATGCGTCTTGAACGTTAGCTGCCTATCCAAATACACACCCAGTTATTTAAACCTCGGAAGGATCTCCAGCAACTGGATGCCAAAAAATGACTTCCGGACAAACATCCAGCCGTAAGGCGTACGTCATATTGCAATGCATTGGCACATTTCTTAATATTAATGTCCAATGTTAAATTGGACAAGACTCACACTTCATTATTATGCATGTATGTATTGTTGCAGTGTATCCGTGGCTTCATAAATGCACCTGTTTCTGGCGAGAATAGCCGCATCGTCTGCAAACGTGGCAATGATAACATTCTGAGGATCCTCTAGCGGTAATTCTGAGCCAGTGGACATCAGTAATGCCATTTTGAGCCTTTTTCCGGACAGATCTGTCCGTTTTTTTAACTGACCTGTCCGGGAAAAAATGTCAAACATCCCCTATCCGGAAATCTATCCTTTTTAAGTTTTAATGTATTATTTAACTAGTTGGGTGCCCGCGGCTTCGCTCGCTGATATAAGTATTAGACATATTTCTTATAGCGATTTCCCGCTTCACTTCGCGCGGAATATTGTTTATATTAATAGAAATCTAAAATAAAATTAGCCTATGTTACTCCTTAATGCATCAGCTATCTGCCAGTGAAAGTCCCGTCAAAATCGGTTCAGCCGTTTCAGAGATTAGCGGGAACAAACAGACAGACAGACAGACAGACAGACAAAAATTGTAAAAAATGTCATTTTGGCATATGTACTGGATATATATTCATATATGCAAGAAGTAAAAATCTGTTCTTTTAATATTACAAACAGCAACTTCAATTTTATTTATCTGTATAGATGTAACAATAAAAACTGTATTCAATCTATACAGATAAATAAAATTGAAGTGTCTGTAATATTAAAATAACCGCTTTTTACTTCTTGCATATGATATATAGCTTTTGCCAGCGACTTCGTTCGCGTGGACTTCAGGTTCGTCCCGTCTTCTAGTAATAAGTAAGAAATACGGTAACTAAGCACTGCAGAGCCCTAATCATAAGCCTATAGGTAGCTACTGCAGTATGCTCCTATAAACTACATTTAACGATCTTTTTCCTTCAGCATAAACATGCAGATTCTTCGCTTTGGAAACACGTGAGCAAGCCACATAGAGCTGACCGTGAGAAAAACATGGCGTGCCCAAATGTAGGCCTGCTACCTTCAAGGTTTGACCCTGCGATTTGTTGATCGTCATTGAAAATGCGACTTTTAATGGGAACTGCAGGCGTTTAAAATTGAATGGCAAGTTGTTGGGTATGATTGGGATGCGCGGTATAAGAACATTGTCTCCCTTGGCTTCTCCAGTTAAAATTGTAGCCTTCACTATATGCCTTCCTAATTCGGTAACTCGCAACCGAGTACCGTTGCATAATCTTGGCGCATCCAGGTTACGTATTAACAAAACGGGTACACCTACCTTTAATTCCAACTTGTGTGATGGCACCCCGGACAACTCTAAAGAGTTTAGGAACTCTACGGGATAACTTGTAGTGTCATCGGATGACATAACTGTGTCAATGGAATTATACACTGATGTTTCGCTGTTTATTTCGGCCAAGATTTTTTTATTTATTTTCGCAACAGTCTCATTTTTTGGTGCCAATATGGTTCTTTCACACAACCAATTTTCGTCAAGAATATTTTGTTGCAGATTCGGAAAAACTTGTTCAATAAGTTCGTTTTCTGTCTCCACAGCATGACAAAATTGCTGTGTGAAAAGAACCATACCTTCTTGGTCGGTGTTTAGGTGGCCTTCACCAATTTCTAGTAGTTTTTGAGCATATGCTCCTGATTCGACATCGCTGAATAACTGGACTCGCATGTTAGTGGTAAGATAAAGCTTTTCAACTTTAGACCACAGATATGAGGCTTTTAGACATGCGTTAATTTCATCTGCTGCAGTGCCTCTCTCGATAACAGGTAAAGTCTGTCTAAAATCCCCTGCCAATAACACTACCACACCACCCATCAACTTTCGATTGCTGTGAATATCTTGTAGACAGCGATCAAGCGCCTCAATGGCGCGTTTGTGTGACATAGTGCACTCGTCCCACACGATCAGCATACATTGTTGCAAGAGGGCGCCACGGGCACTGCTCTTACTGATGTTGCACGTTGGGGTTTCTTCGCTCGCCAGATTAAGAGGTAATTTAAAAACCGAATGTGCCGTTCGTCCACCGCTCAGCAATGTTGCAGCGATCCCAGAGGAAGCCACCGCTAATGCAACTTTACGGTCCTTACGAATTTTTGCTAGAAGCAAATTAAGCAAAAATGTTTTACCTGTACCGCCCGGGGCGTCAAGAAAGAAAAGGCCGCCTTTGTCAAGCTCAACTCGTTGTAATATTTTGTTATAAATGTTTTTTTGTTCGGGTAGCAGGCGTGGTTCAGTTTCGCTGACCTGAGCGTCTAATAAAGCAATATCGTAGCTTAGCTCTTTGATCAAATCGGTCGACAACTCTCCTCGACGCTCTGGTGTAGGCATACCGAAGTCAGACAATTTCTTACCGGAAATCGTTATTATTTTGTCCTCTATATGTCTCAGTGCTTCATTGAAACATAGATCATTGTTGACTTGATCCATCCTTTCAAATCTATGCAAGATATCCTCCGATAATGCAGATTTATACTTATCCCATAGTTGAAGGGGATTGGATAAACCGCAAGTGCATATCAATATTGCAAATAGTTCTCTTATTTGCGAAGGAGAGCGACACAGCACTGCCTCTTCCATTGTGGCATCCCAGTGGTTGTCATCTTCCAACAACCCCAACTTCTCACACGCTTGTCGAAAAGTTTCAAGTTCTTGGCCGTCAACTGTTTTTAGATCCAAAAAGCTAGTGGGGCCCTGTACTACATTCAGCAGCATTCGCAAACAGTAACATTCGAAGTTACTAACATGCACTGTGTAAATGCGCCCAAGAGCATCTCCTGCCTTCACACCTGGCCAGCCGTCGACAGGTGTGCCTTGTAAACGACGTTTCCATTCTTTCGACGACACGTTCCATGTATAGTAGCGGGGTACGTCAACATAAAGTAATGTTTTTGCAAATGCGTCATTTTGGCAAAGCAGGAAAAATGCAGTTAGTGTCGTCTTAGGTGGTGCGGCCATTCTCTCTAAAATTGTTTTCAGTGAAGTAAATCCGCTGACCATTAGGCAGATGAACCGCAAGGTGAGTGACTGTTGGGTGTCTTTCATGCAGAGGCAGACCCAAGATCCGCCACGCTGCTTCATTACTACTAACATATCTACCGGCTCGATACGTTTGCACCTCATCTCTCGGGTCAATATTAACATTCCCTTGCTGTCGAATGTTAAAAATAGCCTGGTCGCTGCCTTTGTTTATATATTTACAAATATATTTTATCGCCTGTACCGTATTGCAGAACTCTACATTTATGTGACAGTTATAAATTTTAGACAGAAGAGGAGAATATGGGACAATCCAGCTATTGTCAACCAATACTTCCTGTGTTCCACCTCGGGTTTTTAGAGTTATCGTACGGCCGCCATCTCCTGGTGTTCTACGCCTGTACAAAGGATAGCCTTTGTCGTTAGTTTGAGTATCTTTTAAAAGCGCCCTTGGATACTTTTTGGTGCATTTTCCTTCTTTCATGCATGGTGATGACGGATTTAGTGCACCACAGGGACCGTGAATCATATTTTTGGTTACAGTATCGTAGAGTTTTCGATCACTTTCTGGATTTGGTATCTCCGCACTTATGACTTCATCAATTTGGTTGGGGCGTAATTTTTCCGTCAACCACAGCAGTAAGTGCACGTGAGGCAGACCTCTTTTTTGCCACTCGATCGAGTACATGAAACACTTCATATCTCCAAATATTTTACCTTTTGTAAGTAGAGCAACCAATTTTTGTACTTTTATTTTAAATAACCTGGCTGTTAAGTCATGTCTGTCTGTTGCATTTTGACCTGGAATGAGCTCTTTAGTAATTTCTGGCCAAGCGGGATTACATGTCATTGTAATAAACAGATCAGGCCTCCCGTAGTTACGCACGTATGTGAACGCATCCTGCGTGTACTCATGAAGATATCTCGGGCTATTTACAAATGATGATGGGAGTATTACCAATTGACCCAAATTGTTTGGATCTAAATCCGCATCATTCCTGACCGCGTCTTGTAAATGTATATAATTTTCTGCTCGCAGTTTTGTTTGGTTTAAAGCAATAAACCTTAAGCGCTCACTCTCCACTTTGACATACATGTCCACCAAAAACTGAAGAAAGAGAAGCCTACATCGAAGCAATAAATTAAAATTGTTGCGACGTACCATCATATGATACGCATAAAAGTCTTTGCACGACACTTTTTTGTTCGGTATAGGCTGTTTTGTAACTGGGTTTGTCTGAGGAATATCAAAACTGTACCCCTCTTGTCCTTTCCAAAAAATTATCGGGTACTCGAGAGCATCATAAAATCTATGAGTGTCCGGAACTCTAGTAAGCCGGCCATCGTGCGCCTGAATAACAATGTCCCGAGACGCAGTTTGTTCAGTACTAACTACTACGGCAGCAATTTCGTTTGTGGTCGGGGCATTGAATCGTCTTTCGTGTTCACCACGTGGTACACGATCTGGGTGTATCACGACCTTGTAATTATCGCTAGTCACTCTATCTTTAGCCATTTTAAATTCATGCACTAAAACGTTGTGATCATGTAGAACTTTTTGTATTTTTTGAACTGTGTTTCTTTCCACACCTGGTACGTACTCAGAACGCCTATCAACTTGTGCTTCCTCATCACCCATGAAATAAACTTGCAAAAATTTTGGTTGCGTATTAGCAGCAGGAAGCAAAGAGCCAATTGTGTGGTATATTTGCCCTTGGATTGTAAAAGTCGGGCAAAATCCTGGCATCGACACAATGTTATCAGCTCCAAAAGATGTCATATGGAAGCATGTATTGTATTTTCTTATGTTTTTTAAAAAATGGCGAGACTCATCTGTTTCATTTGAAAAAAGTTCTTTAAGAGGTTCAACAGGCTCGTCTATTGAAGGAAGAACTACTTTTCCTCCCGAACAACACATGCCTGCAGCTTCCTCTTTCCATTTAAGAGCACCGCAAAATCTGCATTCTTTATTCATCGCTTCTATTTTTATAAGCTTGTGGCTTTCGTAATCAAGAGTTTCATCGTACTCAAATGCAGCTTTATCGAATACTCCCCACGCGTTTCTTGTAAATATTAATCGTCGCTGTTGTGCCCTTTCAGCAACAGCGCGTCTGCGAGCTTCAGCAGCTTCAACAGTTTCAGTAGCTCTTTGGGACCCTATGTAAGTCGCTTGCTGAAGACGCCGAGCTTGAGACTGTTCGGGTGTCTCAGAAGCCCGTTGAGATGCCAGATATTCAGCGTTCTGTTGACGTCGAGCTTGAGACTGTTCGGGTGTCTCCGCAGCCCGTTGAGATGCTAGATACTCAGCATGCTGTCGACGTCGATCCTGGGACTGTTCGGGTGTCTCAGAAGCCCGTTGAGATGCCAGATATTCAGCGTTCTGTTGACGTCGAGCTTGAGACTGTTCGGGTGTCTCTGCAGCCCGTTGAGATGCTAGATACTCAGCATGCTGTCGACGTCTATCTTGGGACTGCTCTGGTGTCTCAGCAGCTCTTTGAGCTGCCTCACGCTCTGCTTGTTTAAGCCTTCGCAGTTCGGCTTGTGGAAACGTCTCGTTAAGTCTAGCTACTTTCATAGTTCGAGCTTTATTAGAGCTTTGGGAAAGATTAGACTTACGCTTTCTCGGCATAATTCTTAAGTACGTGTTGTTTCTATACTTCCAAAAAATACAGTACGGTAGTTATTGTTATGATTGTACTTTAATGCAATCCTTGCCTATTTAATTAACCTATCTATATAGTAATTCAATTGTCAATGAAGTGAAGTAATTCGTTATAATTAACCTATTTATATAATTTGTTATAATTAACGGTAAATAACCTATCTATATAGTAATTGAATTATCAATGAAGTAATTCGTAAAATCATCAAATAAAACTTAGCGCAGTTTTTTACAATAAATTCTTTATCAAGATTACAAAAAAAAAACTTATTCTTTAAAATTAACTCTAAAAAGTATTTTAATCTGTGATATCTTCGAAAATATTTATTTAATTTACATGCTGTAAAAAGCCATATTGATCTTTATTAAATGCAAAATGTATTTAAGATACTTAATTGGATAAGGATTAATACTGTATTGCTTAAAATCGCTTCGTAAATAAGCCATTATTTCTCGTACAAAGTAAAGGATAAAAAATGGTTATTGTGGGTTACTCTTAAGAGATAAACATATACCATCACGGACTTTTTTGTAGACCTTTTTAAGTTGTACAATACTGTAGTAAATTGTTTTGATCTATCTTGTAGGATTCAGTCAGCGTTTGCAATGTAAGCGCAAAAAATGTGTTTTTTTTACGACCTCACATTAAAAACCTCAAAAATTGTAGCCTATGTGTTATTCTGATGTATAAGCTATAGCCTATGTGTTATTCTGATGTATAAGCTATATTGTGGTAAAGTTTCATTCAAATCCATTCAGTAGTTTTTACGTGAAAGAGTAACAAACATCCATACATCCATACTTACAAACTTTCGCCTTTATAATAGTAGTAGGATTATTTTTTTAAAATTCTGGGAAAATGCTAAAATTACATTACGACAACGTTTTTACCACCATTAATGCTGTATTCAATCGTAGTCGCAAATAATAGAAATAATAATAAGCTCGACGATAACACAGCCATTCATCTGAATTGCGCAGAATGCTCTTAAACAAAGGTATGTAAACTTCAATTTAAATATACCGATATTTAGATATAATTTGCACTAATGCCTCCCTACAGTAGTGCCGCAGATGAAGAGAATTATGATCTGTTAGATGAGGCAATAAGACTCATCTAATTTATAAAATCAAATTTATAAGATAAAAATTAATAAAAATAAAAATAATAAGGCAATAAATGTTGTCCTGTTTTTATTCCTTTTTTTAATATCTTTTGTCCCTTTTTCGCGCTTTTTTGCGATCGATCTGTCCTGTTTTTGTGATAGGTAGCTGGCATCACTGGTGGGCATGTCGTGCGTGAACAGAGTATAAAGTGTCAGCCCCAAAACGCTGCCCTGGGGGACACCTGCGCAAATAGCATTGATGCTAATCCCTCTTTCCCTTACCCCTTTTCTTAACAGGCATCACAATGGGCCTTTAAGGCTTCTGGGTGAACTCGCGAGTAATTGCGAGCAACCTGCATAGCCTAACCTAACCTATGAGTCGTTTAACTATTATTATTGGTCATGACCCTATCGTTTATGTAGTACATATTTGCTGAGACAACCTATTCTACAATACATTTAAGAATATTATTTTCAATTCGAGGATATTATTGTACATAATCCACAATAAATTTTGAAGAATTTCTTTGATTTGTTTTTGAGCAGATGAAAGTTTCTTAGGTTATTGTTAATTTTTCTTCTTTATATCCCACTCTCCAAAGCCCACATAAAAAAAGAGCAGAACATCAACAAAGACTCATTCTAAGGAATCTCATCTCTCTCTTTCTCTTCCTATTTGCCTCCGCCTCCCAATCTTTCCAGTTCTGAAGATATATTCCAACGAGTTATCTACAACTTGACTCTTTTTCGTTCTCTTTTGGTGTATTCTTCTATTTGAAAGCGTTATTTGTTTTATTGTTAAAGTTTACTCAAGTGTTTGCCACTTGACTACTTTACACTTCCAACCAACCTTCGTTTCCTTTATCGTGCCTTCATTTGAAATAGTAGAGAGGTTGCAGGAAAACTTAAGTGCACCCAAAAGCCAGCGTTAACTATTGTCGACTCCACCATTGCGTGATTAACCCCATCTTTCATAGTATATAAAACTTTTAACAATCAACAACAAGAACAAACTATGAGTAATGGAAAGAACAATGCGACAAGAAGAAACCATGCGATGAGATACTATGACTCCTTAGGAACACAACACAACAAAAGCTTCTGAACTCGTGCGAATAAATGAAAGGAAAGTGAATGATAAAAGATGTGAGTAAATAAGTCAAGAAGCTCGTCTCTAAGTACTTCAAGTTTTAGCACCTTTCACCGCTTCCTGCTGATGCTCGACCAACTTCATCCACAAGAAACACACACGTACTACTTCAGCTCCCTTCATAACTGCTCTTGGGGGCTTTGTCTCGCAGGTTTTTTTCGCGTTATTCTTCTTCGTCATCACCCGACACCCATCACCATAGCATATCGCCATCGTCATCACTTAAGAATAATGAGCGTATTTTACTAAATTGAAATGTTGTTGCCAATCTACATTGTCGTTTAAAACTGAAAGTACACCTGCCCCATAAAAACACTTTAACTCCAACTGCTGTGAATCAACTTATGCTTTAACTCCTACTCCTACTTTCAACTTCAGCTCTACCTATTCTTCTTCAATACTACAATTTTAGCCAACCTCCAGTCTCTCTCCATTCAAAGGTATTTCCCGGACTGTACTACCTACTATACTTTTAGCCTTACCATACATTTTCCACCCCACTACTTTTTACTATTGCTCATAACGAATTCAACTTTCACTTTTCACTTTTTATGGTCTCTTATTTTCGTGGCCTGCCCCCTGCCCATGTTGGCCATAGATGCTTTCTTGAATGTCTTCTGTATTTCATGTTCTTACGACGTTCTCGTTGTTCTCGCTACATGTTACAAGATGAAAAATGTTAAATTTAATATGCAATTTACGTCATAAAGAAGTTTCTTGCCAAACAAAAAACAAGAAAAAAAAATAAAAAAGATTCTCCCATTGTGGGTCGACTTACTTTTTGTGGGCTTAAAACCCATGTCCTTTCAATTTGCATATTTTTTGGTTCTCATTCTCATTCTGGTTCTGGTTTTGTTTTCATCTTCACTTTAGTTATTGTTTTTCTTGTTTGTTGACTAAAGTGTGAAATGTCATTTTTAATGTTTACACTTTAGTTGTCCAATTTTTGAAAGTTGAAATGAAATGTTTGTGGTTGCGTTTCGTTTCTATTTGTTTGTCTACAACATGGTTGTCCTCAAATATTATTTCAGAGACACTTTATACCCTACAATATACTACATAGAAACTTCGCCTAGTGACCGAGAGATGTTAAAATAGAAGATCATCGTATGAACAATGATTTCCATTGGTCAAATTTGGAAGCAACCAATAATTTTATGTTGCCTATTATCGGATCCTAAAACGAATGCACTGTGCGACAAAAAGATAAAAAACTATATAACATTAATGAACTAATTATTATTAAATTGTACTTGCTAAACACGTAGCATCAGTTATGATAAGTTAAAGTCCGATCCCGAATTCGAAATTGCTAAACCGAATTTTGATGACATTTTCCGGGAAACTCAAGCATAGTCTGAAGATTCTTCCCGTGCGGATCGGATCCGCTGTTGTCGAGAAATTGGTGGATAAAATTTTTACTTATGATTTGTTTCACACAAATTCAAGGAAACACAGTGTTATTGGACCAATTGTTGTTTGCTCATTTTTGAAAGAGCGACAGATAGCAATTAGTAGAAATTTGTCCTGGTTTCTTAATCATTCGCCTCCACATATTAGATACTTTGTCGGAGCTCTATATAAAAGTAAGGAACTGAAGCTGGGATTTTTCAACAGTCTCCTAAGCTTTGTTGTAAGCTCTTATTCCAGGTTCATCCAGAAAGGGGAAATCTAGCTTTCAGCTCCCAGCCAAGCCATTGACCTATGTGGATCTTAAGTGGCTTTGTGAAACGCGCACTTAACCTATTCACTGTCTAAGTATGAAATTCAAAATGAGTATCCAGTTCAAAAGGCACTAGGACCTAGGCATTCAATTCATTATGAATATTAAGGAGACCCTGCCTTAATTATAAGGTATTTACAATTCTACTAGTCCTAACAAAAATCCATTTTATTTCATTTGGTTTCATCTTTGTCCCCTGGTCACTTTTAGCGACTTAATTCAATTGTCAGGGGAAATTTTGCTCAAAGTAAACATTTCGAGGAGGTTCCACCATTTGCAAAAATAAATACGTATTGTTTATACAAAAGCGGCGGCGTGAGAGTTAAATGAGACTTTATGTAGTCAAATTAAGTAATTTTTGTTAATATTTTGTGTCAATGATGAAACAACAAACGCCTTTCAGAATTATCTTCTATTTCATCCATATTTTTTCTTGGGTTTTCCTCAAATAATGCTGTATAAATACTTTAATTAAAACAAAAAGTACATACTACTCGTAACTCGTAAATTGATGATTTGTCATAACCGTACTATACTTGAGAGATTCAAATTGAAAATCTCTTCTAATCAGCCATATACTTAATAAAAACTCAGTTAGTGGCAGTGCCAAAAGACAGTTTGTTTTATCAAATCCTTCTTGAAAGGTTAACACACACTTTGCATATGTAAACGCTAATTAAGTTAATTATGTGACAAGAACTGAGTACTAGTTGGCAACATTCCTTAGTGCTATTGTTACTAGTTTCATGAAACCCAATAAGCTTCGTCATTGCCACCATCATCATTGGGATTGTTAAACAGACCCTGCCACAAAAATTGACACAAAAAGCAACAAATAAATTAATTATGTTAATCTGTTTACATGTCAGCAAGCTTAAAACCCCAAAACCCAAGATTGGATGGAGGTTCTCTGTGGGAGTTAATCAAGACAACACCTGTCAGTTAAAGAGCAGCCCTCGGTGCCATGGGTGTGGTGCGTTGCGGTGTGCTAAGGGCGCCACCATCCAAGTAAATACAATATAAGATACAAAATTTAAGTTACAAGTTACGCATACGCAGCATTCAACTTGTGGTTTCTACTTAGCCAAATTGTGTATCTACATACTATACATAAATACTTACATATATGTATGTACATGTGTGTAGCAAGAGACAAAGATACAATATCATAAACATCATTTGTCGTCAATGTGGCTGCTGCCATTTTATTAGATGTTTCTGCTGGGTCCTTTGACGCCTTCTGATGATAGCTCATCATGCATTTTAAGGAAATTAGATACGCCATCATGGGATTCAGTATGCAAACAAAAATTTAATAAATAGCTAAAGACACAACAACAGCGACGAGAAAAACAAAAACTCAAACCAAAACACAAGCAAAAAGATGAACATGAACATAAAAGTCAAATGAGAAAAACCCTTTCCATATTTGTCTCGATTTCTCTAAAATCAAAGGGGGTTGTTTCTTGATGTTAAAGTTATTAGACGCTCAACACCAAACAAAGACAAACATTCAGACAGACAACGACGATGATGATGATGATGATTATAATGACAAAGGAGAAGTTGAAGCTGCCATGTATTCATTCATATACTCCTTATTTATGACTAAAGTTCAGTATTTGTTGTCGCCTTTTGTGGCTTTTACACTTGTGTCTACACAACACACCATCCCACCCCACCAAGACAAGACAAAGTTAAGCGTCTCAAACCTCGTTTTTTATATAAAAGCGACCCAACCAACAAATACAACTTGATGCAATTCAACTGAAAGCTTAACCCATTTTCTACTTTAACATTTTATACACTAGTCATGTGTTTGTATACATTTTTGATAATATTTTACATAATAAACTACACTTCCCAATTTGTTATTTAAAAAAAAATAATAATTAATGATGATGTGTTTGTCATGTATTTGTGCCCATTGGAATTTTTCAAATCTGCATGTCAATAGCTTTTACAATATCAATAGAATCAGCAACTTAGCACTACTTATCAAGTACAATTGTATTGCAATGGTCATGTCTCCGTGTGATAAATTCGTCACGTATTAGTGCCCACTGGAATTGTTGAAATCTTCATTTCAATAGCTTTTAAAATATTACACTGTGTCACAGCGAAAAAAAACTTCTTATCAGACCTAGTGGAGGTTATAGGTCATAAAAAACTAAAAAGAATGGCATATAAAAAATTTTTGATACACCCTCAAAATCTTGACTTAAAGCTCAAAAACCGTTTTTAAGAGGTTCCTGTACATATTATCTTATAACTTGGCCATTTTATATTGGATTTTTATT
Organism: Amiota communis; assembly: GCA_037043315.1. Classification (NCBI taxonomy): domain Eukaryota; kingdom Metazoa; phylum Arthropoda; class Insecta; order Diptera; family Drosophilidae; genus Amiota; species Amiota communis. The sequence goes on from JBAMAV010000243.1 coordinate 422,382, forward strand.
TTGTATTTAGAAGCTGAAATGTAGCCCTTTACAACCATGTATCATGTATTTTGTTATCATTTAAATTCATGAAGATACAGACCAAAAACTTTGCAAAATTTTGATTTTTCCATCGATTTTGCAACTTTAAGTCTAATTTGTGCCCCTTATCTTATCTAAATTATATTTTTTCTCAACGTACATCGAAAGTTTAGTGATTTTAGCTTTAAATGAACCCTGTTTGAATAAAATCGGTTAAAAATACTTGATTTATTGTACTTTTTGTAATTGCATATGACAGTTTTTTTTCCTTAATTGTTGCAGATAGAGGGAGATAGCTAGAGGGAGATAGCTAGAATAAGAATAAAAAAGGAAATCCAATATAAAATGGCCAAGTTATAAGATAATATGTACAGGAACCTCTTAAAAACGGTTTTTGAGCTTTAAGTCAAGATTTTGAGGGTGTATCAAAAATTTTTTATGTGCCATTCTTTTTAGTTTTTTATGACCTATAACCTCCACTAGGTCTGATAAGAAGTTTTTTCAATTTTTTTTTTTTGTAACACAGTGTTATTATTAATCATTAGCTCATAACTTATAATTTACAAACACATTCATAATGATCATGAGTTCGTGTTTATTGAAAACCAGAAAAAGAAATCGAGTTTCTCTGAGTTTTTGATGTATACACTGTGGGCCGATCCTTATCACAATGAACCAACGACTGTAATCCAAATTTACAACTTTTCTGGTGGATTATCCAAAAATTTTTTCTTTATAATCTTCAATTTGGTCAACCAAAACAAGAAAAAAAAAATAATCCACCAAATCGTACAAGCCATTCTTATTTTCCTAATATTTAAATTACTTGGCGCTACGACTTTTAAGTCGACACATTCAACGCTTCCTATGTAAAACAGCGTCAGATTTTGACATGACTTTGGAACCCTTTTTAAAAACGTTTTCACGTTAAAAGGTTATCTGTGTTTAAGCCAAAATGGAAATGCTCTTCACGCTCTTATACATATATGAAGATATGTAAAACATTGAGGCCGAAAGATATATGATTCAGTAATCCTAGAATCTTGAAATTTATTAATTAAAAAAAACTGAGGGTCAAGAGTGTATACATACAGACGGACAAACGAACATGGATAAATCAACTCGTCTCGTCGAGCTGATCAAGAATATATATACTTTATGGGGTATCCGATGTCTCCTTCTGTGTGTTACAAACTTTTTTACAAACATAAGTGGGTCGATCAATAAGTCCTTAGAAAATGATAGAAATGTACACGTTTCAAATCTTTATTCCAAATTTTTTAAACCGTTCAAAAAGTATGATTTCGGAAGTTCCCTAAAATAGACGTTTTTTTTTTCACTGATGACCTCATCGTTCGACCTGAAACGAGATATTTTTTTTTTAATTCGGAATTAAAAAGAAGTCACAGGGGGTCAAATCTGATAAATAAGGTATATGTTGTATCAATTCGAATTTTATTTCCATGATTTTGGCCATCGAAACTGGGCATTTGTGCGATTACGTTTACTCTCTACTGAGAGCCACGTTTAAACTCATTTACCATCATCAGTTGCAAACGCAGGAGCAGATGTGTCATGAACTTCATCGAACACAGCTTTGATTTCTTTCTGTGTTAAGCCTTTTAAATAAAAGTGTTTAATCACCGCTCGAAACTCACTTTTTTCGATTTCTTTCAAACAAAAGTTTGTTGCTTCAATTGACAATAAAAATAAAACCATGTGGTCGATATTACTGAGATTTGAACAGCTGAATAGTGATGGACTCAACTTAAAAAAAAAAACTATAATATAATTTATTCACTGTGTGAAGAGTATAAAAATATCACTATTAGCAATTTCCTAGTGAGAAATTATTGTAAAATAAACATTTCATATCCCGTCTAAATTGTCAATACAATCCTCTGCAACAGTTTCATGATATTTTTATCCGTTTATCATTACCCTTAGAATTTGTATATATTACTAACAATATTTATATACATATGTATATATAAACACTTTCTTTGCATTTATATGTGTTTACTTGTTTTTGTTTTTTCTTTAATTTATTTGCTGCTCTTTCAGAATATTTACAACAATAATTATTATTATAATAATTTTGCACTACTAAACAAAACTTTAAGGGCAACATTTTTTTTTGCCAATTTATTGCATATATCCGATTGAACACTATTATTTCTCATGAACATGATAACATCAGGAATTGCTTAATACAGTCTTACATATAATTTGTCTGAGAGTATCGTATGTACATCAGGGTTAGAATCGTAATCTTGACAACAGTTGAGTCATCTTTATTATGTGTTACTTACGAATATATGGTATATAGAAAGTAAGTGGCAAAAGGGGTTCAAACAAAAGAATTGGTGAAATTTTGTTTGTACACTGTAAAGAGCTGAATAAGGCAATCATGGATATTTACTATAAGTATATTGTATTTCTAAGTAATAGCACAAGATTATGGCAATTGTGGAAATGAATAATTTAATTTGCTACATAGTAGTGACAGTAAAGGGGCATGGAGGTTTGTAGAAAACATATTTTAAAGAAATTAGAATCATGAGAAGTCTCTTTCTTCTTATGTAACTCTTTTCGTATCCTAATGATTTATTCCTATAGAAAATCATCATTGTGGTAAAATATTTACAGAAAGTGTCAAAAGAAATGTTTACTTCATCCGCAATAAGATTGAATCTTGTTAAGTACGTTAAGTACATAAGTGCCGAGTCATATCAGAATATAAAATGATAAAACAGCTAAAGACCTCGACATTACCTTTACATGGTTGTGAGTATTGGATGATAATACTGCTCTAAAGGTCTGCCGATAGCTACACAGGTTCAAAGCAAAGAATCTTCGAAATTTCTTCTGTGACCACCAAGGCAATTCAAAGTCTTTTTGCAATGGTTTAATCTAAATTTTTTGAGTGGGCTCTGTAGACTCATTTGTTGTTTTGCATATTGTGTCAATAAGAAAAAGTGATGAAATCTTTAACAGAATGTTGAACACAAGATGTTCAAATATTTTGGCACCGAGACTCATTTGGATTCTTTCAATGTGTACATATATGTATTTAATATTAATTCTAAAGTGATAAAGGTTTAACAGAGGGCCTTTAGTTAAGTTATTCTTATAGTAATAATCTGAATTGGGAAGGAAATATTTAAGGTCCTCACGCATTGTGTTAAACGCAGACAAATAGTATTTTCGTAAATTTTTTTTTAACAGATTTCGTAGTAAATTAGCTTTTCTCATAAACACAAGTGAATTCAACAAACAAAACAAACAATTACAAATGCCGAAAATAATTGAATTAACCTCAGAAATTGGCATAAATAATTTAATATTTTTGCATTTCCTTTCCTTTATAAATTTCTTTATTTACTTTAACCATTAATTTGGCGGTGCTGCCAATTCACAAGGTTGGCAGCCCCAAAGTTACTACGATTTCGATACTCAATCGTGTGTTCAATTTACTACGTATGTTAACTTTTTTTTTGTATGGAGCAACGTCACTTTAATTTCAACGAATTCGATTTTTTATAAAATTTCAACGTTTACCAGGTTCAACACAATGCGTGAGGACCCTAAATTATATTTTACTTTCCTATTCGGTATATTTATCCTTTTACCTATTAGAGTCTTGCACAAATGATTTGAAACTGCAAACAAAGCATTTGTTTGATTATGAGCAAAGCAAGTGTCAGGTACTCGGTCGACCAAATAAAATAAATTGACATTTGCAAACACGAAGTTCTTGCTCAGACAAACCAAATGTTTCATTTCAAATGCTGATCAACAGCGAATGAAATCAAATTTCAAGTCAAATAAAATGTTGTTGTATGTCGATATTGCACACAAATTCTGTATACTTTTATCTCTGTCGCACATGAAGAGTTCTTTAGCTAAAAAGGTTGGTAAAGCAGAACGTTTGACCAATGTAAATTTATTGAAATATTTTAGTATTTTGATATACTCATACAATAGTAAGTATAAACATAGAGAATTGTGTGTACTTACCTTCTTAATTTGGTGAAAGCACTACGTTGTTGATATCGTATTGGTTGTGATCTTTGAACTTTACATTGCTTCAATTGAGATATTGTTGCTGGTGGTGGTGGTGGAACTGGTACAGCGACAAATGTTGGTGTTTTTCTAGTTGACCTTCGGAAGTTTTCTTGCCAATGAGGATAATCTAATTGTGATAATGGCGTTGATATTGATACTACTGATGATGGCGATGGCGATGATGATGAGGACCATAATGGTAGTTTTTGTAAGTTTTTGACATCCGGTGAAAGGCCTGTCAGTTTTGTTGTACCAAATGTAATTGCTGTCGTAGTTTTTGTTGTTGCTGATGTTGTTAATTGTCTCTTGAATGTTGTCGTTGTTGTTGCTATTGATGATGGTGACGTTGATAATGACGATGCTGATGATCTTGACGATGATGAGTGCAAATATGATTTTGTTTGTATTGGAATTGAGACTGGATTAATTGTTGTTGGAATCACATTTGTTTCTTGATGTCTTTGTATCTGTTGCTGTTGCTGTGCTGGTTGTTGTTGTGGCTGGTAAAAGTGACTAGAAGTAAACAATTGTTGGTGCTGCTGTTGCCGTTGTGGATGTTGTCGATATTCCATTTTTGAGTTGTTGCTTTCATTGTGAATTATGTTGCGACCTTGATAATTTGAATATTGTTGTTGCTTAGTCACTTCATGCTGATGATGATAATGTCCTGATTTTGGTGTTGTTGTTGCTAATGATGATAACGTTGTTGTATTTGTGATATTTGTTCTTTTAGTTGTTATTATAGAATTTTGCAGAAAACCTTCTGCTTGACTTAGAAAGCTGTTGTTGTTGTTGTTGATGTGAAAAAAACTATTATTGTTGCTGATGTTGTTTTTGTAATTTGTCCATTGTCCCTGTATGGGATGTTGTTGTTGTTGCCGTTGTTGTTGTTGATTTCCACTTGTCGCTGTTGTGGTTGTCATTGTGGTTGATGTTGTTGATCGCGACGGTGATGCACGTAACTCATTCAACATTGTATCCAAATCAGTTGCCAACGAACTCAGCAACTGCAAAAGAAAAGTATTCAATACTTGTAGTTTAAAAACAAATACAATAACCAATATTTTTACTTGCATTATCCATCTTCACTCCTATCCAATTTATTCACTGACGTATGAGTGATTTCAAAATCTATCCCTACGGAAACATAACTTGCCATTTTCTAAGCAAAATTAGAAACTAAGTAGCCAAGCAGCTCTCAAAGTCCCTTCAACATCCTTTGTCACTACTCAAGACTGCCTCAATTCGAATGGATGCCAGGTTAATAAGATCACTGGGTTTATGAAGATAATGACGGTCTGCTCAACCTTTACAACCCCTTACCAAGTCCAATTGTGAAATGAAGATACACATTATTAGCTGTGGAGCGGAGGTCAAAGTCAAGTAATATGTTTTCTTATACCAAACAAGGGAACCTTCTCGAAGTTAACTCCTTCTACCTGGTGAAAATCTACGGTTACTCATAGGATGTCTAACAGGCAATTGCGGCTTTAGGTATCAATTAAAGAGAATTGGTTTTGCAGAGACTGAGTACTGCCCATTTTATGAACTGATCGTTCATTGACAGGAAAAAACTTTCTATTATAGGGGCAATACCAAATGTCCAATTGATTCAACATTTTAATCCTTATAGTGATGTTTGATGCTGATAACCAACATTGCAAAAAAAGTTAACTAAGTAACATCCAGTTTTTTAATTGTAAAACTTATACTGGCTTTATAGTGGCTCGTATCACAAAGATTCGGTTTTGTGCAATTTAAGCATCACGAACAGCTGTATTTTGTTTTGATTATATGTGTATGGTGCGCAACAAAAATGGAACAAGAAGACGAAATTACCAAAATGCTGCCAATTTACACGGAAAAATTGTCCAACACTGCTTAGAAAAACCGAATCTAAGCATATCAATTTCAAATTAGATTCTCTCAATCGAATCACATCTACAACAACCCCTCAATTTTGACATTTTCCCTGTTGTTGTTGTCAAATGGAACTTGAATCAATAGACGTATCTTCATTGAATCGAATCTTAGGACACTGCAAAGCCACTATTATTGTTTTATTTACCAGGCTATTTTCAAAAACTTCTTACACACGTATTATAATATGCTCTAGTTGAATTTATCTGAGCACTGAAAGAGGTACAAAACCTACAGAAGGATGAGTGTTTTTGTACATCTTACGAACGGTTTATAGTTTGCACATACACGGTGCTAGTTGCTTATTTACATATATCCCATCGGGTCGAACTCACTTTCTAATTGCCTTGTCGAATGTTTGGGGTAAATCCCAAATTATGTTGAATATTATTTGTGTAAAAGCATAAGATATAAATGTCAAGTGTCACAAAAATTGCATTTTGCTATTGGCTTTGGTTTCTTTGTTAAATGTGGCAACGAAGATGATATGTGGTACATTTAATATTCTTTACTACTATTGACTTGATGGAGCCTGTTTACTGAGATTGAATAATGTAACTTCTACTGTTACACTTGAGTGAGTATTCTAATGATGTGGACAATTAGCTTTGCAGATCTCTATCAGATAAAGACATGATAGAACATGATTGCTCAGACCAATGGAAGATGATGACAATAGTCGGGAGGAAGAATATACTTGTATTTATTTTTATTTCGCAAGAATGATGCAGCAGATGCCTTGGCAATTTTAAGTATATTCAAATACAAATTACTGAATACTTTACGAAACAGTTACTAGAAAACTTAATGTTAAGCAAATAAAAATGTGTGTAATTCAATAATTGTACTTTTTTTTTACCAAAATCACAAATATTAACAAATATTTACTAGCATATTCGACCCGACTTGGTACGGGTTGCATCCAACGGAACGGCGACAAATGCCACATATTAGATATGCTTCCTTTCTTAGCATCACTATATTCCCTCTGTTACAAAGAATACAGTTGTGAGTACGGTTTGAGTGGCACTATATAGTTTTGTATTTTTTTTTTTGTCACCTGGCCAGGATATTTCAGTTAAAACTGTTGTATGTATGACACTCAGTGGCAACATAGCATTCTACTGGTGAAATAATTTTTAACATCGAATGAGTAGTTCCGAAGATTACCTCTGACAACCAAACAAACATTACCTCTTCATAATACATGTATCAAATTATTTTAAAAACCAGAAAGAAGGCTATCCTTGGCTATGCCAAGGATGTAATACTCTTCACGCTCCTCCGGGTTGCATCCAACCTTACTTTCTTAGCATCACTATATTCTCTCTGTTAAAGTTTGATTATCAAAAAAGAACACAGTTTGACTGGCACTTTTATTGTACTTTTTTTCTTTATAAGTTTGTCATTTAATTTGGGTTTTTATGGGAGGTACCCCTCCTGGGAACTCTAGAATCATGAAATATTGATACATTAAAGAACAAAAAACTTTTTCAAATAAAAACATTAATTTAAATGAGGGTTTGTATGGGAGATATATAGTGATGCTCAGAAAGGAAGGTTGGATTGCTATTCGGATTGGCTTAGCCAATGATAGCATTCTTTCTGGTTTTATTTTATGTATTGTAGTATGTATGAATTTTAAAATTAATCTTTTAAAGAACTTTAAGAATATTATAGCTTTTTCACAGTGAGTAAAAAGTTCAGAGTTCTGATTTTGGGTTCACAGTGTGTTCTTTCGTGTTCTGTAAAGTTAGCAGCGCTACTGTAGAGTGACCAGCCCCTTAAAAGTAGATTCAAGTTGGGTTCATCGTGGATAGGATGGCTATTCTTCAACTGTAATAAAAATGTAAACTTAATGTCAAAATTATTTGCAAAACCTGTCAATAGCAATTCTTGTTTTCACATGTAGAAGAAAATTAAACTTTTCTTTTTTAATCATAAATCATTTCCATTTACATCAAACCAAATTATCTGTTAGTTGTATTAGTACTAAATAAGATTTCGAAAATTCGAAACGACAAATATAAAAAAAATTTTGATAGAAAAAAATGGACAAAATTAAATTTACAACACGCGATGGAGATTTATTTATTGTGCCATTGAAGCTTATCAAGTGTATGCAAACCATATGGGATATGGTTAATGATAAAACCGGGATTATAATTGATGATGGGAAACCTATTTTACTGAGCACAATTCGAACAAAAACCTTTGAACATATTTTACAGTGGTCTTACTATCAAATAACAACTGATTCAACATCAGAAGAGACAGGTAAGTTGATTTAAGTCGGCATAATTCCCATTTATAAGATGTTTTGTTGTCAATAGAGCAAGAACTTGAACAGACATCTGATAATTCACATCTGGATCAGACCATAGGTTCTATGTTTAAACAAATGTTCGCTGATAAGAATCACTTGCCCAATGAAATAAACAAAATCGATTTTTGGATTAGAAATTTCTTTGGTTCAATGCCACTTAATGAACTCTTTGAAGTAATGGCTGCAGCTGATTTTTTGAATATCGAATTGCTGGATCATCAGACTTGTGTCTATGTGGCTGACATAATCCAAGGTAAAACTACCGATGAATTTCGTACATATTTTGGCATCAAAAATGATTTTGGACGAAAGGAAAATCGTGAAATGAATGAAAATTATAACATGTCGGGAAAAGATTTTAAATAAGGAATATTTGGTCATTTAACATCTAAAATTTAATAGAACAAACTGAATGATACACAGGTATATATTTTTGTGAAAGTAAATGTAAATATGTACAAATATGTTTTGGAATTTATTGAGTAATATTAATAGGTATATTTTGTACTTCATTGGACTAATCTAAGGTAATTATTAGGTTTGTACAAAATAAAATATTATGAAGAATCTCATAGAAATTCTTATACAATATTTATGTTGATAATATAAATCGACTGCTGTCGGCAGAGCTGGACCTATCATAGGGCGAACGGAGCGGCCGCGCCAAGTCCCAGGGGCGCATCAGTGGCAACGAATTATATATTTATAGAATTGAAGAAGTCTTGGACAAACAGGAGAGAAAAATAACGTTATGCATGAGAGCGATAGGGACAACAAACAACTTTGTGAGAGGCAGACAAAAAGTAGGAACGCCACAATTGGATCTCGCTCCATCCTATTCTCTATTCTCAATAGTTTAAAATATACCATAAACAAGAATAGTCACTTTTCTCATTACCAAACCCAAGACTTTATTAATACGGTATGTTTTATCTATAGATTACATTTTTATAAAGTCTAGTTTAAATACTCTTATGAGACATAATAACAATATTATTATCCATTCGTCGTTTGCGACGATGCGAATGAATTGATACTCCTTTCGAACTTAATATCATTTATGTTCTGATTCTCCTTTTTGAGAGAATCTTTTGGCAAAGCAATTAAAATATTAGGCTAACAATTATATCGAGAATTTAAACAGATTGATTTCTGTATCACAGACTATATTGCTTGACAAATGTTCAATGAAATATTTCAACATTTTCACTAATTTGTTAGGTCCATAAGTAGTACATATATTGTAAGAACATTTTTAGCGATGACTTAAGTTTATCGGTCGACAAAATGTACTTCTTACTGCTGTCGGGTGAATATATTATAGAACAACACACCCTAGTCTCTCATTTAAGTTATAGACCCTGTGACCAATTCTACAAATACAATATGAAACAATCAATGAAGTCAATTTAAAAAAACAAACAAAAACCAATAAATCTACGACTTAATCTTTGTGTGCGCTCTCATGCTATGTAGGAATATCATTCAATTTTTGCAGAATGAAATACGTTTATTCAATGGTAAAATATGAGTCTTTATTTACATTTCTTAGTACTTTTCTATGAGATCATTAATGAATAATCTATTTTGGTATTGCATGGTTGTTACATTTTTTAAAGATTCATGTATAATACGAGGGGTACTAGTATATTTCGGGATCTGGCAACACTAATGTCAATAGCTAAAATCTGGCAACACCATAATAAAGTTTGACAATGTTTAGTATAAACGTGCTCACAGCGTTTTGATGTACAAGTGCTATTTGTTTCGTTTACAGAGAATTAAGAAAATTAATTTGGACAAAACATGGAAATTTCAAGAGAAGGTTTTCGTTGGATAATTTTTCACAACTTTCGACGTGGATTATCTCAACATGAAAGTGTCGATGAACTCAGTTCTTTGTATGGCGATAAAGCACCATCAAAAACCACAGTATATCGCTGGTATTGTGAATTCAATCGTGGTCGTAGTTCGGTCGCCGACGGATTCCGTGAAGGTCGTCCAAAATCGTTTATTGTGCCACAAAACATCGATGCAGTCCATGAACTGATAATGCAAGATCGTCATGTGAAATATCGTCAGATAAGAGGCATCCTTGCACATTAGTTCCACTTGAATATATTTGATTTTGCATGAACACTTAGTTGTAAATAAAATTTGAAGTCGTTGGATACCCCACAATTTATCAATAGCTCAAAAAAGGCTCGCACCGATTGGTGTAAGGAAATGCCTAAAAAGTTCGACCGTGGTGCTTTAAAAGACGTGTATAAAATAGTGACAGGTGACAAAACATGGATATATGCGTATGAACCGGAAACAAAACAGCAATCGACCGTGTGGGTGTTCCAAGACGAGCCAAATGCAACACTGCTCCACTTGAGCAACGTAGGACGGTCAATTCTGAGTGGTATGCGGCCATTTATTTGCCGGAAGTCTTCAGAGAAATTCGCAAAACCAACCGCCAAAGACGAATCATTCTCCATCATGACAATGCGAGCTCTCACACATCTCGTCAAACAGGTGAATTTTTAAGCAGTCAAAACATCGAATTGATGACTCATTTTCCGTACAGTCTTGATTTGGCACCCAATGACTTCTTCTTGTTCCCGAATATCAAAGGTAAACTACGTGGTCAACGATTTACGAGCGCCGAAGAAGCAGTTGATGCGTTTAAAAACCATGTTTTGGAAGTGTCGCAAAAGGAATGGAAAAACTGCTATGACAAATGCAGACTTGGCTCTCTTCAACTCTGTGTTCTTAAAATTCTTATGCCACAAAACGATTTCTTGGTTTCACTGTAATCGTTCAAATCGTTTTTTTTTTTTTGACAATGTGCTTGGTAAGATATGGTAGAATCTAATCCTCCAGAGCCATGAATTTTCCTTTCACTCCTTTGAAAGGATAGTAATGGTGGCACTGTGAAAAAGTTTGATACATTTTTAAATACCGATATTTACCATCGTCTATCGAAAGTTTAAAATTTGGAAAAAATTACCGGAAGTACCCCAGAGGAGTCGTTTTCTCGGTGCTTATATTAGTGCGGTTTTTTGGCGACCATATAAGCGAGGAGTTTTTGAATCGAATCCTATTGCATCAGAAATTCGTTTGGTTTCTTCAAAAATTTCATCGAAAGATGCTTTGTTCTTTCTTGTTTCGAGTAACAAGTCAAATACATTGGCGACGTGAGCACAAGCTGATGATATCTGAAACTCTGGTGTTTAGAGTCCTACTAAGCGCCAGAATGAGAGCATTGGCAGCGGTAAAAACTTGCAGGGAGATGAGAAATTGGGTTTTTTAAATGGCAATTGCACTCATAAGTTTTGCCTCGATGTCTGTATCATTCTTAAGCTTTTCTAATGCCTCAATAATGTGTTGTTTTTCACATATCAATGCTTGGACTTCATTTTCGTTGCCAGAAAAATTAGACCCTCCGTCATACCATTGTCCGAGCAACCAATTGATATTCAAATCTAAGACTTCTAACTCTTTCGTGATTTCTTCCGTCACTTTTTTTTCTGTCGTAGACTTCTATCCCATAGCTCACCCCCTGGACATGCCATGGATCATTCCCAAAGGAGAATATTTTGCCTTAAAGAATAAGACTGTAAAACCAATTAAATTTTAGATTGAAATTTTCTTAAATAACCAAAAAGGGGAACAAGTAACAAATACTCAGAGAAAATCAGCTAAGTGCAAAACATGAAGTTTTCAGCAAATTTATTTAAAACAAAATCCCAACGAAAAAAATCTCAACAAACTTTGATTCACCGAGCTTATTACAATTTTTAAAGATAATTATAATATTTTGTTAATTGTCATTTTAAATTGATTTAAAAACAAATAACATGAATAAGAAACCAACAGCAATCATTATGAATTTTGTATGGGAACTAACTCTTTAAGTAATTGGAGAATAATAAATCATAGCATTACCGTTCCAATTTGTTGCAAACATCATGCCACAGTAATAATGCCTGTTGAAACTTAAGTAAAAGGAATAACAAGTAATGAAAGAACAAAGAGAATTTTAGCAGCAAATACATTTATTGTATGTAAATATATGAAACCACGGCAAAACCACTAAAGACGACGACATTTGCTGACAGTTGCCTTGACTTCCGGTGGCAACGATGGCTAACAACCGATGGCAGCTTGCAGTATTTCAGACTCAACCACACAAAGTGGGTCGAGGGTTTCTTATGTGAATTCAGTTGGTTTTTTGCAAAAAAAAATGTCTCGGTCTCTCCGTCATTCGCTTATAAAATACTTACTTTAAATTAATATACAAAAACTAAAAACTCATGGCAACGGAAGTACTATTGCTGCTTCGACTGGGGCTTTAACTCTATACCGAGGGTGGTTGAGGTGGTGAGAGAACTAACTAAATAACTGGTTTGCAAAATTATTCAACGGCAACAACAATGAAGCCAAAAGTGACTCGGACGCAAAGTAAAAATATCAACACAAAATCCAATTGAAATCCCATGCAAATAGTGAAGCAGTTTTTGGACAACCTTGTCTGAATTTAGTTTTTTATTTATTATTTTGAGCATTATTTTTTTTTGGTTTATTTCTCCCATATGTCTGATTGTCTTTTTTTCATGCTGTTCACGCCTCCTACGCTTTGTACCAAATTTACCTTCATTTTTATCATTTGTCTCGTCTCGTCTCGTCGCAATAGCAATTTCATATTTTTGGTATTCAATGGAATTTGGAATATCAAATCTAAAATTAATTTCAAATGTTAAATACAAAAAAAAAAATCATAAGTAATTTATGATAGAATTTCTACTCCAATAATATTTACTTTTCTGACATACAAATTTATCCATGTAGTATGAACGTATGTATCCCCCAAAAAAGGCATCAAAATTACCTTTGGTACACCGAATCTTACATACCTTCCACACCTCAGCTGATAAAATAATCAACGCCTTCAACGTAGTACAGCTACACAAATTATTGATTTGATCCCGTCCCGATTTTTAAAAATAGTGTTAATTGTCATTTCAAATCGTGTGATGTTAGTTTTAGTAATCGGAGAACTCAGGTTTTAATATACAATATTAGTGATTTATAAAATATACATAGAAATGAACAATGGGTCCAATCATTTTTTTGTTTTTTTTTTTTCTTGTCACAATGATCATACTTAATGGAGCTCAAACCAACAATGTTAAGTGCTGTAGACATGAAAACGTAAGAATATAAACATCATTATCATCTTAATAAAATGTGATTTCATTGGACTGATTTTATAGACATTTAATAGCATCCAATTAAGTAGGAAACAACATATTTTATTCGTCCTTCTCAAAGACGATTGTACCACCATTTAAATAACTAATGATATACCCTCTTAACTGTGATTAAGAAATTCAGATTATTTATCAAGTGTTCACAGTGATTATTTTTTCTTTTAAATCAGCTGTTTTTGTTTTGGTTATACATGCACATGGAACGTCGCAATTAAAACGGAAAGTACATGCCCTGGTCAACAAGTTGGCAGCACAGTTGATTAAAAAGGTGATTCTGATTAGTAATCAGATTTTTTCATCCACTTCTTTCTACAACAACAGCCACTCCCTCAATTGCAACATTTTCCCTGTGGTTGTTGTAGAAATAATCACCTTTTTCAGCTGATTACAAAAACAATCAATTTTTTAATTACTGTGAATGGGCTAATACACTCATGTCATTAATCACAAAATAAGTGACTATCGGAAGAATTTGAGAAGTTACTTTTTACAGTTCAAATAATCTTGATCTTTTAATAGGCCCCCTCTTTCTTTCTTGAAAATTTGGTAACGTCTTTGTATAAATGAGAGATCTATTGATAGAAAAAATAGGGGTGGTTCGACCATTCTACGCCCAACTCACCACACACTTTATTTAAGAAAAATATTTAAAAAAATGTATACGTAATTTCTTAAGACCTAAGTTGCCATATTCTTTGATCTAGTCTATATGAGGCATGCAAAAAATATTGGAAAAATCGTATGAGTACGAGTATAGGGGTAGCAATCCAAATTCATACCGACTTTCGAGGTCCTATTTTTGTAAACGTATAAACATGTCTGAGACTGTGTAATTGATTTTAACTTAAAAATTTCGGCTTTGATTTTTTATTCTTGGCCTACGACAGCGACCACTGTGCATTGTCTACATCCCTGATAAATACGATTTCAGTAAATGCCAACTTTGGTATAGCAAAGCTTACATATACTTCAAATCATTTTATCTTAGTGTTTTTAAAGTCATCTACGTACTTATGTATTGTACAATGTATGTGAAATCACGAGTTCCTTCTGGATAGGTTTTCAACCTTAAGTTATGAACTTAGAAGAGTCTTACTTCCTTCTTATAGTAAAGATTTGGGGTTAAGGTTTAAAGATGTGTAAAAAAATTGAATTCGAATACTCGATGTATATGATTGGTAGTTTTGACTTCCAGCTAGGGGATTATTTCGGACGAAAGCAAATGATTCATAAAAAGCTAAAAGAAGAAGACCCTGTGGAAGGATTCACTCCTCTACTTTTAAAATTAAATAATAAATTTTGCATTGAACGACTTGGATTTAAAGCTGGTTATGTCTTCTAGAAATTGAATCAAGACGGCTACAAAACTTGATATTTTCCTTTAGATTATATCATGCATGTTAAATTATTAATATTGTTCTATTCATAATGCACCCTGCCTCAAAGTTCATTATTGATAGATGGAGCTCTAGCCACATAAGTATTTTCTAATGAGAACAAATTTGAAAATGGATTGAGGTCTTCGCTTGGAACGTCAAACAAGTTTTTCAAATGAAATCATTTGAAAGAAAACTTTTAAAAATAAGGGCATTCGGATCGTCATGTTGCTGGATAATCTTTTTATTTTCGTGGTAGGATGAAGCGTCCACTAAGTCGTTTGAAGAATGTCAATTTATATGCAATACATATGTATGTATGTAGAGGAACAACGTTTTTTCATGTAAAGCAGCATCATTTTAATCATTTTTGCTCGCCACTGTAAGCAAACAATCACATTCACATAATGCCAATTGAGCAATTGCCAATTGAAAATCCAAATTGGAAACTCCGCAAACGACAGTTGAGTTGAAAGTTGCTTAGTAATATTTGCTTAAGAAATTGAATTCAAAAACAAAAGAAAAAAGAAAAATATAAAAGCGACGCGAATAAAATAAGAGACAAGAAACAGAAACAACAACAAAAAAAAAATTATTAATTAAATCAAACAAACGAATTATGATACAACAACCACGTTTAACAAAATTTGACAAAATAAAATACCATACTCAAAAGAAATCATGTGCATTGGACTGTCTTTCGTAAATATAATGATAATGATGATGATGATGATGATGATGTTGATAGGTTGGTTGGACATTGCAAAGCAAAAAACAAATTAAAAATATGAAAAGATTAAAGCCAACTTACCGCAATCGCATCCATGACAGCGTTCACCATTTTCTCTATATTATTTCTGATTTCAGATTTGAATATGACGAAGACGACAGACAACAACGCTAACGACGTGGTGATGATGTTGTAGATGCTGAGGACGACGACGATGATGATGGTGATGGTGAAAGAGCAGTTTTAGCAACAAATATTGTTTGTAATAATGATGATTTTCCTTAGTCGATTATGAGTATCTTTTTTTTTTTTCATTTATGTTGACATTTAATTTTCATATGGTTTTCTACTTATTAGACGGTTGTGATTATGTCTTCTTTTTATTTTATTCAAATTGTACAATATTTTCTTTTCAAAAAATTGTTTGCATCTGGAAAGAGAATAGAAACAGGAAATTTATTTAATTAAATTATATTGTATTATTTATATTATACATAGGTTATTGTTTTTTAAATAATGTTATATCGTTACTTATTCCAGTTACTAGGCCTTGCGACTAGACAAGCTATTCAAAATCTATAATGTAAACACAGGTAGGTTCAACATTTAACAAAATTGGTAAATTTCAGTGGTTCAACTAGATAAAAATAAGTTTGGCAAAAGTTTTCCCATCATTTATTCAATTCAGCGATAATTTTCTGTTTTCATCATTCCGGCAATAATACCCATGATAATGTTTTTGAGTTACTGTGATATTGCTTTCAAAATATATAAATAAATAATAACTTCCTTCAAGGTCCATTATTGTTATGAGACTTTCAATCCTTCTAGGCAGGGTCTCCACCAACCTGACCTTCACTTTACACTGTTTAGTGCATTTTTTTAGAGGTTTATTCTTATAGACCCACCCTCCGTTTAACAATAGCCCACATATTTTTTATGGGGACATTGCATCACTTGGAAATTTCGACTTTAAAGAATACATAAATACTATTACTTCTTTTTAATGCATTCAATTTTCTTCAACGGACCAAGTAAAATGCGCCAAACGAGTATACCTCCAACACCGTGTTTTATGTTCTCCTTCACCTGGTGATTTTCAATGTTCTCTTTTAGTTTATGCCAGTTGTACTCTTTACTATCTGATTGGTAACGCTTGATATTATTTTCACCACTTCTAATAACACGTTTCCAATCAACAACATTGCAGTTTTTATGCAATCTTATTTGAGAGAGTTGGCTTCTTCTTTTTAAGGTAACGTACGTCTAGCTATCCATGCACTAGCATCCTTGATAATAGCTCTTGCAGAATATTTCGGGTTCAGAATGTCCTTATTGTGGAGCAATCGTTCCATCGCTATAACTCGGTCTGCAGGGTTGTTTGCACAGATCATACTTCGCTGTTTTTTAATGATTTGATTTTTGGATACAGTAATCTAATTTAATAAATTTTCTTAAACACCGTAGCCTCAGCAATCTTATAGACCTTTAGTTTTTGATGTTTTGACAAACGCCTGTTAGTAGTGTTAGGATGCCTTCATATCAACGTATGGAAAATAACTAAATCTTATAATCCAGCCATACTTAATAAACACTGAACAAACCCACGAAACCAGATATTGTGTTTTGTAGATATTCTTTCATTTCTGATAAGTTTTCGCGAACGCACCAACGAAAACTTCCTTTAAGAAGTGCATCATGCACCCATTTATTGCTCTTTATGCTGGAAAACACAAAGATAACAAGAAATGCCAATTCGTATTACCCAGGCAAAGACTATGAAATCTATGGTCCACGATTTCGTGAGAGAGTTGTCAAGTTAAGTCTATGACCCAGGTGCCTGCAATGTCTTCCTTGATGTGTCGCTTATTTTTTCTACGCCGATAGAAAATTTATATGAAGGAACAATTGTATTGAGTTGGCTATCCGATTTTCCCCTTTTATTTTGGAACACAACATGACTTTACATTATTTGATATTTTATCAAAAACTCTGATTGTAAGTTAATCATAATAAAGTGACATGGTTTTAATACAATATTTGCATTGATTTTAACAGATCCAACGACAATCAATTAAAAAAGAAAAAAACTTTTCAATTAGTCCATTAAAACATTACGATGTATGTTCGCATAGATATGGTTGAAATTAGTCTACACTTTTCCTAAAGCCAATTGGCAATACAATAATCCAATTTACTACTTTGTTGCTGTTACAATGTTTGTGTATTTTACTTATTGTAAATTTCATTGCGACACATAAAGTAAGTAACACACCTTGCCATGGACGTGCCAAGCTTTTGGCCTGGAGAAGGGCAAATCAGAAATTTTCTATTGCCTAGGGGAGACAAATCAAGAATTTCTTGAAGACAAACAAATTAAGCACTTAATATTTAATTAATCGTAATTAGCTGACCTCTCTGTAAACCCTTTGGGTACGCCCATGTAACTTGCAACAATAAAAGCAACACGATAATTCAATTGGATTTTCATTAAAAAAAAACGAAACCAAGGAAATTTGTAATTTGCTCGTTATTCGATTGTAGCCAACAACAAATGTAAATACTGCAACAACACTTACACAAAAACATACTTACTTACTTTTGTATACTTTTGACATTAACAAAGCCAACTACAACAACAATTTACCCCATTAATATTGTATCTACATAATTTAAAGCAACGTTAAAATTTAAAAACATTAAAAACACAAAAAAAAACAAACATTAAATAAAAATAAACAAAAAACATTTTAAAATTACAATACAAACAAGTTTTTTCGGAAGTAAAATTAAAAAATTAAATACAGTTTAAAAAACCGAAAAAAGAAACAAAACAAAACATAACAATGAAAATCTTTAACTTTGATTCAACGATATTCAAATACCCTTTAGACCCCAAATTTTGTATTGTGAAGATTTACTTGATTGTGTTAAGAAATGTTAATGTTTTTTAATCAAAATACTCACTGACTTAAATGGTAGCTTCCATATTTGTATTGTATTTCCATTGATCCAATTCAGGGACAAGAAAATACAAATTGTCACGAAAACTTGGATCAACGCAGCTTATATGCCTTACATGTCTTTATTTTGAAGTTATGAATGTTAATCTTAAGAAATGTAAGTGCCCGTAAAAATACTTTAAAATACTCACTAGGCTAAATAACTCCTACTTTACTCAAATTGATTTTAAGAAACACATGATGTTGATTGAAAAACAAATAAAATTATCAAGATATTAAAGGTAATTTGGTATGGTGACAATCTTTTCTACAATAGAAATCGAGAAACTTTAGTTCTGACAATTTTATTGTGTAAAACGTATTTGCACAAAAATGCATGCTCAAACTCTGGCATTCTTATATGCAATAAAATGTCTAAAGACCCAATTTTAATTCTTCGTTTTTAACTATACCGAAGAAAATGAAAAATAAATGGAATGGTCAGTTGGAGACCGAAACAATTGAAAAATAAGTGGAATGGTCAGTGAGAAACTGAAAAAATTGAAAAATAAATGGAAAGTTCAGTGAGAAACCGAAAAAATTGAATTTTTTCAAAATAAATCGTAACAGTTATATGCGAACTATGCTTTCTATACAAAACTTTATGGCACGCTATTATGCGTTAGACAAAATCATAAATTGTATTCATAATAGTGTAAAAGGTATAACAAAATATAAAATTACTTTGGTTATTAATTTGATTATACTTCTACATATTTAGTTTCATTTCAATTCGTTATTTTTCACATATCTCTAGGTTCTTTACTTCTGTACAACTAATTGTGGATTGAGTGTTTCAAATTTTTTAAATAAACGAACATAAACTAAACAAAAAAAAACTGATTAAAGTTTTAATGTGGATTCTACACTAGTGTGAAGTGTTAAATTATTTCGAATTATAGTAATAGGAAATAACACAAAAAATTATCATGTCGTGTACCTGATGTCTTTCTATCATATATGTTAATTGTCTTTATTGTGATTGATATAATTTTCATACTTTTCACGCAGTGAATAGTATTATAAGTTTGTCAAGAAGTTTGTAACACACAAAATGAGCCATTGGAGACTCTATAAAGTATATACTGTCTGTCCTTCTGTATGGGGTAAGTACAGCTCACTTTGGTGAACATGTTCACTTGTTCTTTTCTTTTTAAATGAGTCAATTCGCTCACATTGCTCAGTTGCTCACATTGCTCACTTATGAATACTATTCATTTGCTCATGAACAACACAGCTGCTCACGGGAATAACATGGCAGTTACATTTTAATTCAAATAAAGTATGTATTTTTATTTCAACATTAAATAACAAAATAAAACAAAACATAATAAAATACAAAGAACAAGTGAGTTAAAATGAACAACTGAGTAAAAAAGAACAACTGAGCAACAGTGAACAAGTAAGTCAAAGTGAACAACTGAGCAGAAAAGAACAATAGCGAAGGAACATGTTCACTTGCTCATGAGCAACCCAACATTAATGCTGAAAAGGTTTCTTTTTACTATACGCTGCACATTTGTCAGATTCAGACCACTAGGAGGGGTACCTCCCATACAAACCCAAATTCAACTTAATGTTCTTATTAGAAAAACTCTTTTGTTTTTTGTCTTATTGAAATTTGGACACTATAAGAGTCTGACCCATTTTCACCAGCCATGCAGATTTTAAGATCGTAGGATTACTGGATCGTATAGCCCCTGATATGAGCAGTATAAATACTAGAATCAGTACTAAATATAAGTCAAATCACCGTCACAGGATGGTCTTGTATTCATACTAAACGTAAGCAAAATCAATAATCTAATATTTCTGTATGTTTATTGACAGGAGCGTGGTAAACACAACTTGATATTAATTTTAATGTTACTGGTTCAAATAACTCAAATTTCGTCAATAAGTCGATAATATTGTAATTGTATATGGCAACTATAAAGTTCCAATGTATTCACTTTTAAAACAGCATTAAAGGTTTTCAAAATTTTTTAGCTGAGTTTGTTGCTTCTCGAATGGAGATGTTACGAAATTTACTAAATAAATTAATAAAATAATAATAATTTCACAATAAGTAAGTAGTTCGATTTTAGTCATTCTCCATAAAATTACACCAGTTAAAATAGCTACTTCATATAAGAATTGTGTTTAGATACAAACATACAGACATACCACATAATGTTATACATAATTAGTATGTAATGTTCAATACTTTGAAAAAACAAATGCTTTAATAGAAATGTCAAAACAATACCTCAAATGTTGAGGGTCAACCTAAAACCCAAACCCTCTGATTAATTTAATATACCACTCATGTTTTGTTAAATTCAAATATACATTTAATACAAGACAAGTCTCGCATCCATGTTCGAATTGAAAACGCTCATTAAAAACAGATTCGTTCCGCCTTTTGTTTCATTAAAATATAAAATTATATTGTATAGATCAAGATTCAAAATGCAGGAGGTATATTTTATGAAGAAAGCTCAATGAACTTGGCAAAAATAAAAACAAAAAAACAATAACAACAACAGCAATAAATGTTAACAAGAACAGAACAAAAATCGTGCAAAATTCCAATGAGAAACAATATTGTTTTTAAAATTTGTATAGTATAAACTGAATCTAACTGCCAACACAAATCCAAGCTTCAAAATTTAACAAAAGTAACAACAAAATTAACCAAAAAAAGCAAGTTTTTTTTTTTTCTTTTAAGAAGCAAATAAAAATAAAAAATAAACAACAACACCGACAACTTATAAATTAACAAATTTAACTAAAAATACCAACTAAACTTATTGACCAAAATTGATCAAATAAAAAAAAAAAAAAAAAAAGATCCAATAACAATCGAATGATGACCGAATTAAAAAATATCAGCATATCGCTGATGATGATGATGAGGAGTAAGTGACTAAGTGATGACGTTGGCATTTATGGTTTATTTTTGTTGATGATGTTTATAAATTTATTTATTGTATATTTTTTTGCTTACTATGGACTGACTCTGCCTGCCTATAACAGAACAACTTCGTAATGGAAACCACATCAAAATTGATTAAAGTGAAAAATTCACAAGAGTAAAAGATACTTAAAAAAATAAACAAAAGTTTTAGAATAACAAGGCAAAAAACAGTAAAGCAAAATGGCCTGCAGTGACCACAATACAAATGTATTTCAGTTCTGATGTACAATATTATTTTATTCTCAGGGATTGTAGAAAAAGATAATAGCCCATTGAAATAAGACGACAAAAAAGGGTAAACTGCGGAATGAAACCAAATAAGCTGAAAATTGTTTGTGTTTGGCATTTTTGGATATTTAGTGAATCAAAAAGATGTTCCCCTAGTTAGAATATAGGGTCTCATAATGCCAGATACGCATTTTTAAACGACTTTATGGAGCCATTATTGATGAAATACAGGTAGCCCTGGTTTTTATTTTTTATTATCTCACCTATTTTATTTTTCGCTATAATGACTTTAGGGATCTTTTTCTTATTATCTAAGGAATATCTGTTATTTTTTTCATAATTTTCTATTGAGACGTTTGCCTCCCACAAACCAAAATATGTAAAAGTCACGATATTTACACATTTTTGTTTGCCACTGTATATACGGCTAAGCGCTACCCACTGCTTGCTCACTGCTTGCTCTATCTCAAGAACGGTTAATTGTATAAAAAAATTGCAAACTCCAATTATGCTCTACAACTTTCATTAAAACATTAATTGTCATTTAAAGCATAGGAAACAGGATATTTACAAAAAACTGAATTTTGTGACTTTTGACCTTGAATATCTTGACTGGCGTACACCACACAAACCTAGACTTTTGACTGGGCTATAAAGAATTTCATTGTTTTCTGCACATGTGCAATTCGGAAAATGTTAATAACAATTTTTAGGTAATACTCATTCAATATCTTATCTGGTGTTAATCTTTTAATGAATTTAAAGAATGTTATAGACTTTTCACAGTGTGGCTAAATTAAAACTGAAAATTTGTGAAAAATACATGATTTTCAAGAGTTTGTACTATATTATTTGTACATAATTCTTGCAGCTCTCTTATTCATTCCTATTACTGCAAGAAGTTAGCAGCGCTACTGTAGAGTGACCAGCCTTAAAAGTAGATTCAAATTGGGTTTATCGATAACACAACCAGAACACAGAGTTCTGACTGCTACTTCAACTCCTAAATTTGATTATCAACCCTGTTGATGTTTTCATCAGAGCACAGAGTTCAACTTCTGTTCTCTAGAACCCAACTTTTTGCTTACTATGAAAAGACTAGTAGGCCGATAGTGTGGCTACTATTCAACAGTAATAAAAATGTAAACTTAATGTCAAAATTATTTGCAAATCCTGTCAATAGAGCAATATCTGTCTTTACATGTAGAAGAGAATTAAACTTTTCTTTTTAAATCATAATTCATTTCCAAATTATCTGTTAGTTCTATTAATACAAAATAAGATTTCGAAAATTCACAAACGACAAATATAAAAAAATTCTGATAGCGAATAATGGACAAGATTGAATTTACAACACGCGATGGAGATTTATTTAGTGTGCCATTGAAGCTTATTAAGTGTATGCAAACCATATGGGATATGGTTAATGATAAAACCGGGATTATAGTGGATGATGGGCATCCAATATTACTGAGCACAATTCGAACAAAAACTTTTGAACATATTTTACAGTGGTCTCAATATCAAATCAAAAGTGATTTATTATCAAAAGAGACAGGTAAGTTTATTTAAGTCGGCATAAATCCAATTTATAAGATGATTTGTTGTCTATAGAGCAAGAACTTGAACAGACACTTGATAATTCACATCTGGATCAGACCATAGGTTCTATGTTTAAGAATATGTTCGCTGATAAGCAGCACTTGCCCAATGAAATAAACAAATTCGATTTTTGGTTTAAAGATTTCTTTGGTTCCATGCCACTTAGTGAACTCTTTGAAGTAATGGATGCTGCTGATTTTTTGAATATCGAATTGCTGGATCATCAGGCATGTGTCTATGTGGCTGACATAATCCAAAGTAAAACTACACATGGATTGCGTAAATATTTTGGCAACAAATATGATTTCGGCTCAAAGAAACTCGTGAAATGAATGAAAATTTTATAATGTCGGGAAAAGATTTAGATTTAGAGAATATTTGCAAAGTTCAGTCATTTAACGTCTAAAATTTAATATAACAAATTGTATGGTCCGCTGGTATAAATTTTTGTGAAAGTAAATTTAAATACAAATATATATTAACAGGTGTATTTTGCACTTCATACGACTAATCTAAAGTAATTGTTAGGTTTCTCATAGCAATTCTTATACAATACTTATGTTGATAATTTTACCCGAATGCTGTCGGCAGAGCTGGCCCTACCATAGGGCGGAGTGGCCGCTTCAAGCGCAAAGTCGCAGGGGCGCATCAGTGGCAACGAATTATTTATTTAATGCATAGATGTCTCCGCTTACTCGGTTTCTTTCAGGGGTTCATGAACGACAAACAATTGAGAACAACAACGTTATGCATGAGAACGTTAGAGACAACCAACAACTTTGTGAGAGGAAGACAATAAGTAGAAACGAAATGGTGGATCTTGCGTATATGTATATCTTTTTTTTTTTTTTTGTTAATTCAAGAGATGCACCAAGAGGTGAGTCAACTAGACCTTCTGTTTCGAAGGTTGTTAGGGTGGAGCCTCTTTTATCGGCGTCGACTGATGCCATGGGGGGAGGGCAGTCGCCAAGCGATTTGGGTGTTTTTGCAGTCTCTGCAGGTGACATTTATTGTTTTGAAAGACCTCGTCGCACTCCGTTGGCATCTTTAAGTCTCTGTGAAAAATAATTATTTTTTAAGTAAACTCTTTCAATATCCTCCTTGGTCTGCAGAAGAGGTCTTCAATTGCTCTGTGGCATATATCTGCATCTGAGCGTACTCTGAGGTTATGTTTTTTTTTAATGAATTTTCTTAAGTTGCCCCAGAAAATCTTAAGCCTTAATAAATTTAAAAGTACCTAACACTCCCACATAAATATTTGAGAAAAAAAAAATGTGATACATTTCTCCTTGTTTTCCTCTCCCTATGTTTAATTTTTGTGAATCTAATGTGTATAAATAGGAACATTTTCATGATTACTTGAATACAACTCCTTCCACCAATGCGCTAAAAACATTAGCTTATCACCATCGAAATCTTCCTAAGTAAGTAAGTCTATCTTTAGTGAGTGATCTTGATAATCTTATTATTAAGTTGATTGAATTAATTTTAATATATATATTGAGTTGCTCAAGACTAACAATATATAAATTATGGAATGAATATTGTAGTGAAACTGATAATCATTCACTTTATGTAAGTTATTTCAATAATTTGAAACGATTATATCATCATAAACACTATAACTTCATTATTTATTATTATGGTACTTATTAAGTAGTATCATTAATTTCTCCTGCATAAAGATTTTTAAAATATTTAAAATGAAATTTATTTTCCAGCGAAACAATTTGCAAAACTATTGTTATTACGAAACTCACAAAATCTGTTTCGCTATCTTCAATTTCATGGTTCATTGTATTAAATTTTTTAATCAAAATTCTTCTTCACTCAATTAATAGCTTGGCATTTTTTATATGGACAATTTCGTTTTTATACAAAATTTAATGTAAGTACAGTTGATAGAGCAATAAATATTTGCAGACAACTTGATCTTCCATTCACTCCCATGAAAACGATAATCAGCAAAACAACACAATTGGCAAAACATTAATGACTCGATATATTTATCCCTTACAGTTTTCCATGAAAACAACACTTCCTCTCTCTCAAAAAAAAGCACTTCCCAAGTACAACTTTTTATTCACTGACGACTCCAAATCATCCGAAACAAACCCAATGAAATCCGGCCTTTTACCCAACTATTCAACAGTTTTTGCAACTGAAGTCATTGTAATCCATGAAGCAATAAAAATTGGTATACATAAACCAGGTAGACATGCTTATTGCTCCGACACACTTTCAGCCTTATAAGCTGTAACTAATTTCAAAAACCACAACTTCTATGCCTCAACAATAAGATCCTTACTTAATACAAAGTTCCCCCAAAAATAAAACTTATATGGGTTGGCAGTCCCACTGGCATCAAAGACAAAGAAATGCAGATTCAATAGCAAAACTAACAAACATGGACCTCATCGATAAAAACTTATCAACAACTGCCCCTTATGTAACAATGCACCTAATAACATTCACCACATTATTACATCCTCACTATACCACTTCAGATCCTCAATGTTCGCTTACATAACACAGACCCCATCTTACTCATTGCTGATCCGTTCTTTAATAACATTAATCTTATTCTATACTAAAATTTAATTTTGAACTTAAGCATATACTTATGTATATTAAAACTCATATTAGCTGAAAACCATGGCTACTTTGTAACTTTAGAATTATATAAGTAAATCTATATCTATCTATCTTCTTTACATATGATAAAATCGTAGACTTTGTTTGTTTTGTACAAGCATCAATTAAAAGCCACTCATTCGATTCAAAATCAAATTACTGAAACACAAGAATTTTTTATTGGAGCACAGCATGAACTTGATTTCATAAAAAATTGTACTTGCTTTTGTCGAGAAATTGATGAATAAAATTTTTCTTATAAAGCTAAAAATCAATCAAGTCGCCTTTGTCAAATATATCAACAGAATTATGTTAATATTAATAATAATTTTTCAATAGTATTTCAATTGCTGTGCAATGTACTACAATTAAAAAGAGAACAGCATCATCCACTAACATGGCGCCGGGAGCGTAGCAAAGCGCGCCGGGTTCACTAGTAAATAAATAAATTGTTAAATTCAAAGAAATTTATAGATTCAATGTCGTTGAACCAGAAACAGAACTTGGGTATCAATTATCAAATTATTCATAGAAATCTGGTGCAATTACAATAAAATTTATATTATAAAACAAAATATTTTATATGATAAATTCTTAAATAAATAAATAGTTTAAATATCTTTTCTTCGTCTATATCTATACATACATACTTTAAATGAAATCGTAGACTGAAAGTGTTTGTGCACGCATAACGTAAAAGCCACTCATTGGATACAAAATCGAATTACATACTGCAAAATATCAAGCTTTATTGTGAGTAACACAATATAGTGTTTATTTAATCTGAATCGATCTACAGAATCAAAAGATATTAATTGAAAATTAAATTAAGCCGAAGACTATTAAACACAATATTTCTGGCTTTGCACGGAGGAAGCGAGTGAACTGCTTCTTGAATTTTTGCGTTGTTGTTTTTGTTATTGTTTAATTTTTTCTCGTATTTACTAATAACTGAGTACGCACAAGAGTGTTGCACTCTTTGTTATTTTCTTTGTGTAAATGTTTGTAGTGGCCAAAAGATGAAAGGGGATCTACTTACTTAGAAGGCAGGACAACGTCTGCCCGGGTCAACTAGTTCAGATAATAATATTAAAGGTATAGTCTGCTTAATCAAATTTTAAACACTAAGTACATATATAAGCGATATATTGTCCCTATGTACATTTCAATTGCAGATAATCAGAATGTTAGGCCTGATAAGAGATTAGCTGCGGTCTGTAAGTAATGCTTCCGAACTGCCAAAATGTGTAGCTCTGAGTCTGGTTTGAAAAAATGGAAGTGTGCGTAATTGAAGGAAGGTTATTCGTGATCTACCACAGTAGTGTCATCATGGGTGTTTTTAGTCTCTTCATTTTACTTTACTTATTTAGGAATATTCCCGTTTGTTTCACAGAAGACGAACCATGTAGTATAAAACTTCTGGAGTTCGCTGAAATGATAAGTCGTTAATTACCATAGATGATACAAGAGAATTCTAAATTATTACAATACATGTACTTTGTTTTTATTTCATTTGAAAAAGGAAAACAACAAAAATGATTTGACAATTTGAGTCAGTTACTAAGTGGATTATTATGATCAGCGATATCTCGAATCTGAAAATTTCAAATGGTATTATAAATAGATATATGTATGTATGTATGTATGTATGTACATATATACAAAATTATTTATTTAACTCAACCTAAACCAATTAGAATTTGAGCTCAAGTTCAGAGCACAAAAATACACATCATACAAATTGAGAACTAAGAACTTTTGTGGAATTATGACTGTGTTGGTGTTTTTGAGAAATATACAATATTTTTTGCTATGTATAAACATAAGTATGTAAAGAGATGGAAATAAAACCGTTCCGATAGCAACAGAGACAAGAGTCAATCAAAATAAACAAGTATGACAAAAGAGAATAAAAGAAATGAGAAATCAATCGATGATGGCAACAAAAACGCAAACTATCGACTGTCAATTGAATCCCATTTAAAATGTCATATACTATAAAAAAGCATTGTGTGCTTCGACTGTCCTCCTTATTGGTCTAAGTCTTACTCTCAAGCGTTATCACTTGGAAGCAGTCATTCATCGGAAGAAAAACAAAACTCTTTGACTTTATGTACATTACACTTGTGTAAATAAATACAATAGAATCGCTTAAGTCCGACGTTTGTATGGCATCAAAAAGGGAATATGGGGGGAAATAGGAAAAGAATATATCGGATATACAGATAATTTATTGAATATGATCACATATTTAGCTATGGTGCTTGTTCGGTCATCATTTCATACGTATGTACATATGTATGTGTATGTAAATCAGCTGAACATATGATGATTATACTGTTGTGAAATATACTATAGTAGCTATATAGATCTAATCTTATCATACATCTTATGAAACATCTTTCTAAACCATGTTTGTTCTTGGTTTTATATGGAGTTTATCTCTATCACTTATCGATGAACTCCGACTGTAATATAAATATGTACATATTATCATTATAAGGCAATAGTTTAGTTTGCTCGATAGCTTTAAATTTGATTGACTAATTTGCATTAAACCAGACGAATTCGGCATAGGATATGATCGTTATAGTATACCTTACCCCTACTTATATACAGTGTGGGGTCTCCAATGAGTTACAAGCATCACCGCAAAATGAAAATGTGTACTTATTTAAATCACTTACATATAAAATAATTGTTTCATCTTTCTTATCAAAATCATAAAATTCAATTGATTTATTGAACTGCACTTGTTATATACACATAGTACTTATATTTCTGATATGGAATACTCGTACTTGTACAAACTTACATGTGTATACCATTCAGTTAAATGAACTTCTACTTGTATATTCTTACTAAGTACTTAGTTGAGTGCCTCATACTCTTTTCATTCGACTTTTATGTGGAGGTCACCATAAGACCGTCCGATCGACCGACCAATATTCAAATTGGATATGACAATCAACAATCGATACGAATAGATCGGATTGATTTATCACAGTAGCGAATAATAAATAGTTCGTGAAGTGCTTCCGAGTGTAACAATAAGTTACCTTCGCATTCAATTGAATCAATCTACAACAATCTTTAAATATGCATTGGCATTGGCATGGGCATGGGCCCTGTCTGGTCGGTTGGTGGAATGTGTGAAGAAGTTTGCATATTTTTTTGATTTATTGATTTATTGGAATCGATCTTGGAAGTTTTTATAGCAATAACAATTCACTTCTTCACTTCTTATTCTCTTTACTTCTCTTTTGTTGCGTTGCCTTTTTTAAAAAAAAATTTAAAATCATTAAACCATAAAGAATGCAATAAATATCAAACGTTTTTTTGCTTGTGAAATTGCACGCTCAGTGGCTTTTATGGAAACATGTTGCTAACGAATGAATGACAACAAACAGAAAGCGCCGGCAACATGATGCATGCATGTTGTATGTGTACATGTGTGCATGGCGCCAAATGAGTGAGTGAACTTGTAGTAAAAGGTGATAAAAACAAAAGGGCGCCACCATCACCACCAACGTACGCATGACAACGGGAACACACACAAATATATTGAGGTAGGTTCACAAAGCAACATATGTTGCATGCAATAACAAGTTAGCAATGAATACAATTCATACATACATGGATGGATATTTACCAAGTTATTTAATGTAATGTTGCTGGAATGGAATTTCGCTTTTTATGACTTCAAAAGGCGGAGCTATTTTTAGCAAATGATTGGGAATTCTTTCATGATCATTTATATGTACTTACATCAATTGCTATCTATTATT
Source organism: Amiota communis (assembly GCA_037043315.1). NCBI lineage: Eukaryota > Metazoa > Arthropoda > Insecta > Diptera > Drosophilidae > Amiota > Amiota communis. Next base: position 452,294 of record JBAMAV010000243.1, read on the forward strand.
ATAACTTTGATGACGTTCATGATAGTGATGATGATGATGACTTTGAGTTGTTTTTATTGTGTCTTTTAATTTATTCCCTTTTATATCTTTCATTACCACTCACTAGAGTCTAGTAGACCTATGGCAAGAAAATTGGAGTCAACCTCAAGTCGAAATCTATGCGATCAGCTAAATCTATTGGGGGTTTGCAGATCCACAAGTCCAAACAGGATTCAGTATTGTTTTATAAAGCAGAAACTTGGTATGCAGTGAAAACTTTGAGATGTGCAAAGAAGTCAAGATATTCTTCTACTATTCATACAATAGTAAGTTGCTAAACTGGCACCCAAGTGAGAATGTAACGTGAGTAGATGTGCATAGCAAAGCATCTGTAAATTTTCTTTTTGTTAAGAATCAATAGAGTATTTTTGGAAAAGTAGAGAGCCGCCTTTTATAATAAAATCTTTATTAAAAAAACACAAAAAGTAATAGAATTTTCATCAAAATACATATATTCTGTCGCCAGAACCACGGATTCCTCAGCAGAAGAGTTATATCTGCTTGGATGCGATACGTAATAGATATTCGTTTTATATAGTTTTAAAAGGTCTTTTATTAGTTTTACGGCTTTTGTTGTCATGCGATCGATCATTGTCGAGAAGCAAAATTAACTCGTATTTTCCTGTCCTCCAGATGTCATTTTCAATCAACACCATGTTAATCGTTTGTCGAAGTCTTGTGATATGGTTATTTGAACCAAGAGAGTTTTCCACTAACATACAAATAAGTAGATTTTTCGTATAGAAGAAATCCTTCTAGAAAGTTAGATTTTACAGCAAAGTACATATGTACATATAAATCACAAGACATTACAATGATTAAAACAAGATTTTCATAAAAAAAAACTCATAAATACGTAAAGGTTAAAATGGCGGAATTATATATCGAATATTGGTCCGATCGTTCCAACTCTGGTAACAATAAAAATAAACAAAACAGATTTTATAATAACTTAAGAACATAACAGGAAAGATTGTTGTCCTTGGTCCACTGAAGCTTATTAACCTTTCACTATCCAGGCTTTAAAATTAAATCTGTATATATGTTATGGCATTTTCACAGTGAGTAAAAAGATGAGAGTTCTGATTTTGCGTTCACAGTGTGTTCTTTCGTGTTCTGTAAAGTTAGCAGCGCTACTGTAGACTGACCAGCCCCTTAAAAGTAGATTCAAGTTGGGTTCATCGTGCATAGGATGGCTACTCTTCAACTGTAATAAAAATGTAAACTTAATGTCAAAATTATTTGCAAAACCTGTCAATAGCAATTCTTGTTTTCACATGTAGAAGAAAATTAAACTTTTCTTTTTTAATCATAAATCATTTCCAAACAATCTGTTAGTTGTATTACTACTAAATAAGATTTCGAAAATTCGAAACGACAAATATAAAAAAAATTTTGATAGTTAAAAATGGACGAAATTAAATTTACAACACGCGATGGAGATTTATTTATTGTGCCATTGAAGCTTATCAAGTGTATGCAAACCATATGGGATATGGTTAATGATAAAACCGGGATTATTGTGGATGACGGGAATCCAATTTTGCTGAGCACAATTCGAACAAAAACCTTTGAATATATTTTACAGTGGTCTCACTATCAAATAACAACTGATTTAACATCAGAAGAGACAGGTAAGTTTATTTAAATCGGCATAATTCCAATTTATAAGATGTTTTGTTGTCAAAAGAGCAAGAACTTGAACAGACATCTGATAATTCACATCTGGATCAGACCATAGGTTCTATGTTTAATCAAATGTTCGCTGATAAGCATCACTTGCCCAATGAAATAAGCAAAATTGATTTTTGGATTAGAAATTTCTTTAGATCAATGCCACTTAATGAACTCTTTGAACTAATGGCTGCAGCTGATTTTTTGAATATTGAATTGCTGGATCATCAGGCATGTATCTATGTGGCTGACATAATCCAAGGTAAAACTACCGATGAATTTCGTAAATATTTTGGCATCAAAAATGATTTTGGACGAAAGAATACTCCTGAAATGAATGAAAATTATAACATGTCGGGAAAAGATTTAAAATAAAGAATATTTGGTCATGTAACATCTAAAATTTAATAGAACAAACTGAATGGTACACAGGTATATATTTTTGAAAAAGTAAATATATATACAAGAATATTTTGGAATATTTATTCAGCAATGTTAATAGTTGCATTTTGTACTTCATTGGACTAATCTAAGGTAATTGTTAGGTTTTTCATAGCAATTCTTATACAATACTTATGTTGATAATTTTAATCGTCGTCGATTCACGACATGGTAAAGGCAGTCGCCAGGCGGTTTGGGTGATTTTGCAGTCTATGCAGGTGCTATTTATTGTTTTGAAGGAACTCGTCGTACACCATTGGCATTTTTAAATCTCTGTGCAAAATGGTGTTACGCACAAGCCAAGGAGCTCCAGAAGCGGCATAATTGGATCTCGCTCCATCCGAAAACTTGCCTCGGGCTGGCTCTGGCTGTCAGAGACAGCAAATAAATATGTATATAGAAGACATTCTCACTAGTTTGAAAATATGTATAACAAGAATAGTTACTTGCTGCCTTGGCAGAAGAGGTGGGAATAGACCTCGCTACGAACAGTGAAAGCTATATCCATGAATATAGTGTATACTGTGCCATCTGTGGGTTCTGCCTGCATTCTATTCCAGTGAGCTATGTTCGATTTTTGGGACACCAACCCACGAACTATTTGGGGTTCAAATTGGTAGTACCTCGCGTACGAAGTCTGACCAGAGGCTTTTTTCTGGTACCACGGGTGGTCAGGAGCCCATGGAACCTGTTTCCATCCTGGCCAGCGGAGACGGCCCCTCTATGGGAGTATCGTGGTGGCTGTGGTTGTACCCAAATGCGGGTAGGGTGTGAGCTCGACGTGGAGTTGCGTTATACAACCGGGTGCTGTGACCCACAGATCAGCAGAGGTTTAGATAGGCCTTGTTCCTAACCAAGGAATGAGACATACGACCAAAATAAGTATGGCTTGAGATTGGTACCTGCGGATATATATCCAAGGGGACGTTGATTGACGTTTATCAATCCCTGTGCTTGGCACCGTGATATTAAGTCTCTACGACAGGTGTTCACGTTAAACAAATTGACTTTCATTTCCTTAATACGGTATGTTTATATCTGTAGTTTACATTTTTATAAAATCCATTTTAATACGCCTATAGACACAATCACATTGTTACTGTAGTTGATATATCCATTCGTCGTTTTCGACGACACGACGGAGGTGATACTTCTTTGGAACATAATATCATTTATCTCATTTTTGAGAGAATCTTTCGACAAAACAATTAAAATATTAGACTAGCAATTATATCGAGAATTTAAACAGATTGATTTCTGTATTAAAGACTCTGTATTGCTTGACAAATGTTTAATACAATATTTTCAACATTTTCACTAAAATGTATTTGTTAGATACATAAGTATGTTGTAAGAACAATTCTAGTGAGAAAAAATGTTTTTCTTACTGCTGTAAGCTGAATATAGTACAACACACGATAGACTCTCATTTAAGCTATAGACTCTGAGACCAATTCTACAAATACAATATGAAACAATCAATGAAATCAATTTAAAAAAAAAAAACCATTTAATCTGCGACTATGTGTGCGCTCCGCTCATGCTAAGTAGGATTATTATCAAGTTTTACACGAAGAGCATTTAATTTTCGGTAAAACCGAGAATTTTAAGTCTTCTCCATTTGCGTGTTTCTTTTGTTGTTGCTAAAAATATTGAAGATTTAGGTTTTTATTTTTTTTATTTTGGTTGTAGTTGTTAACTAATTTTCTTTTGTAAATTTGTATTTGCGTGGGTTTTATTGTTGATGTTGATGTTGCTGTTGATGTTGTTACGCTATTATTGTATTGTGTTGTTTTGTTTTTTAATTTTATTGTTATTTCATTCGATTGACATTGTTTCATAATTTTGGCTACTTAAATACAATAAAATTATGTACAAAAAAAAAAAACAAAAACACAACAAACAAAGTAGAAAAACCATTAAAAATGATTTTAGCAACACTTGTAGGTGCGGCTATGATTTTGACTTAAAGCCTTAGAAACATTTTTCTGTTTTTTAGACACAAAAGTCAAGAGTTCCCATTGTACCCCTCTGTGTCCCACCATGCCCCACTCAAAACTCTTTTATTCTTTCATTTGTTATTTTCTTAGTAACTAACTTTTGTTGTTAAACAAAAAAAAAAAAAAAAAAAAAACAAAACTAATTATTTTTATTCTTCTTGCACAATTAAGTAAATTTTAAATTATTGTCTATGTAGAAATTACTTCATGATAATTCGCTTCATGATTCACAGGGGGAAAACATATGTCTGAACAGTACAATGTCGATAGTTCAAACACTCGCCACAATACTTAACAATCAACGATTTTCTACTATGTATTATATACCCTGTAATCCGGATATCATGCTTTTTTTAATAACTTTAAAAATCCGGACACTTCTTTTTTCCCGTTTTCTACATTAACTATCGATCTTTCGTAAAACAACTCAACAACTGCTCAATAAAATGAATTGAAAAAACTTTTCATTAAAGTATGTGATAATTTTAACATAAAATGTTTTGTGTTAATATAAATTTTATGAATGCAGAATGGGATTCAGATATCTTGCAGAACAAAGCACTGCTTCGAATTACGAATGCTCCGTAGTACGTCAGGGATTCTGCATTACACAACGACAGTTATGGACGCTACAATGACAGGCTGAATTGTCATTCAAACCCACTTGCAGTTCTCTGGGAGACTCAAAAGTTATCTCCCTTGTGATCTTGCGATCAGATCCATTTAGCACACACTCAATTAACAATGTAAATTAACTATACGCCATTCATGTGATGGTAAAATGTTTGACCAAAATGTACCAAATTAGTTTTAGTAATGTATGTACATACTAATCATTAAAAAAAGGGATTCAGATGATGATGTGATTATTATTATTGTAATCGAAATATCCCCGGTTATAAATACATATATGTATGTATAAAGACAATGAGATTGATGAGTGAAAATGAAAACCAAAATCCAAAAATACTATAATCTCAGTATATGTATGTGTATTAAATATTCAGAAGAAGAATAGGATTTTGGTGCCATGTTAATCTGAGAGACATTGAAAGTTTCATTGAGAAGATTAGCTGTGAATTCTTTTGTTTTTTTTCTTGATAATCCAAACAGTTTGACAATTCAATATTGTGCAAACTATCGAGATTGTACTGTACAACAAAATAAAACGCGCTTATCTGCGCAAAACTTAGGAGTAAATGCAAAGGTGAATAAACACACAGAAAGAAGATAAAAGAATTTTCTTAGAACAACAACAACCACAACACAAATTATTGAATTATCAGTAAACAAAACTAAGAAAATATAGAAATGAAAGAATGAAAGAACAAACGGTCGCATTCTCTTATCTCTTGAGTCTTGACTAAATTACTGCGGTATTTCACTTTCACTAACATGTTGCTTGCCGTCCATGCAAGCAACATGTTGCATTAGAACTAATGTTGCCAAACGTGATGTTTGCAAATACATACAAATAATATAAGTATATTGGTAAAAGCACAAATCAAAACTATAAATTTAAATAAATAAAACAAATGCATGTTGCACGTGGTGGATATTTAATCAAATATTCAATAAATAAACTAATACAATTAAATTAAAATGAAATGGTTAATTATGACACAATAATTTAAACAAATAACACTTACTTTTTTGTCAATTGTCAATTCACTATGAACATTTAAGAATTATTAATTTTTTCTTTTTTTATATTTTACCAACACATTTGATACTTCTTTTGCAACTGAAATCGATTTTGGTTTAAATACTTTTCTCTTCTTTTTTTTCACAATTAAATTAAAAACAATCAAATCATATAAAAAAAAAATAACATTGAATTGGGTGGAGAAAAACACAAACAAAAAAAAAAACAAACAAAACTAAAGCCGGCAAATTGACAACAACAACAAGAAGAAGAAGACTATGATGATGATTATTGATGATCGCAAAACAACGAGAACGAAAAGACTACATGTGACGTAGAGCGCGAGTGAAGACAATGAAGACAAACGAAAAGAAACAAAACAAAACGAGACAGGCAAAGCAAAGCAAGTTAAAGCCGAAACACCGAACTGAACCGAAAGAAAACCAAAATTGAACTGAGGCAAAGCGACTAGCACAAAACACAACTGAATCAACTCAAAAACTGAATCGAAAGCGAAACAGACAAGACACAAAAAAATCAAAAAAAAAAAAAAAATCAAACAAAATAAATACTCTTGTTGTTGCTGTAGTAAATTATGCGAACAACAGCAACAACAACAACAACAACAACAACACATGCAAAGAGATAAAAGTAAAAGAAGCGAACGTGAACGCGAATGCGAACGCGGACGCGAACTCAAACTCGCAAATGCAAGAAAAACGATCAGCGATTGATCGAACGAACGAAGGAACGAACAAACGAACGAATAAGTTGGTTGAGTTGTTAATCTGGGAGCGGCGGTTGTGCAGGAGAGTAAAGAATAACCTCGTGTGTTTTTGTCATCAAGTTGAGAGAGGAGGATCATTTGCGAATGTACGAACGACGAGGACGTTGGATATTCTCTGTTCTCTGCTGCTCTCTATTCCCTGTTTTCTGTTTTCTCTCTTTGTTTGAATTGTTCATTTATTTACTTATGTGGTTAGTGGATATTGTATGTAAGTATGTATGTGTGCAAAAATTTTTACTGATTAGCAACAGCAAAAATCGTTGGCGGCAAATAGAAACAACTTCATATTGGAGCACACACACAAACATGCATGCTTGCATACATATGTACATGCATATGCATGTAAGTAAGTGGGCCCCCGCAGCTAGCAGGTGCGTCGACCCTTTTCGCTTTATTTTTAATGGGGGTGACAAATCAAAATTTTAGCTACAGTGATTGTCAATATTAATTCCATATAAAACATTATAGATTATTTGTATACTTTTTATTTAATATGCTTATTTAAGAAGATTTATATCAAACTAGCATTGCCCGGCGCGCGTTGCTGCGGCCCTGTCACACAGTGTGATTTTTATCATTTTTAGGATGCAAAAATTCATAACAGCCAAACAAATGTAGGTATGACAATGACATGACGCGTCGTGATGTTAGTGTGCCATTTTTGTAGTCATTGTTCCTTTCTCAAAGCGAGAAAAAACTTTAAACTTTCAAACATGATCAAACAGAAACGGAGTTCTGTAGCAAAGAGCTTTTTATGTAGTAGCATAACGAGCTTACAGTAGAGTCAAAATAAATGCACTTCTTATTAAAAAAATATGAAAATATATAAAAACTTGCGAGTTGTGTAAGTGTTGTGTAAGTGTGTAGCTTATAAACATTCTTCATGAAGATATACATATACATGCCAACTTTTACGCTGATTGGTCAAACGTTGTTGGAGTGAAAAGCCGTTAAACATTTTTTCTCGTCCTATTTTATATATATAGATATCATAATACTAATAATTTGTTTATAAATTTTGAAGAGGTTTCGGCACATTGGCGTTTTTAAGAGTTGGGATGGGACTTGGAACCAAAGAGGAAGGACCCAATGCTGCCCAAGTGTTGACAGGAGTCCAGAAAATAATTTACAGTGAGTTCGACTCCGGTGAGAGGGTGTTGATGGGTATCCCGCGTATATCTAGGCAGGCGTTTCATCACATTAAGTTTGGTAGACTGATTTTTTAACACGTCGGGTTAATGGCAGTGTATCGGTGGTTAAAAAGAGCCCATTCAGTCAGCTTCTTCGCTCGAAGCTGTCGGGCAACGATGTTCTTTAAGTCCATCGCATTTACGGCCAATGATTTTTTGTTTTTAATTTTTCTTTATTAATTGAATCTTCTCTTGTTTTCCTTACAAAAAATTATTGTAAGTTTTAGTAATCAAAAATTAAGCTCAACCCTCTGCTTTGAGTAGGACAATGATGTAAAACATATGTAGTTAAATCCAAAATTGTCATAAAATTAACTCGCAGGCAGAGCAGTCCTTAGATCCAAGTCCAATCGAACCTCTTTGGAAATACATTCAAAGAAAGAACCATTTCTAATAAGGGGGAATTGAAGCAGGTCTTATTATGTGAGGAATGCCTGAACAAAAAACTTGGGGAAATTTAAGAGCAGATGATTAAAGAGGTGCTGAAAACTAAAGGAAATCATACAAAACAAGAATTATTTCTATTAAATGAAGGAGAGATGTATAGTTTTCGTTTGACTTTTGAAGTCGGGAATTTTTGTATATCATTTACATTATCTCTTCAGATGATTTGATTTGATTTTTTGATATCTTTTTATTGTTTTTAAATCAATTCTCAATAAGCAACCGTTAAATTGTGAACTAAGTCTTTTTTTATTAAGTCAACTCCTTTACATATTTTAATACAATTTTAAATTAAAAAGAAAAATAAAGTGTATTGATTATATTGACGCTCACTGTGTGTCAATACATACACAGCTGATTAATATATGTACAATAATATGCAGGTGCAATACTTTGCAATTTATCAGTTACATTCTTAGGATGCGTAGTGCATTTATTATCAAAAAACAAAACCTTCATTTTTTGAGAAGCGAATTTTTTGTACAGTTGTAAAAACCATTTCGTAAAAATTTCACTTTTCATCCATGCTTTCTTCTAATCCAAATCAAGAGATACTATTTTTGGCCTTTCCTACAACAAGCAAATTCAGCATATCCGATCCAGTCATGTTGTATACTACCAGGACATTTATTCGCTCTCTGTTTGCTCTGTTTTCCACCCAAGCATTTTTTATTTTTAAATGCCAGTGTGAAAAACGAACCCCCGTCGGCATTAAAGATGTAGTTTTGCTTAGAATTTTGTATCAATCTCATTACCCATTCATCACGATATTAGGTTTTTTGAATAATGACGTGCTGTTTTTTTAATTTATCCAACCATTCTGTACTTGCTTTAAACTCTTCGTGTCCCATTGCATCAGCGAACTCTTTGGCTATTTGCTCATAATGTCCAAATTTCAGTTGGATAAGACAAAAACCAATAAAGTTTATCTAATAAGAACATTGATTTGAATTTTGGTGCAAAATAGTCCCACAGTTTTTGAGCTAGAGAGCTAAAATTTTGCAAGAAGGTTTCATTTGTCGAAATCAGCCGAATTGAGCCACTAGTAGTGGTATCTCCCGAACAAACTTACAATTTTATGTTCTTATTAAAAAAAAATTTTTTGTTTTTTGTGTTATCGAACTATTTGGACACTATGAGTGCCTGAACCATATTCTCCAACCGTGTAAATTTCAAGATCCTTGGAACACAGGATCGTATAGCTCATTACACCATGGCCATGTGCCATCTACATGTAACTTTTGCTGTATTGAAATTAGTATGAATACTGACTCTACTCTAAACGTAAGTCAAATCATGAATACAGTGGAACTCTATAGTGAACTTCTCTACAATGAAGGTCTCCCTAACGTAAGTCAAATCATTAAACTTTTCTTTTTTAATCATAAATCATTTCCATTAACATCAAAACAAATTATCTGTTAGTTGTATTAGTACTAAATAAGATTTCGAAAATTCGAAACGACAAATATAAAAAAAAATTTGATAGAAAAAAATGGACAAAATTAAATTTACAACACGCGATGGAGATTTATTTATTGTGCCATTGAAGCTTATCAAGTGTATGCAAACCATATGGGATATGGTTAATGATAAAACCGGGATTATAGTTGATGATGGAAACCCAATTTTGCTGAGCACAATTCGAACAAAAACTTTTGAACATATTTTACAGTGGTCTCACTATCAAATAACAACTGATTTAACATCAGAAGAGACAGGTAAGTTTATTTAAGTCGGCATAATTCAAATTTATAAGATATTTTGTTGTCAATAGAGCAAGAACTTGAACAGACATCTGATAATTCACATCTGGATCAGACCATAGGTTCTATGTTTAATCAAATGTTCGCTGATAAGAATCACTTGCCCAATGAAATAAACAAAATTGATTTTTGGATAAGAAATTTCTTTAGTTCAATGCCACTTAATGAACTCTTTGAAGTAATGACTGCTGCTGATTTTTTGAATATCGAATTGCTGGATCATCAGGCATGTGTCTATGTGGCTGACATAATCCAAGGTAAAACTACAGAAGAATTTCGTAAATATTTTGGCATCAAAAATGATTTTGGACGAAAGAATACTCGTGAAATGAATGAAAATTATAACATGTCGGGAAAAGATTTTAAATAAGGAATATTTGGTCATGTAACATCTAAAATTTAATAGAACAAACTGAATGGTACACAGGTATATATTTTTGTTAAAGCAAATATAAATACAAAAATATTTTGGAATTTATTCAGCAATGTTAATAGTTGCATTTTGTACTTCATTGGACTAATCTAAGGTAATTGTTAGGTTTCTCATAGCAATTCTTATACAATACTTATGTTGATAATTTTAATCGACTGCTGTCGACAGAACAGGCCTTACCATAGAGCGAACGGAGTGGCCGTTTCAAGAGTCATGTCCCGGGGGCGCATCATTGACAACGCATGATTTATTTAAAGCATAGATTTTTCCGCTTTCTCTTGTTTTTTTTGGGGTTCTTGAACTGCTTGAGACATAGGTAGTGCCGAGCCTTTCCCAGCACACTCGTCTGCCATCTTACCTGTCAGATAGACAATACGATAGCTGAGCTGTTAGCCCTTCCGAGAAGATGCCCGCACTTGTACCATCTACCGTCTTGGATCCATCAGTATAGATAGAAAGCTCATCCCGTCCAATGACGTTACCCCAGTTCCATTCATCTCTACTCGGGAATCGTGTCTTAAAATTATCACTCCATTTTTGCTGCATGCATCATGATTTTATTTCAGAGTTTATAGATGTCTATAAAAATTATCCTTGTTTATGTGATAAAAAATACACACTTCTACAAAGGCGATGGATTTTTTTTTAAGAAGCTAAACTAGCTAGTTAGCAAGAGAGTGAGAGAGAGGGAGTGCAGTGTTGTGATATACTTAAAATATGTTGAAAAATAAACGAAGATATAGTTGCCAAGCTTTCCGGAGTGTACAAAATATATCACAGTCATGATACGGTGAAAGACCAACCTAAAGGAGCACTGGAATTAACACAACATTTCACAGTTACGACCGCACGAATTGAAAATTCAAAAAAATCTTTAATAATGCTATTACGTAATTTTGGTTGTATCAGAAGGCCTATGTATATAATGGTGTAAGACTCATTGTGACAAATCTCTGTCATAATGTAATAAAAGCAAAAATCCTCACTGGTATACAGTCTGGCAAAGATGTATATATACAAAGAATATCTCACCTCATCAAAAGTTCTAGTAGGATGTACCATGTAGCGACATCGATTTCAAGTAAAACCTGCATTTGCCTTGGCAGTACACAAATCTCAATGCCAAACATTCAAACAGATTAACTGTAAAAAAGTAGAATAACATATCAAGTTTTCATCAATGAGGTATTATATTACCACATATGTTGATTTTTAAAATAAATAAAAAACATATACAAACCCACTGTTTGGTATTTTGTTTTATCGAAATGTGTTTGACCTAAATTCACCAACGAAGATCCTAGGATTACGGGATTGTATAGCTCTCGATATGTGTGCTCAATACACTATGGCTATGCGCCATCTACTATTAATCATGCGTCACCTGCATGTGACTATTGTATTGTGTATTGAAAATAGTATGAATATTGACGCAATCACAGAACTGTGAAGAGTATTACAACATTGGCATAGCCAAAGATAACTTACTTATATACAAGCGTATACCCTTCGTTATATTCCTTTGGTTAATTATTTTCAAATCTAAATTAAATGAACAGTCGAGTGTATCTGGAAATATTTGCGTTCATTTGCATTCGTAAAAGCCTCTACTACACATCCGGAAAAGGACCGATATGTATGCATCGTAGACATTACCGGAGTGCTTCTTCGCCCAACTAAGAAAATTGGTGTACTAAACATTAGTAAGTCGTAGTGATTTACAGGATGGGGTATGTGTTACGGCAGTTGCGACCGTCTCATGATAAAGACGACAAACATCGATAGATAGTAATCGGTAGTCGGTCTTCATTATCGGGAGATGTAGTTACCTGCTCGAGTGACTGATTTCTTTTTGGTGCCGGTCGCCGCCGACAAGCCATGGAGGGAAACAATTTAAATACCACAAATTACTTTTAAACAAATAACCGCAAATTGAATTTTGCCTATTACATTATACATAAGTCAGTTTGTTGCCTTTTCTAGGTAAATTTCTTTAAAATTTCTGCTAGAATCTTATCAAGCTGATGTTTGATGACATCTTCAGAAGCAACTAATGTTATAAATGTTCTGACGTGTGTCAAGAAACTATTGCATATGCCATTTTTTGTTTATTTGAATAAACTTATAACTACATGATTGATTTTTATAAAAATTGCACGTTAAAGGAACATTATTTAAAGCCTTCACGCATTCAGAAAATCAAAAAATGGAGCATACTTAGTTTCTGAACGCGCCATGCCATTTGAGCAGTTTCGGAAGGAGTGAATTAAATGAACTTCTGATGGCGTAAGGTCTGCAATATATTGTATTTTAGATATGACCACAAACAAGCTCAAAGATAAAACATAATGCTGCTCCTAATAGACGAAACGCATAACTAAACATTGTGGGCCCTAAATCGAATCGAAATATAATAAAATAACCAGACCTTACGATTTCATAATTGTACAAATCGTGCCACTTGAATGGCACATCACTTATTCCATTCAATTTTTTATTGCCCAAAACATTCGAATAACTAAATATATAAGATTTATGTACTATATACAGAGTTTAGTTATGACTACTAAGATATTAAATGTGTGGATGTATTGTATATTAAGATAGAAAATGAAAATATGAAAAGCTAAGGAAAATGGAAGAGAAACTAGCATTAGTTCGTTTGCTTTGATCGAAATAATAAGGGTCTTTTGTATTGTTTAGATTGTCATATACTCGATATTTACATATCAAGAGTTTTATTAATTCTATGCTTCTCATTTCCAGTTAATATACTTTCTTGAATTTCAAACAAGTAAATGAAAATAATTACTTGTGATGAAATATAAAAGGAAAGAGGGAGGACACTACACTCCACACTAAAATGCCAAAGATTTAAGCATTTATCAAATAAGAACATAGTCAATAAGTTGTTACTAATATAAGAATTTATTACCAAGCAGGCTCGAGTATGGAAGGATAATTATATTATATTAATGATCAAGATGCAATAAAGGGTGTTTTTTTTTAGAGTTACACAACTTTAAATTAAAATAAAACAAAGAAAAATATTTTCAATATCAATTAAACTGGCTTTATTGGATAGATAATTTTATGGCATTAATGTTTAAATATGATTTCGGCCATGTGGCCGCAATTAGGCTGGCGCGTGCAAGGCGCAATCTGGAAGTCAAATTTGCACTCACTTTTCGCAGCATATGCGGCCGTATTTTGCCAATAACTCTTCGCATGTTAATTTCCATGTGTTCAATTGTCTCTGGTTTATCGTCGTAGGCAAGTGACTTCCATCACATGATCTTGGTGGCCAATGAATAAGATCATTACGTGAAATTATTCGTTCATCAAAAGTTTCTTTGAGGAAATCAATTGTAGCGTGCGCTGTGTGCTATGTGGCTCCATCCTGTTGGAACCACATGTCAGCAAGATTAATGCCATCTCATTGTGGTAGTTGTAATAATGTCTCTGTATCGTTTACCGTTGACAGTAACTTTCTGGTCATCATCGTTTTTGAAGACATATGGACCAATGACTCCGCTGGCCCATAAAGCGCACCAAACAGTAACTTTCTGTGGATGGAATGGTGTTTCGACAAAAGCTTGTGGATTATTTTCACTCCAAATGCGACAATTTTGTTTATTCATTCATCCAAAAATGAGCTTCATCGCTGAACAAAATTTTGTATGGAAAATCAAGATCAATATCAATTGGCGGCGCATACGATGGTCGTTTGGCTTTAGTTCCAGCACAAGTTGAATCTCAAAAGCTTTTAAGCCAAGATCCTTTCTTAAAATCTTCCATAAAGTGGATGGACACAACCCCATTTGCTGAGAACGGCGACGAATTGATTGATTTGGGTCTTCTTCAATGCTTTGCTGTACAGCGGCTACAGGTCTTACGGGATGCACATTATCATTAAGATTAAACGAGGAGCAATAACGATCCATAGTTATTCGATTAAGACGTTCTGATGGACGATTATGATTACCATATATTTATAAATAATGATCTTATGATTTCTTGTAAGTACTTTAAATATAAATGCAGAAAAAATAAATTTTTAATAGGTTCTCCTGTTGAAATTATTGGGATAAAATAACTAAGTATGTGCAATTTTTACAAAACCTTTATTTTTGGCAAAATTTTATATTGAATTTAATTGAATTAAAATTTTTAGAAGTGAATTGAATTCTTTTGGAATTGGAATTCACATATTTGTCTATACAATTCAGAGCCAAGCTAGATTGATGGCTTGAATGAGATCTGGTATTGATATTGATGTTCTTATTCATAATTTTGTATGGCCATGCCAAAAATATTTTTATAAAGTCTGCTTAATATGGGTGGAAGTGCAAAAGCTCTTTGATATGACTTTCTATAAGCCGATCCGGGCAGTGTAAATTCATTCATTGACATGTTAATGTTGTATGTTCACGGCAAAGACTCAAATAACTCGTTTGTCGGCATTTCCCATACAAAATGTGGATTTTCCTTTTTAGCTATTTTTTTCAATTCTGATATTTTCTCAATTTGTATAGGGCCAGTAACCTTATAAGCTTTTATTTTGACTTCTTTTATGCCATTCTGTGGGAATGCCTCTCAAACTTTTTTGGCTTATTTTCAGAATTAAATAAACCAAATTTACTATTGTGTGTATTTTTAGTAATAGTAACACATAAAAATTCACGAAAGATACTTTTATTGTGCTATTCAATTGACGCTGAGTGTATGTAAATCATTATATGTTATTTAAAATCAGAAAATCAATCAATTTTATTCATTTGGTTGGTAATCACATTACGAGTTAACCGTGCAAAACTTAATTCTTTTCAATTTTGTTTAGCATATGTGGGAACAACGACGCTCTACCCAAAGTAAGACAAATGATAATATATGCTAATAATGATGATATTCATCATTCCATTTTGTTGTTGCTAATACCCTAACAAAACCTTAGCACTCACTAATAAGGCAAATATGGTTTGATGAAGTTTTATCTCAACCTAACCAACATCAATTATATAAAATTACAAGACTGACAATTTGTCCATAAACATTAGGGTTCGGCTTATTTATGAAAGTGACGTTGCCAAAGGTCTCTGGGGCCAAAAATGTTTGTTTTGGTTTAAAAGGAAAAAATGTAAAATTTCAGCTTGATCTGACTATCTTTAGAGGTGGCGATTTGAAATGAAATTCTAAATCTTCCACTTACGTACCATACAATTCAAATTTTAGAACTTCTCATTTCTTGTTATTTAATAGATTTATAAGCACTATATTTGTTATTAAATAATCAGTGTCGAATTTATTATTGTATTTAAGAACACCAATACAATCTTTTACTTTTTACCGCGCACATGTTAATTGTTGTTCTGTGTAAAGCTAGTCTGTTTCATTATTAAGTGCAAGGTGTAATAGTCGCTCCTAACACATTAGAAAAAACGCTTTATCACTTTTTGAAAAGTGATAAGGCAAAGTTCACTCGTTCAGATTTTGAGAGTTGCGATTTAAAGACATTATTTGATTACTTTTAATTTTAGATATCAGCAGTGGTGCCTTGGGATGGTAAAATGCTCCTTGAATTGACCGGTCATGAATAGGTGGAACGCTTGCCGATCATCATTTCACACAGTGAAGGCGAACAACTTCTAGGAGTACCAAAGCTATCTGCTTCAACTGGATTAGAAATTTCAAATGCAACTTTTAACTTGTTGACTGAATGGAAGATCGACGATCAAATTGTGGCAGCCTGTTTTGATACAACTGCATCTAATTCCGGAAGATTAAATGGAGCTGCAGTTTTGTTAGAGCAGTTATTAGGTCGCAGCCTATTATACCTTCCATGCAGGCATCACATTAGTGAAATATGTTTACGTGCTGCATTTGAATCGGGTGCTGGAATTACATCAGGCACAAATGTTCCCCTTTTTGTAAGGTTTAAAGATTCTTGGAACAATATTCAGCACCATAAGTTTAAGTTTGGTGTGACAAATAGTTATGTAGCTAAACAGGTAAATGACAAAATGGAAGAAATAATCGATTTCTGCCAAACTGAATTGTCAAGAGACCATGCGCGTACTGATTATGTAGAATTATTAGAGTTAACTCTATTTTTTTGGGGTCAATTCCTGAAGGACATCATTTTCGATTGCCTGGTCCGATGCATCATGCACGCTGGATGTCCAAGGCGATTTATACGTTAAAGGTATATATGTTTCGAGAAGAATTTAAATTATCAAAAGGAGAGGAGAAATATTTACGCGATATATCTATTTTCATTGTACGCTTTTATGTACAATTTTGGTTTCGTGCAACTGTTGCTGTTGAAGCTCCAAATCAAGATTTAAAATTTATACGCGATATTTACAATTACAAGGAAGTAGATGAAAAAATTTCAACAGCAGTACTAAAAAAAGCATGCAACCATTTGTGGTATCTAGCAGATGAGAACATCGCACTCGCGTTATTCGACGATAACGTTTCCTACCTTGAAAAACGACAAATGGCGGAACAATTATTGGCACTTCACATTGATGACGAGAACAACATTTCTGTTAAACGCCTAAACTTAAAAGAAAAAGATTTACCAATGTTTATTACGAAAGAACTATCTGATTTCATCACCGCTAAACCGGTTCAGTTTTTCGATCGTTTTAAAATTTCAAGAGCGTTTTTGACTAAAGATCCGTCTAAATGGCATGATGATGAAGATTTTTTGAATGCTAAAAAAAAAATAAATAAACTTAAAGTAGTTAATGACACGGCAGAGCGTGGTGTGAAGCTCATGCAGGATTATAATAAAAACCTAACGACCAAAGAAAGTGAATTTCAAAATTTGTTGCAAGTCGTAAAAGAATATACCAGCAAATTTCCGTTTAATACTAAAAAGTCCTTAACTAATTGATTTTATATGTTATGCTTTACATATTTTATATTTATGTATCATATTTGTTTATTTTCAATAAAAGTTATATAATTATTGTAAAACATAATTTCCCTTATTATGTTTAAAACCCTAATCTCTTGCAAGAAAGCTTATCTTCGCCAAAAAATACATAAATAAAAGTATAAGCACAAGTCGCCACCTCTAAATATTATACGATCGGGCTAAAACTTTACACTTCATTGTTTTATACCAAAAAAAAACATTTTAAAACCCTGAGACCCATAGTTACAACACTTTTTTTTACCTTCCTATTACGAAATATGCCTTTTGAAACATGATGGTGATGATGTCCATTGACCTACCCAGCCAAATTGTCTGGGTTTCATGAATATATTGATTAGGCGCTCGTACGTCAACAAAAACAGTAAATGATTGGAAATAGTGTAACATCATCATGAAATTCTCTAGATTTTCTGGAGAATAAGTAGTTCATATGGTTTTCACACTACAATTGCAAATACGAAATCTAATGTTAACTGATATTGATATGAAAGTCCAAATGTTATTCAACTATGCAAATCAACTAAGTTCTTTGTTTTTACGGTTGGAAAAGTCTTTACAAGATTCATGACACTTGATGTACACACTACAAAACTGTCATATAAATCTTTGAATATTTACGAGTTTTTGCATGTAAAATTCATGAATCGATTTGAAATGACAATTAACATTTATAAAATATGCAAAAATTGAGGGTGGAAGTTAAGGGGGGTCCTGTATTGTTGGCTTTTCTTTAGTTTATTGAAAATAAGCAACATTTAAATAATTTTCATAATGAAAACAAGAGTCTTTAAGGACAACATCATCTTAAGCTATACTATTGTAATTTTTAATCGGTAAATTTATTCATTTATTGGTCTGCCGATCCATCTAGGCTGTTAGGAAGGGCAATAACTTTACACACAGACAATTAACCTAGCTTAGCATACGCTAATGACTTAGTACTTACAGTTACTAAGTACACCCGGGATGTCATAAATGACATTTGCTCGCGTGCTCACTTAATATTTAATAATTTGCCCATACACATTCTATAGTCCAGCCCTGCCACCACCACTAGGCCACCTCTGCCATTATTAAAAGCAACAGTAACAGCACCGAAATGGGGAACTAAAATTCACATAAAATTAGCATTACACATTAAGTACAGCTGAGCTGAACTAAGCTCAAAGTTGAACACCTTAAAATAGACTGTCAGTCTGTCTGTCACTCATATACAGCTGAAATATTAATGGGGCATGGAGAAGAAGTTAATGGTACAATTTTTTTTTTTGGAACGGGATTAAATGGGATGAGTAGAGATGAGATGAGCGATGCCGCCACTAAGTGCAACAAACGAAAATATCTAAGTAAATAAATAATCATAAAAAAGATAAATTCAAACGTTGAACACCAACGAACGGCAAAGAAACAGGAACATGAATGGAAACAGGATAATGCTTTATGTTTTACTTGCAGGGTGGGTGGCTAGGAAGGGGCCTTAAAACATCTCTATAGATGTCCGTCTGTCCGTTTGGGTGAGTGTGTATGTGTGTCTGGCGTTAATGTTTGCTCTTGGTGATTAACGCAATTAAACAGGTGCTGAAAATTATGTTTCCAGTGGATTAACCACAAACTGACGAAATGGCATAGACAACGATGATGAGTAAGATGATGCTCATTATGATATTAATGATGATGATGATGATGATGGTGCTGTGAATGTAGATAGAAATGGGGCAGAAGATAATGACTTATACTGCCTTATGCTACATCACAATTTTCTCTAGTTTTACTATTATGTCCAAAGCCATCTAATAGGTGTTTCAACATAAGCACGCGAAACAACTTTAATCCGCCGACACCGTTAACATAGAATACTGCCAGCAATTTAGCAAAACGTCTTTCCCATCATCACTAACATCACCACCACTACCACCCTCATCAAACAAACCACCATTTAAAAGAGTAGAGTGGGTTGTTGTGTGTTGTTGAGTGAGTCTTGTTGTCTCGATGACGTTAAAATTCCATTAGAAGAGTATTTGTCGACATTAGCGCAATGACCCGACACTACGAAGGTCGTGAAAGGTGCTTGAATTTCTTCATCATTTTATATCTTTCATCAGATACTTTGCCATGATGTTTGGAACCCATCGAACCTTTCTCCGAAGACCCTTCAAACTATTTGTGTATGATAGAAATGATAAGAATCGTTTAAACTATAACCGTCAGTGCGTCCATCTGCTTCTATACATATAAGTTACGAATCGATTTGAACTAACAATTATCACACACAAAATATGCAAAAATATTTTGGTGAAGGATATATAAGAGTCGGTGAAACAAAGCTTATGCTCTATTCTGTTTTTTTTTTTCAAAGTGCTGGAGGAGGGGTCTAAGGAGAAAAATTTGTCGAACAACTGAACTCTTAAGACATCATGTTCACATGGTAGTAAACAGATAAAATAGAAATTAAAAAAATGGCCAATAATTGATGAGCATCATCAGCTCTGGTAATTCTGAACCCCCTAAAGTTAAGGGGCGTAGTCAGGCACAAGCAAATGGGGCAGCTGCCTCACCTAGCAGGGTGTAGATATTTTATTACTTATTAAAACTGTCTCGAAAGTCTATTGCTGTATCTTCAATACGTAATACGATATTTTATGAAGGACCTCCAAGCTTCCTAGTGTAGATTTTTAGTGTAAAAATACTTGAACAAAATCCTGGCTACGCCCTTACATTTAACTATTACGATTGTTCTCATGTTAGCACATATCGTATTGTATATAACACATTATCTTAAGTTTGAAAACAGAGTTTTAAGGTTTATTGTATAAATTCCTTAATATTTCTATGAACCATCTAAGCTATTCATCCTTTTGGGATTAAATATTCCCACAAAAATTTGTAATAACTTTTAACCTACTAAAATCTTCCTTTAATAAATGGGTCGATCATTAAGTCCTTAGAAAATCAGAGAGATCGCGTTTCTAGCATCGATAATTTTTTTTCTTTGTAAGTTTAGCCCATCACTAATCAGCTGTTGAATTTCAATACTCGTAATATCGACAACATGGTTTTATTTTTATTGTCAGTTGAAGCAACAAACTTTTGTGTATTGGAAAAAATGGGAAAAGTGAGGCTTAAACCTCTGAGTTGAATCATGTCACATCTGCTTCTGCGTTTGCAAATTTCTACAATTGTGTAATTTCTATAATTGGAAAAAATGAACTTTCGAGACGAATGCATGCAATAGCACACCTGTGCAGTATCGATGGCCAAAGTCATGGAATTAATATTTGAATTGATACAACATCCACCGTATTCACCAGATATGGCCCCCGGTGACTTCTTTTTGTTTCCAAATTTAAAAAAAAAGGCCTCGATGGACGACTTCTCACGCCAAATGAGGAGGTCATCAATGAAACAAACCTCATTTTTAAGGAATTATCGAAATCTTACTTTTTGGACGGTGTAAAAAAATTTGGAAAAAAGATTGGATAAGTGTATAGGTCTAGGAAGGAGATTATATTGAAAAATAAAACAGAAATTTACGAAAAAAAAATGTTTTCCTATCTTTTTCTAAGGACTTATTGAACAGCCCACGTACCATTAGTATATATAAACAATATTACTATTTGGAATACTGATCAATGTAAATATTGGTCATATAAAAAATCTCCGCGGTGTCCATAGATTTGGCAACACAAATTTGTTTGTGTCAAACGAACACGTGTTTGAAAGGTGCCATTTCATGTTACATTTTTTGTGAAGTCAGCTGCTTGTTGCTCGGGTTAAAAGATATACTGATTTGAATATGAGTGAAATATCTGAAGAAATAGGTTATGTGATGCTTTTTTTCTATAAAAAAAGGGAAAAACCTCGCACTGGTCTGCCTGTCACTGAAAAAGTCGATGAAATTTTGCAACTGATGGAGCAAGACCGGCACGGAAGTTGTCAGGTGATAGCAGACGCACTAAATATCAACCATATGACAGTTTGGAATCATCTAAAAAGAGCAGGATACTCAAAGTAGAGATGAGCTAAACAGTGATTTCAATACCACAGTGATTCTAAACTGTGATTGAGTGACAGTTTAGGTTCAGTTCAGTCAAATATGATTTAATGTAATATTTATTTTAAAGAACTTTTTTATTTATTTATTTATTTAATAACTAACTTGTAATATCAAATTATGAGTTTGTGTGTCTCTTCTGTCGGCTGTTCTTCATTTACTTCTATTATAATATTATTCTGCAAATAATTGGTTAAAAACAATGAAATTTATGAATTTATCAAAATTTTATTTGACAGCACGGGAATAACGTTTGAAGACAAAGACAAAGTTTACTTTGATTACCAATCACAGTTTAGGGAGTCACTGTGACTCATCACTAACTCACAGAAGCTCGATGTTTGGGCGCCACATGAATTACTCAAAGAAATTTAATTGACCGAATAATCATTAGTGAAACGCTGCTAAAACGTAACGATATGGAACCATTGACGGCAAACAAGGTTATGTTGAGTGTTGTCTATTATGAGCTGCTAAAACGTGGCAGAACTGTCAATTCGGTCCTCTACTGTGCACAACTCGACCGTTTGAATGAAGCAATCAAGAAATAGCGACCAGAATTGTCCAACAGAAAGGCAGTTGTCTTCCATCATGACAATGCTAGGTCACACACATCTTTGATGACCCGGAACAAATTGACGAAGCTTGGTTGGGTAGTTTTGATGCATCCACCGTGTAGCCCGGACCTTGCACCCTCTATCAACCATTTGTCTCGGTCTTTGCAAAACTCTCTTAATGTTAAAAAATTGGCCGGCCGAAGACCCGCTGAAAATCATTTGGCCAAGTTTTTCGCTGATAAATCACAGAAGTTCTACACCGATGGAATTATGAAGCTACCCGGAAAATGGCAAAAGGTCATAAATAATAATGGTCAATAGGTACTTGATTGAAATTGATTTTGAAAAAAGAAAATTTTTGTTCAAAAATGTACCAAAAAAACAGCGGAGACTTTTTATATGACCCAATATTACCCCGGCTTGACTTAGATCAAATTTTTTAGGTGTTTAGGCTTGCACCATCATTACGTTCTTATTGAGTATGAATTTGCCGACGCAACAGTTCCACATGCATACAATATAATGTGGCTCACCCCTCGAAGTATTTCAAAATCACATTGTATAAAATAAATTTTAAATGTATAATCCTTATCTCGATGTTTAATAACGTTTTGCAATGATTTTTCAGTATATATGAAATTTACAAAATCATTGAGAAAATGATTATACCATATGGCAAACTGCTCTAACAACATTTCTCAAACTAGCTGAATTTTAAAACGCTGTACAAGCGCTAAGCGTTTATGCAACATTTCAGCTCGTTTTACGAAAATAACGACGGGTTTGAAATGTACGCTTATTGCGTAAAATTTCATTTGTTTTCATCCACATTTTAAATTACGGAAAACAAACAAAAGGCTATTGAATTTACTAATATTGTCAATGATTTCTGCTGCGAAACTTCATTAAGGGACGAGCACCCATGAATACTCCACCATGACATGACACCAACTGTTTGGCTTACTGTGTCGCCTGCAAGAGCGTTTAGAAAGGTGTCGCAATAGTTTTAAATGAAGCTTATAATATGTCATTGATTACGGATATGAATTTCAAACATCCCGTTTCTACATATGTAGAACTACAATAGAAACAAATATTGCTCTTCTAAGGGATGGTTTCCCAATGCACTGTCATTAAAATGTTAAAATATCGAGTGGCCGAGATCACATGATTTGAGCGTTGTTGGATTATTTGCAATCTAAAGTTAATGTTTGAGTCAACTTAAGTAGAATAGACACCGATTGAGAATTGGTCACGTCAAAGTCACTCATCAACATCTCCTAGAAGGAACAAGCTATGAGTCGAAGGCCTTGTAGCTAGTACTTTATAAGTTATTCTAGATTATATATTATAAGCAATTATGTATATAACATAGGTTTGTAGGACTATCTACAATCGTGAATATAAGTGAGATATCTACAATAGAAACTCTTAAGTAGCAAGGGCAGAATGCGGGAAGTTAGTAGTAAACTATCAAGTGTTGTTCGTCACTTCTAAGGATATATAGTATGTATAATAATATGATACCACAATTTTTTCTTAGTGAGAAATGTTAAGGTGAAGGGGATTTAGTTGGTTGCCTTGGTAAATAAATTACAATTACATTATCAGACAGATTTTTTTAGTGTAGAATTTTCAAAATATTAAAACATCCAAAAGCATAATGCTAAACTCCATCCAGACTTTAGTTTTCTTTTTCGCTTTAGTTCTATTCATGGTTGCTGTGGACTATTAGACATTTTGTGTTTTGGAGTATTGGAAAAGCTTTTATGCACTTGACATGGCAAGAAATAGAAGTATACAGGCAAAAACAAAACATAAAATATAAAAAAGTGCAAATTGCAATTCCTTTGCAGTACTTAAGATATGCCCAACTCCCAGGAAAATTATTGTATGTATGGTACGTGTATATCACCATCGTCATGAGGCAACTTAAAGTGTTGCGATTAAGTATGACAAAGGACGGCAACAAGAACAGGAATCAGAAGTTTATGGTAGACGATGAGGACAAAAGCAAAAGGAAAATGGTACACCCATACACACAATAACGATGAATGCCGACAAAAAGGAAACTTTAAACATAATGAAACATGAAAATAATGGAGTCGAGAAAAACGTTTCGCCATCCACTTTCCACATTTCCATTTTCTTGTAGTAGGAAATTACTTTGGACGCATGAATGCGAAAGCATAAAAGCAGAAAACAATGAAAATTGTTGAACACTTCACAACACTGTTACGGCCATCAAAAGCCGGCAGATATATTGTTGATAAAGATCGGGATGCAGATGGGGAAAACATGACCAACAAGTTTAAGCAGTTAAGACAGTTTCAGACACTCAAGTCAATAGTCTTAGTTGATAAGTCAACTGTTTTGCTAACTGACTGACTGACAGACTGAAGTAAGTAAGTATGCCTTGCAGATGTTTTGACAACATTTTACTGTCACTATGATTATAAGGATATTTAAAGGACAAGTTGAATAACCTGAAGGTGTTGATGAATAAAAATTACATTTTGCAATATATTAAATATGCTGATTGACAAACAAACTGAGGATTTTCATTTCCTGCTTAACCTCATTTCCGCTTATATTGTAAACTAAGTTAGTTCTATGGTTCTCTTAATGGTATTTTATTTATGGACACCAAAAATTGGTAAACAAACCAATGTCCTAATGAGGTCTTAATGAGTTTTTGTGGTTTGCTCGTCATCAACTCATTTTGACTAATGAAATTATTGTTTCGAAATTTTCCTTTAGGCATTTTGACTTCACTTTAAAACCAATTTCCTTTTCTGAATATGCTTGTACAATATGTGCAGCTAGAGCAAACCAACCCTCAATAAAAATCTAACTTATTAGAAATAAACATAATCATAAAATCATGATTTTTAGTTAAGCTGCCCCGGATGAAGTAGTTTGGCTTCATGCATTGTACGCCTATCTACAATAGTTTGTATCGTTGTAACTTTCAACAGAAAGTAAGGCATTTCCTATTTTCGTCTTATATTTCTCGTTGTTTTCATCATAATCAACATCATTACCATCATAAGCATCAATTTTGTCTGCCTACGACAGTCAAATGTCGCAAAGATTATGGCCTTGACGAGCACAAATCCAATAAGAATCTACATCACGGCAACAATGCCGACAGTAGCCACAGTGATGATAGCAGAATATGTTTAAGAAAACGAGCAATTGCTGATTGCAAGGGCGTCGCAAAGGGGGCCCAGTGGAACCCATAGACTGTATATACTAGGGCCGACGAACTGAGTATTATGTGTTGAGTTTCTCATCTATAGAAATTTCCTGATATTACCAGATTTTACGGAAAAATCTGGATTCGCACCTTCTAGGCAAAAACCTGGGTACGCTCATGCTTTTGTTTATTACGCTTATTATGTATGATTATGTGCGAGAACAATTTACGCTGACCCATAAACTGATTGGCGAAAAAACTAGAAACAATTTCAATTTCTTCGGTCAGTTTTATTGAGATTTAGGTAAGGGAAAAATGGACCCCAACAGCAACAACTACAACTACATATGTACTTGGAAATATGAATTGTCACATGTCACACCAAAGAAACTAATAGTTGTAGAACAAACACAATAACACCCTTATCAAGTTGCTATTGAAGCAGAATATAAGGGAATTTAACAGCATCAGGTTATCTTTAAAAATTCGCCATAACTATGGAAATTGTTCTATCACTGCCACCTCCACCCGGTGGTTGAAAATAAATGAATTGCGCAAGAGAAAATAATCAATAAGAAACAATAATAAACCAACTATGGTAATAGTAACAAAATATGGAAAAGTTGAACTAGCACAACTAAAATCAGAAAACTATCAAAAAATATCCAATACTGATAAAAATATTCAGCAAGCTCAAAATATGAATCCTAAAATATATAAAACTGATGAAGAAGAGCTGGCTCAAGAGACAGAATGGATACTAAAAAGAAATCCAGCAAGAAAAGAAAAGCTAATGGCTCGCCAGAACAAATGATATCTTCTCCACGTCTCCACGACCTGCACCAATAATGTGCTCAGGAGTGGAATTGAAAGAAAACATTTGATTTCTAAGTAAAAGTGCAGAACAGAACAATAATATGCAATTGATATACATACAACATTCATATTTGAATGCAGGCATATCGCTTAGACGCTTTCTGAAATATGCACAGAATCTGTTCAGATAATTGAGAAAAATAATCAAGCTGAACATTCAACACTTCACCTCAAATGTTTGTCTATATTTTGCGAACGTCAAATCGATTTGTGAAATTTTGTTCGAATATCTGAAGAAATGCAAAATGGCAAATATGTCAACATTTGATCCGATTGTTTAACAAAACAGCAGACTTTGTCTGATCAAAAATACCGTCAGTTCAATTACTCAAAAACTGAGATCCCAATAGAACAGAAGACAGACGGATGGACTATCAGAAATCAATTTTTTTATGAGGACTCCAGCGCAAGTTATATATCCACCCACTATCCAACCCTGTTTTAAGAAGTAATGTAAACAAACAGCTTTTCTACTTCCAAATCCATTATCAGTAAATCAAAGTCACAAAATAGGAATCAGAGATCAGTTACGAACCATAGGATAAAGTAAATTGAAATGAATATAAAACTGTTATCTTTATCGTATCATAAGGTGTAAAGCATAGAAGTATTTTTAATAAAAGTTTGTCTTAAGATTTCAAGCGAAGAATAAAGCAGCATATCTTTGAAGAGAACTTTTTTTTTTATTCCCTTCTTTAAAAGCAATATAATTCGCACGGATCTTAGCGTTCAAACAAATGTGAAAATTATAATAAAAATCATTGCAATTAATTATATTACGATAAAGATTAGTCATAGTCACACAGTTATGATATTAATTGAAGAAACTCATATAATTTATACAAGCTGTAAAATGAAAATAACATCAACTTATAACATAAAACTTCATATAAATATATAGAAATTTAATCAATCATATTATTTGGAAGCTTCGTATAACCGTCTGATCATATGATTATTTGTAATAGCCATACCACAGCTTTTGACCAGTGATTTCCTGTTAATTTTTGTACTTTGTCGTCGTCGGCACGAGTGGCTGCAATTAAGATCCCTTGGATCAACCAAGGTTGAAATGAACTAAATCTTCAATATATGGACATATTAATTATGTGAATAAATAAACTTTTTTATTGAATAGTAGTAAGTGTGCACAGTACATATATAAGTAGTTTAAAATGAATATAAAATGGTACACGTATATAAATTTGAATTTTGAATTTTACTTATTTGCATTCTGGCGTTGTGGTTTTTTAAATGCCTTGTAAACCATGGCCACACGGACAAAGTGCTCCCAGAAATCATCATGGTCCATTGGCTTGAAATACATTTTTAAGGAATCATAAATGATTTCAGCTTCCTTGCGTATTTTTGCAGCCTCAGTCTTGAAGGCAACTTCTTCCGCAGCAGTCAAGGTCCATGCAGCTAAGTTGCCAACATAAGTGCGTAAGTTACGTATGGTGCCCACACATTCTGGACAAGAGACCAACAACAGCTTGTTGAGGCTCAAATGCTTATAATCTTTTAACAACTGAAGGCATCGTTCGGTATCAGCCTTAGTTACAGTTACCGATTGTCGTATTTTGCCGGTCATATTCATAAGATCAGTTAACATATCGTCTGAAAAACTCATTTTAATTAACTCTCGAATGATTTTCTTGGAAACATCCTCAGCGAATCGATTTGGTAAAGCATTCAAAATTAGACGATCCTTTATGGTGTCGACCTTAATTTTACCCTGCTGAAGTTGTCCTCTTATATACCGAGCATCCAAACGCGATTGCTCGATCCAAGAGTCTTCCTCCTCTTTGGTCATTTTT